>CM021767.1:54696676-54972545 GCA_011076525.1 Nettapus auritus | reverse complement strand
TTTCTTTCTTTTTTTTTCTTTCTTTTTTTTTTTTTTTTGGATAGATTTGTGGGGTTTGGACAGGTTGTTTTGTTTTGTTGTTTTTAACACAAACTCTAGTTCACTATAGCTAGTTGATTATAGAAAGTAGAATGTATAAATCATAGCCTGCTGAAAACAGCCCAGTGCTCAGCTAGGAAGGTACTCCATTTCCTCAGCTAGTAGGTACAGATCTTTGTAGCCTTGAAAGGGGTGTTTGCTTGATGATGTTTTTCATATTAATGTCTATTCAATTTTCTTGGTCTGCTTTTATCACTAAACCTTGTATGTTACTTGTTAATTAAAAAATGGCATATATAAACAGCAATTCTCAGAATGTTAGCCAGCATGGTGCATCTTTCCCCATGTCCCTTGCCATCCCCAGGAAGTTGGTCCCCTTGGGTACAAACTACTGGCGTCTAGCTCACTGGTAAGCAAATTAAATGGAAGCTACAGCAAAAAATAATTAAATTCCACAAATCATTGTCTTCAGCTGTGGAACAAAATGCTTGCACTGCTCAAAGAGCGTGCAGTTAGCACAGAAAGTTTGTTCCAGTAAGTCTGCTCTCTAGCCATAATGTCTCCAGCAATACTACACATGGGGAGGGTGAAACAGAGCGTAGTGCGAGATCTTAGTCCATGTAACTACATCCTTGAGTTTGTCTTGCTCCCCTGAGTTGCAAAATATTTTTTTTAAAAAACAAACAAGAAAACCCTCTTGCTTTCCACTCAGTTCAGCTCCCTATGGTGATGCTCACATCACTGTGCGAGGGGCTACTTCACAAATAACATCAGGGAAATAATCCAGATGTAGTAGATCTTCCCAGATCACAGCTCTGCCTAGAGCATGGCTTTGCAGGCAGATGAGCTGGCAGCAAACTACTGAGGAATAATAACAAGCGAGAGTAGGAGGAGGTTGGGACCTTAAAACCTATCTCTTCTGAGGAAAAGGAACTTGTCTAAACAGGGCTATTTTCACTAGTAAATGTACAATACAATCAACAAGGGTGTTTCTGGATCTTTTATCTGGCTGGTATTTGCAATATATAAATATAGCTGATGACATTGCTATCTTCTTCTAAGGCAATTGTGTATTTTTGTTGACAAGATGAAATTAAGAGATGCAGGATGAGTATGTTTAGGCTGTTTCTGCAGCTTCAGTGGTTGTGGGACTTGAGAGGATACCTGGGCAAGAAGTACAGGTGAACTGCTCCCTGCAATAACTTTTTTTTACTTTTCTGTTATAGGTGGTTAAAACAATAGGTTTGCGAGAAGTGTGGTACTTTGGTCTTCAGTATGTGGATAACAAGGGATTCCAGACTTGGCTGAAGCTAGATAAAAAGGTAATTGCTGAATAAAGGTTAAAGCTTACATGATTCCTGATGTGTTATTGGCTGTAACTTCATAAACCCTGCACTTGTTTATTGTTCTTTAATATGCATAATTTAAGGATTAGTTCTGGAGAGAACTTTGTGACCTCTGTGGGAACTGTTTGTGTGAGGTGTGGCATGGTGGAGGCTAGCTCTTTTCTGTCTGTGTGAGTGGTGGAAAGCTTTATAGTACTTGTATGTGCAGCAGCAGCTTGATGCTGTTCCTCACTGTGCAGAAACAACTAGCTTTCTGTGTCTGGGGGAACATCATAACTAGTAACAGTTTTAATCTCTGCTTGTGCAGACTTGGTTGCTGCACTGATCAGACAGTTAGGTTGCTTCAACCTTTTACCCTTCTGGCTGGGTAGTTGTAACGTGGAGCTCCGATACCTCTAATGTGCTTTTGTTCACGAACTTTCAATTCTTATGAGGATACAAACTGTTTTTCCTGGTGGGGAAAAACTTAGTTGTTCAGCATACGGGGGCTGTTCTGTCAGACACATATAATACTAGATGGCTTTGTCGTCTGATGCAACTTGGCAAATCCTACATTTTTTCAGTGACCAAGGTTTGCTGTACAAGCAAAATTTTACTGGCTTAGTTGGAAAACACAGTGCATCTTCCCTGGGTTCTCACACAAGTGAGCAGCTGGAATTAAGGAATGATAGCAGTTAGCTCTCAGACACTTAGTTGATGTAAAACTGTGGGAGGTCTGTGGGCTGTAGCCTTGGAATTTTTTTTCCCAGGGTGTGAAGGCCATTGCACCTTCTTTATCTCATGCCAGCTAGCACAGCTAGCAGGAGGTATGCTGGGCAGACTGTAGCTGTTTCACTCTGAAGTGACACCTCTTTGTCTCAGTGAAAGAAAAGACATGGTGGGGAGTATGTCTGTACCTCTCTCTTTAGAGACTGACTTCTTAAATAATTAATATGGTGCTGCAGTGTGTTTAGCCCAAACTCTGCAGGGAGCTTTGTGCCTCCAGATGAATGAAGGTGAAAGAGCTTGTGTGTGCTGGAGAGTTCTCACTGTAGAGTATGGGCCAGATTACTGCAGAAACACATTTTTGAAAACTGATGCCTTTTAAGGCAAATGCCTTAAATCCCTTTTTCTGTGTAGAAGCAGTTTATTGTTTACAACCCTGCTTAATCATGGTGTCACCTCTGTCCTCAGGTGTCTGCTCAAGAAATCAGAAAGGAGAATCCCCTCCAGTTCAAGTTCCGTGCCAAGTTCTTCCCAGAAGATGTGTCTGAAGAGCTGATACAGGACATCACACAGAAGCTCTTCTTTCTGCAGGTGAAGGAAGGGATCCTCAGTGATGAGATCTACTGTCCTCCTGAAACAGCAGTACTTCTTGGCTCTTATGCTGTGCAGGCCAAGTTTGGAGATTACAACAAAGAAGTGCACAAGCCTGGTTACCTCAATTCTGAGCGTCTGATCCCCCAAAGGTAAAGGAGTTGGTTGACTCATTTTCCCTTTAATAATAATAAAAAGGTCAAGACTTTGCATTCTAGTTATACAAATAGTTTCACTGAAAACATACGTTTTTTTTGAGCTGTATGTACATGTTTTTTATCCTCCTATTATTTCTATCTTTTATGTTAAGAGTACATTTTTGTGCTATCTGTTTGGGGTTACTTAGGGAAGGGTAGTTGGGTGAGTTTAGGAAGGGAAATACACAGTTCATCTTTCTTTCCTCTACAGTGCTGCTATGCTGGTAACTGACAATGTGTATGTCTCCTCTTTAAGAAGGAAAGAGCAGGCATCAGTTTTGAGTGTTATCCTTGCAACCCAAACTTCTTCATGTTCTTAATCAAAATGTACAGTTAAAAATGTCCAATATCTGAAAAGTGTGTAATGAGGCTAGATAGATGGTCCATCCCCACAAAGGACAACTGTATGTTACAAGTGTCATAACCTCATGATGGCACTCTGTTATTCCCGGAATTAGACACCACACCTACTTTTGTTTTGCTTTAACCCTCTGTTGTCTGCGGCATGCATGTGATTCTACTTGCAATGTTCTGCTTTACTCCTCTCGAGTCTCTGGGCAGTGACTAGAAAGGCTTCACAGAGAACAAAGGTGGTTTTTGTTCATTCTGAAAGGCTCTGCTTCACAGAGTACATCTTTGGGCTGGGTAGGCTCTTTCTCTTAGTTTCAGTAAGACTTCATGGGTGGAGCAAAGATAGGCATTGATGGATATAGCAGAACACAGTCTAATCTTGCTGATATATCTTGACATGTGTTAGGGTGATGGATCAGCATAAACTCTCCAGAGACCAGTGGGAAGAACGGATCCAGGTTTGGCATGCTGAACACAGTGGTATGCTCAAGTAAGTGTTTCATATTGGTCACTTTGATTAGTTGTCTTAAGCTTGCAGTTCTACAACATGCTTTTGTAATAGACTCCAAGAGTCACTTGTGTGGGGAACTTCCAGGTGTGTATTTTCTAGTCAAGCAAATGGTAAAATTCAGTAAGATTTCCACACTGGTGCTGAGATCAGTCTCTTAGATAGCTTTCTGAACATTCTGGCACATTCTAGGTACATCCTAGGTACATTCTTAGATAGCTTTCTGAACATTCTGGAACATTCTAGGTACAGTGCATCAGTGATGACTGAGTGGATAAAAGTAAAGGTGTGTCTCTAACCTTAAGTTCATTGAAGCATTTGCATTGGCAGATGGGGAAAGTTCAGGTACTGTACCTTTCCCACGGACAGTGTCTTGAGACAAGGATAAATGCTTGAAGAGATGAAAGTTGCCAACTTCCTGTCTAGAAATACTAGGGCTTGGCAAATGGAAGTAGAGTGAATGTGTGTGTGTGTGTGTGTGTGTGTGAACAGAGGTGTAACATAATTCCTGAAGCGAATCCCAAATGCTGAATGTTCAGTTTTAACTTCTGCATTTGTGTTGGTTTAGGAAAAGTTGCTGCGTGTTTTTTTTTTTTTTTTTTTTTTTTCTGAAGACTTTTTTTTTTTGAGATATCTTTTTTTTTTTCTGACTAACATCTGCTCTCCTTCCTGCCTCAACTAGAGAGAATGCCATGCTGGAATACTTGAAGATTGCTCAAGACCTGGAGATGTATGGAATCAACTACTTTGAAATCAAGAATAAAAAAGGAACTGACCTCTGGCTGGGAGTTGATGCCTTGGGGCTCAACATCTATGAAAAGGATGACAAGTAAGGCTTTTGTTTTCACCTCTGATCTACTGGAGCGAGGGCTTGTGTGGGAGCCAAAGGGCATTTCTCAGTTTACACGACGAGGGCAAAGTTTAGAACTTGCTTGTTGTCCAGTAGGAGGTGAAACTGTGCTAGGGAACAAGCACTTCATTTCATTTATGCTTTCATGACTTTCCTGATCTTTGTAGCTTGATCTGCTAATAGAAGAACAGATGTCAGTTGTAAAATGTCATCTAGTAAAGCAAGTGCAGTTATAGACCTGAACACCAAGATAAGGAGTTGACCAAGCTTTTCCTTTAGTCGGGTTGCCGGGTATGCCAGCAGTGAATACAATTTGAGAACCTAGATAGGCTAACATACCTGCAAAGTGTTAGGATTAAGGCCATTCCTATACTGAAGTTATAGATGCATGTACAACTGTCTGTTCTTGAAAAAGTAAGGCAATGGGGTGGACGTGAAACTAAAGCCAGGTAATACCCAGAATCCAGGGAGGAGTTGACCATAAACCAGAGAATGAAATGAGGTCTTGCTGAAGTACACATAATTTTAGTCAACGCTTCTGTTAAAGACAGATCCCTTCTGTTATATCCATTAGTAATTGGATAGTATGTGGGAAATAATAGGCTACATCTATAAATAAACATAAAAGGAAGGTGAGAGCAGCTCTATCTAAGCCTACAAGTCGCTTCTAATACTCCATGGTTCGAAGGGGACAAGGGGACTGAATTTTTTATTTTTATTTTTTTAAGGAAGGGTTTTTGTCTGGATTGTGTGCTTTTCTTAGTGTTCCAAGTTTTGGTATCATGTCGTAAGTCTGTAACAGGCTGTCATTGTAATACAGAGGGGATTTCACCTGCTGTGTTTGTTTGCCTCCAAAAAGCTTTGAATGCAACGTAAATATTAATTGGAACTTTCTGGAGCTTCTGTTAAGATGGCAAAGAGAAATGCAGACTTTTCTGCAATGCTAATATGTGCTGTCACCTGGAAAACAAGGAGTGTCACTTGAAAGCAAAGTAGTTTCGCTCATGTAATACTTCAGTCTTGAATGACTAGTTGTGCTAGGTAACCATGGTCTCACAAACAGGTTTTTCGAGCTGCAGAAGCAGACAGAATACAGCCCTCAACTGAAGAGCTATCAAGAGCGTTTGCAAAACAAATATAGTGCTGGAGTAAATTGCTTGTTTCTGCCATAACTCTTGCTAACTGTGTAATTAAGTCTTTTGAGCAGATACAAGACTAGAAAAATGATAGTGTGTACCCCACCTGTGGCTTGTACGTGCAAAATCTTGGGTCTGGGGCAAAGGTGGAAAAGCAAAGACTTCATTGTTGGAGTTCAAGCTGAGGAAAATGATACTGTGCTACAGGTGTGCGAGCCTCTGTATTTAGTGTATGTCAGTCTTCTGCTGTGAGGTATTTTCAATTCCTTTCTCTGCAGTAAGGAGGAGAATCTACAGTAGAACTTAGACAACTAAAATAGTTTGGTTAATTTCATACTGATTATCTAGGGCTGAAACTCTTAAGGTACTGCGAAGGAGGCGGGAATAATTGCTTAATCTTAGCATAATCAAACCATTTGCAGTATGGTTCTTACTTCATGTTACACAGACACATTTGCATAATCTTGCAGTTGAGTTAAAGGTTAGGGAATGGTAAATTCTGAAGAGAGTACGCTTATTCTTGACTTCTGATTAAAACTAACCAGGTTATTTTAAGCCCAATAAAATCATGATGCATAGCATCTTTCCATCTTTGTTAAGATGAAGCAAATTCATCCAAAATTATCAGCTTTTTTCCCTTAACTGCTGAGATCTATAGACAGGATTCTTACAGAGCTTGAGTGATTGACCATGATGATATATTCTTCTTTAAGTGCTAAACATTAAATCGTCATGTATTCAACCTGTTTGCTAGTAATAGTTGTCAGCAATTAAAAGCTGTTTAAGCTATTAAAAAAAAAAAAAAAAAAAAAAAGTAAAATTGCATCTTTAAGCTTCACTTGTCACTGGAGATCTTAAGCACACCAATAGACCTGAACTCATAAGCAGCGAGGGAAAGGTGGGAGTCTGAAACTTGGCCTTTGCATTGTTGTGCATGGGGTTTTCTTTCGTCTACTTCTCTCTCGTTGTTGGGTGAGCTGTGTCAAGTGCTGCATCCCTCTGAGTGTATATTTTAGAAGTAATATGGGGAAAAAGAGTTCATTGCAACATCTCTTAAAATATTTCTCCTTTTTTCCAGACTGACTCCAAAGATTGGTTTCCCCTGGAGTGAAATCAGAAACATCTCCTTCAATGACAAGAAGTTTGTTATAAAACCTATTGACAAGAAGGCACCTGTAAGTATACTGAGAATGGATCGGATACTGCATGTCAGCAACTAATTCTGTTTTATTTCAAAACAAAGCTGTCTGCAGAGAGAAGAAAGTTGCAGATACTGTAAATGCAAAATTGAGCATCAGTATTGAAGATGTATTTCGAGATGTCCATTTTTCTGTACAGTTTAGGTAAAGGGCTTGTGACCATATCAAACATGGAGAAAGACGAGGATTTTACAGGTGCAGAGTCACCATTTCTCCCCTGACAAACTATGTAGACGTGCTTAAATCTGCGACTCTTTGCTAGTTTTGAGTCTTTTGTATAGCTGGATTATACTCTGAGACTACTCTCCTCATTTCCTTCCGTGCATAGAAGCTGATGGGTAACTTTTGTTGTTGTTGTTAATTTTAAAATAAAAAGTCATGCAAATGTTACTGCAAAGCCACATGTATACATATGGCTTTGCATTTAATGCTCACTTCTGCCCTACAGAAATACTAGAAGTAAGTTATGGACCATGGTGTTCATTGACTTACTTGAATACTGGGATAAGTAGTAAGAATATGATTTCTGTGAAGAACTTAAATGTAGGTACTCATGAATGTTACTTTTCAGTGTTTTCCCACCTATTTTCAGTTATTTTGGTGAAGAATTTGTGACTTATTTTGAGCTGCTGAGAATTTGAAGTGGGATAACTGGTGTAGGTGGTTCTTGTTCTGTCAGCCTTGTGAAACTATTGTAATAGTTGAGAAAGGCCTCCTCTCTTTCCCTTCCTCCACCCCAGTTCTTGGCCTTGGTGGATAAATACAGCCCTGAGAAATAATAAGTAGTTTGGCTCTGGTAAAGGGTGATGTCTTAGGAATCTCTCTAACAGGAAGAGATCCTCCCAGTAACCTGAATGATGCTAACACACAGCGTGCTGCAGGGCTGCTGGTGAGGCATCCGTTCCTGCAGATGATAACCTGGGGTTTGAGGGGAGAGGGGCTTTTCTTGATGCTATTAGTGAGAAAAAGCAAAACTCCACAGAGGTAGAAAGATATCTTCCCCAGGAATGCGTTTCTCAGTAGAGGAGCCCATTTGTGATTTTGGACATGTTGTATACAGTACAAAATATTAATCTCCTGTTTATGGATCACAGCTTTCCCTCCGCTCCCTAACAGTAAATCTGACTGAATTTGAAATGGAAGACTTGCAAGAGGCTGATACAGCAAGGTGTTAACATTGTAAACATCAGTTATGGTTCCTTTCTCGGTCTCAGTTGTCCTTTTCCCTCTGGGTGGTGTTATGCTTAAAACTACATGTGAAAGAAGAATTTATATGGACTCTAATTTATACGGACACCAATTCTGAACAGTCAGGAAGCTGTCTAGATGCTTTCATCTGCTTTCATCTCTTTTCAAAAAGTAAAGTACTTATAAATACAGCAAAAATACTCAGTCCACCCTAGATGTGAGTTGGAAACTCCCCTTTAACTTGGAAGATTCTCCATGTCAGTGTTAAAATGGATACTAATTCAACAGGTAGCATTCTGTGGCACCTTGCCCAGAGTCAGCTTTTTAATTTTTAGGCCTATCTGCCCACATCCCCCAGCATCTGTGATGTATTTTTAATATATCAAGGTGCAGTGCTCCCATTTGTGTTAGACCGGGGGATGATGAGGAAGGGAGGGAGATTCTTTTATGTTTTTATGTGAATACCATTAAATGATGAATGCAGCTACCGTCTGTGCCCTCAGTATTTGCTTTCACTGGAAGCAAACCTAGCTTCAAGATAGGATCTGTTCCTCACAATGTACACAAACCATTTGTTTTTTAAATTACTTGTTAGGAATAGGAGGTCAGATGAGTAGCTTAGAGTGTCAGCTAGCAGTATTAGACGTGTGCAGCTCAGAATGCCTCTGACAGGATTTGGGCACCGCACACCTTGCTGATGGCATTTTTGCAGTCAATATGGGAATAAGAAAAACGCTTTGAAGAAAATGACTCTTTGTCGGCAAATTCATGCTCATCTTAACAGGACTTGGAGCATTTTTCATTGCTTCTGGTGTGACTTCTAGTTTTTCCAGACATAGCCACAAATCGTGTTTCTGAACGTGGGCAGTTAAAAACGTGATTGCTGCTGCCATGCAAATGCACACAGCTTCTGCCTGCTCCTCCTCAGTACCACTTGTTGCTAACGAGGCAGCCAAAACGAGTAATTTTAAGGAGTACCTGGCTTTGGTGGTAATCTGGTACCTTGTCCAGGGCTTCTATCACCATCCACATAGTATGCAAACAGAGGCAGAAAAATGTGTGTTTTTTATTAAGTTCAGACAGTATCATAAGCGTGTATAAAATATTGTGGACTCCTAAATTTTTAGGCAGCTAATGAAGTTGGTCCTCCATATCCTTTTTTGAGCAGTTACTTTTTGAACATCTAGCCTGCTGCGTAATGCCTGTAATAGCCTTGATAATACAGATGATAAGAAACTTGGGGCCGTTCTCTTTGCAGAACCAGAAATTGCAGAATGGGTTTTGCCTACTGTCTGTAATGCAATATTCAAAATAGTCCATGTTTGGTGGTTCAAAGAATAACTTCCAATGTTGTAACGGCCTCAGTCAACTTAACTTAAGAAGTGCCACGCTGAGGAAAGAATGCTTTTGGATGGTATTTTTGCATGGTGGCATTTCTTTTTCTGTGAAAAAAAAAAAGTCTTGAATATTGATACAAATAGTTCAGGAAATTCTATGATGTCACTTCAAGAGTCTGCCATGTATTTTTATTTCATGCTTTATATTTCAGACACAAAGCCATGCAAACTTAAAAACTAATTGCTTTGCAGTAAAGGTCTGTGAGTCGCCCAGGTGTTTACCTGCTACCCCAGAGTCTTCTGCAACAGGTCCAACTCAGCAGTGTCTCCTACATGCAGACATTTGAGACGGTTAATTTTCCCTAAAAGTATATTTTTCTAGAAGAGTAATTTGTCAATTCTATATGGACTTGAGATGGGTTGTATAAATAACAAACTGCTTTGGCTTCAGATAATGTTGGTGGTCCTTGCTGAGATATTTAAATATCACGTGTGTATGCCTTGACTGCAGTGACATTAGTGGCAGGATGATCTATCTGCAGTCAGATGGGAGAAGAGACTGCACCTGAAAAATGGACTGTGTGGTGTCTCTTCTAGGACTTTGTGTTTTATGCCCCTCGTCTGAGGATTAACAAGAGGATCCTGCAGCTCTGCATGGGCAACCATGAACTGTATATGCGGCGCAGGAAGCCTGACACCATTGAGGTGCAACAGATGAAGGCCCAGGCCCGGGAGGAGAAGCACCAGAAACAGCTGGAAAGGTGAGCCTGAATTACAGACAGTGGGGATGGGGAGGCTGAGTTAAATGGTACAAAACTGCCAGGGTTACTCGGGTAGCTTTAGACAAAGATACAAGTAGCCCCACTTTGAGTAAGGTGTGTGTGTGTGGCCCCAGAGCTCTTGCTCACAGCATTGTAGGTTATCTCATGTCCCAGTGGGAGCCTAAGAATCACTCTTCTGGCTCAGACCTGTGACCGGTGTGGTTGGCTCTCCTGTTTGCAGCCTTGAGAGCTGGACCTTCAAGGAGGTGTGCCAGTGAAGTCACTTGGTCCTTGTGGACAGCCATACACCTACAGAGGGGTTCTCCTGACTCTTGTCTGTTAGGGCCTGATCTGTACTTTGGAGGGACCAAACTCCACAGGGAGCGCGTGCGTATGCTGTGAGCAGGCAAGAGGGGAGCAGGAGACCTTTTAGAGGCAGGGGAAAAGGATTAATAGTTCTACTGCTCTTCTGTGACTGGCAGCTGGTTGTTTATGATTCAAGAAATCACACTGCTTTCCTCCTGTATTGGTGACTTGTTAGTCCTCATTTCCCAGTGCTCTTGTTTCTACACGTCCTTGATTTTTCCATATGACAGAACAAAATAAATCTGTGTAGTACAGAGCACTGTTCTTGTTTTTTTTCTCTGCATCTACTGTTTTGTGGTTTTTTGGTATTCTAAGTTTCTGGGGCAGGCAACAGAAAATATAAATATTTAAAGAAATGCAGGTATCCAAAAACTGAGCACTAATTCTGAAGTGATTAAGTAAAAAATGTTGGGATTTAACCCAGGCAGGCAGCTAAGTGCCACACAACTGCTTGCCCAGTCTCTTCAGGTGGGATAAGGCAGAGAATCGGAGAGGTAGAAGTGTGAGAACTCGTGGGTTGAGATAAAAACAGTTCACTAGGTAAAGCAAAAGCTGTGTATGCAAGCAAGGCAAAACAAGGAATTGATTCACTTCTTCCCATCTGATGGCAGGTGCTCAGCCACTTTTAGGAAAGCAGGGCTCATCACATCTGCAGTTTCCTGTGAAGACAAATGCTGTTGCTCTGGATGTCCCCCCTTTCCTCCTCCTTTCCCCCAGCTGTTACTGCTGAGCACGATACCACACGGTGTGGGATATCTCCCTGGTCAGCCTGGGCCAGCTGTCCTGGCCGTGTCCCTTCCCAGCTCCTGGGGCACCCCCAGCCTCCTCGCTGGCCTGGGCAGCGTGAGGAGCAGAAAAGGCCTTGGCTCTGTGTGTAAGCACTGCTCTGCAGCAACTAAAACATCCGTGTGTTATCACCGTCATCACCACTATTTTCATCAAAAATACAAAACACACAATTGTGTGAGTCTCTACAAAGAAAATTAACTCTGTCCCAGGCAAACCCAAGACAACAGGCTGTTAGCATTTCTGTCTTCCACCTCGTTTTGTGGCAGTTGCACAGTCACTTCCTGATGAACTGTCTGGAGGGGTGTCCAGCCAGCTTTCTTACCTTGCTGTAGCTCGTGTCTGTAAGCGAGCTTCAAGCATGAAATCTGTTTCTAACAGGCAACAACTAGAAAATGAAAAGAAGAGGAGAGAGACGATTGAGAGAGAGAAAGAGCAAATGTTGAGGGAGAAGGAAGAGCTGCTGGTGAGGCTACAAGAGTATGAAGTGAAGACTCAGAAGGCAGAGAAAGGTAAAGTACTTGTACTATCTGACCAGATCGTGTGTTGGGTTGCACAGCCTAAATCTGGTGATACTGGAACTCTTGGCAAGGCACACACCTCTATGGATAAATGCACATAGATGCATGCACTGCTGAGATCATCCAAGGCATTAAAGTCACAAAATCTGTTAATTTAACTGGGAACTGAAGGTCACACCAACTCTTTTCCTCTCTTACCGAGAGGGTTTTAGTAGCATAACCTCTTGCAGTGGAGAGAAACAGAGCTCAGCCCTTGAGTGCTTTTAACTTAACACCTAACAGAAAAAGTACTTTGGGAACAAGTCTTTCCAGTGAAATGGAGCTTCTGTTTCAATGCACAGGTGAACAGACTGGAGACAGCAGCATCTGGCCCTTACAATAAACCATACAGTAAAATGTCAACCGAGAGCAGCAGAATGATGTCAGTGTTACAGGCTCTGGTAAAAATACCGTGTAGAAGATCTAATTATAACGTGCAGCTGACTGCCTCTGAATTCAGTTACTTGATGTATTGTGTGATAACTACTTACAGGTGTCATGAAGAGGTTGTAGGCTGCAGCCATGTGCTTGTCGTGACTTCTGCAGTTACCTAAGAGCCTGTCTTCGCTTTGGCCAGGCCTGTGGACTAACAGCACCGATCTGTCTTTTTCCAGAGCTCTCAGATCAGATCCAAAGAGCTATTCAGCTGGAGGAGGAAAGGAGACGAGCCCAGGAAGAAGCAGAACGTTTGGAAGCTGATCGTTTGGCTGTTCTGCAAGCCAAGGAAGAGCTGGAGAGACAGAATATTGACCAGATAAAGAGTCAGGAACAGCTGGTAAGACCCGGTCGCTTGTGGATAAGATACAAAGGCATGTTACTGTGCCATTTGAATAAGGCAAGCCTCAGGCTCCAGGGGGGAATAAAATAAGAATGTAGTGCAGTGAGGCACTAGACTATCTGACAGAAAGAAGCTAGTGCCACAGTGATTCTATCACAAGCAACCTACTTCTTGTTCTTAATTTCCTGTTCATTCTTTATTAGAGTGGAGTATAATACTTGGATCTTTTCTCAGTCAAACATGTTTCTTTGTGTGTTTTTTTTTGTTGTTGTTGTTTTTTGTTGTTGTTTGTTTGTTTGTTTTGAGTCCTTATAATTCCAGTTCTATTATTTAACAGGCTACAGAGCTCGCAGAGTATACAGCCAAGATCGCACTTCTGGAAGAGGCAAGGAAGCGTAAAGAGAGCGAGGTTGAAGAATGGCAAATCAGAGTGAGTATCTTTGTCAAAGTTGCTCTGAAGTTCTGTACCTGAGCAGAGCATACCGCGGTGCTTAGCTTGGTGTAACTTCTGTCATATGTGGAGACACACATCCATGCACTAGCAGAAAAGGCCAGCCTTCTGGTTAATGTGCAGTATGCCTCCAAAACATTCCTTTCAACAAGTCAAATGGAAAATGTCCGTATAAAACCCAAAAATGTGATCATAATGGAGTGGGCACCAACCTTGAGGCTGCTGTCAGTGGCTGCCAGATACTTGGGTCTGGAGAACTGCATAACTACACAGTAAAACCAAGACTAAACCATGCAAGGCTGGGAATGTCTGGTGCTCCCCATGCCACATAACTATCGCTGCAGACTGAATGGGAGGGTAGAACCACTGGAGAAGCAAGAAAGCTGTCTTCCTACTTGCATAACCTTGTTACACATGCCAACTCAGGAATTTAGGTTCTTGCTCTCTGGAACCCATATTTACAACCTGCGCTTCTTCAAATGGAGAACAGGATGAAGATAACTGTAACTTTCTGAAAAAAAAAATAAAAAAAATTCCTAGACTGTTTTATTGGAGGAAGTTTCTTAGTTTAGCTACCCTGCCTAATATACCTCGGATAATGATACTGTCACTAGCAAAAAACAAAAACAAAAACCAAATCTGCTTAAGAAAGCAACGAAGTACTGTCATCAGGAGACTTAATTCCTTATTTCTTGTTTCTCATTGTAGAATGACAAAACTGTGAAGATAAGCCTTGAAGCGTTCATTAAGTTTGCTTAACTCAAATGTATTAAAATATTCCTTACTTTTTTTCCCTAGGCAAGGGAAGCCCAGGAGGATCTGGTAAAGACAAAGGAGGAACTGCACTTGGTAATGACTGCTCCACCTCCACCCCCACCTGTCTATGAGACAGTGAACTACCACGTCCACGATAACCTGCACGATGAAGGGTCCGAGTACTCTGCCTTCAGCGCAGAGTTGTCCAGTGAGGGGATCAGGAATGACCGCAACGAGGAGAAGCGCATTACTGAGGCTGAGAAGAACGAGCGTGTACAGAGGCAACTGAGGGTAAGAAAATGTTGGGGGAGGGAAAGTAATGAAAGAAGTTTTTCCTGGAAAATGAATAATTTAACCACTTGGTTAAATACACAAAGCATGATAACTTCTTTAATATAAGCAGAAGTTCATGAGAATCATGCATTGCGTCCATACCGCTGATGTGCCCAGTCATTTAAGGACTGTTAAGTCTCACCAAAATCACTGCTGTCATGAGCTGAAAGCTGCTTGTGTATAATCTGTTTTTAATGTTCTTTATTTTGCAGGCACTGACAGATGAGCTGGCACAGGCCAGAGATGAAGGTAAGAGGACCCAAAATGATATTATCCACTCAGAGAACGTGCGGCAGGGACGTGACAAGTACAAGACGCTGCGACAAATCCGACAAGGCAACACCAAGCAGAGAATCGATGAGTTTGAGGCAATGTAATGATGCTTATAACAAGAAAGCAAGACTGTGGGAAAGGCAGATCTTAATGCTGTGTTTTTGTTTGTTGTTGTTTTCCCTGAGGAGGGGTTACTATGATATTTAACAAATGTCCTCTAAACCTAGAGGTGTTTGCATCTCCCTTTTATTCCATACTGTGTGTTAAATTTGGTATAGTTAAAAATTCATCATACCACTGATCCTGGTAACTTGCTCATGCCTTTGCTTAGTGCCAAAAGGCCTTATGCTTATGTCACATCTCTCTTTAAGCAACACAAATCTGCATCTAGGGGTAGATGCAGGTCCTGTGCAGGTGCTGGATTCAGCTTGGTCTAAAAATGAGCAACTGTGGATGAATTTTGTGCCATATGTCTTTGTGTCACAGTCACAGTGTAAAGTCCAACAGTTGAGAAGACAACTCAGGAACTGCAAACACCTGTGTGTGCTTGTGCACGCACCTTGTTTTTTTCCTTTGTCTTCATGCCCACCTTCCCCTGATACACAAACAAAAGAACTGACAACACCTCAGAACTACTTTGCATGGGAATAAGGCTTTTTCTGGTTACTGTGCTCAATTGGAGGTATTCTGCAGTGAGAGCTCACGAGTGTGGCGTAGGAACACTGACACCCTCCTTACGTAACAACTAGGCAGATACTCTGTTGGAATAATACACTACCGTGTTTGCATTCCAGCTTCATCACTGATCAGTCATAGTGTAGTATTTATATATATATAAAATATGCAATATGTGGATGGCTGTACTAGTTTAAAAGGGAAATAGTTTTGCTCTGTATATTTTGTTACTTTTCAGATTTAATGAGACTTGCATCTGTAAAGAAGTCTAAACACTGTAGTCTGCAGTGCAACTGATTATTTACTATAAAGCATTATTTGTAAAGATCACTTTTTTACTTAATGATGAAAATTGATATGTACACATGATCCAATATATACAATTTTACTGCACCTATTTTTCTAACAAATTTTCTAATTTTTTAAATGTTTGATTTAAAGTTTCAGACTCCAAACATGAAGGGACTGCTTGTTTATATCACAGTTGTATTCTCTCTATTAGAGAGCATTTCTGTGACTCTTCCTTCCCCACTAATCTCCCCCTTTCCTTGAAAATCTGTTAGAAAGTGAGATACAGTATGTTGTCAGCTCTTCTCTTCCATTTACAAGATCTATGCTGCTTTATACTCCAGTTGAGTTTTGTTGTGTGGTGTTTTTTATTTGCAGCAGCAAACATCTCAATAAAAGATCTGCAGAGTAACAAAGGATTTGGAGTCGAGTGTTTCTTGTGTAAGGTGGATGTTGTGTAAGGTGTGCTGGTTTCTAGGAGTCTGAGGCTAGCGTACGAATCCCCATCTTTCACTTCTCTGTTCTTAAACACGGTGCTGTCCTGGAAAGGAAGGAAGGATAACACATGCTGGAATCTCCACTCCAGTCACAGGGAAAAGAGATATGTAACAGCAGCACCAGTTACAGCTGTAAATACAAAGCTTCTGCTGACTGTAACTCTGCTTCATCTGAGGCGAAGGGAGCTGACAGGGCAGTTGGTGTTACGCTTGCGTTTCCAATAGTTCACATGAATAAGTGATAAGCTTCGCTGTGCCATACACCATATGGATCAGTCAGGCTTGTTAATACTGGTTCACACCAGCAGCTGAGAAGAACAAGGAACTTTTTGTAACCACATTTATTTTACTAGCGGCTGTCCCATATTCCCCCTGCTGAAGGAAAATTAGTACATTTAACTGGTTTTAAGCACCTTAATGCAGCACACAGTTGAAGGAGAGAGGTGGGCCACCCAGGCAAAAGCTCTTTAGGGTTTTATGAAGTAGTATGGACACTAGAACTAATTCTGAAGCATAGGTGTTAGCATCAAATTTACAGCAAACAATTACAAATGAGCTAGTTTCAGTTTCCATTTCTCTCTGGTCACACATGGATCATCAAAACCAGAATGAAATCATGTAATTTTAAGGATAGGAATTCCTCCCTATGAAGTATTCCAAGGGGTGTTCAAGTAACTCCAGCTCTTATACCCAGAAACAGGAAGCTGCATACCATCCATCTGCTAGTGCCTTGTCAGCATAATCCATTTCAAAGTTTGTTACTCCTGAAGAAACAACACTAACCTTGTATCCCACCTAGAGATACAGATAACAAAGCCTTAGTTTTTGGAGAAATACAACGTTCAGTGTCACGCCCTTTCAAATGGGTAACTACCCCCAGATGCTGGGGTAGGTACTGTTGTAGTGCACCTTTTCCCCAGACCTGGCACATGTATGTGCCACTCGAATTTAAAACATCACACATGGGGAAGGAAAAGTTGTGCAGCAATTTCTCACGATTTAAAGTCTTCCATATTTGAGTGCAGTACAAGTGTAAAGTCCATCCACGTGTTTGGCCTGCAGAGCACTTCCTGCCATTGAAGCGCTGACTGAGAAACCGGGCCTGCAAATCCAAACGATTCCTCTGTAAGAAAGCAAAAGGGAAGGTCACGGGGTTACTTTTCATTTGGCCTTACCCAAATGCTGTACCACTGCTGGCCCAAATGACTGGATGACAAACAAGCTGCTGCTCTCAATTCTAGAGCATTTTCAGTTATTCTATAGCACTCAAGTCATTAATTGCAATAATTTGTAGTTCTAAGTGTAGAGCACTATTAACATCCTGTGAAAGTAAGATCACTGAAGATCTCAGTCTGCAAAGAAAAATTTCTTGGTTGTATGACTAAAAGCAGAGGAGCAAGTGTGTGTATAGCAGAAACAAGAGATCAATTTGGTCATCTGCAGCGACTCTGATACCTTATTAGGCTTAGGGCTTGGGTAGTTTTTGTCACTCAGAAGCACGTGGAAAGGAAAATGCTATAGAACAAAATCTCATGAGGAAACCTGCGCACTGTGTATTACTAGTGATAACGCTCTTCTAAAGTGCATGTAGATAGTACAGCTAGGTGACAAGAGCCTCAGTCTTAAGCCTTTTGTCTCAAATACTGAAACCAAAGCATTTGCTGTCTGGGAAGACAGGGTGAGAGACACCACTGGGCAGCCTTCAAGTGACAACAGCCCTCTTGTCAACTGCTCATTAAGTCCTGCCCAGTTAGCAAGCAGAGGATTTCTCAGGCATGCCTGAGCTTTTGAGAAAAGGCTCTTTTTGATATTAGACCAGAGCCTAATGCTCAGACATGCACTTAGTCTCTTCAGGGCTTTGGAGCATGTTTCACTTTCTATATCTCCCATTGGAAAGATTCGCGGCTATAAAACAGTAAGCACAGGTATCTGCAAGGTTAGAATTCACGTGCTTACGTCTGATGTGATTGCTAGTATTTTTAAAATAGCCAAGTCATAGAAATCTTGCTCAAGGAACAAGTCTTGAAAAATACATAGGGAATTCTAGATGAGTTGATGCACCCACCTGTTCTGTTCCTGGCTACTGTGTGGCCAGGCTCTGTCCCTGAGTGTTACCGTGCTAACAAATGGCTTTGCCTGACAATTCCCACTGACAGCCCAGAGCTTCTGCACAGGCCTGAACTCAATCACGTGCACTGGTTCTTGCAAGATCAAAGCCTGAGACTGCAGGTTGCTTAGGTCAGGGACTGGGGGCTGTATGTGTAGGCACATGACAAATAATAGCACAGTGCAAATATTACTTTTAGAATGTAAAATAAATGTTTTGTTTTTTTTTCCCCAAAAAATATACCTTCAACATTTAGTGATGAAGAACTTACTTGCACCAAGCTTGGCTCCCCCTAGGAACTGATCGTGTGAGCCAAAAGTTGGCTGGTCCCAGACGGTCAAGTGCAGACATGACTGCTGTAGCTGTGCCAGGGTAACATCATCAAAGACAAACAAATGTTTCCACTGAGGACAGTCTTCTTTCTTCAGGACAGGCGACTTTTGCTTTAACTCTGCTTGGTCGGGGAGGATAAGGCAGCTTCACAAAAAAGAACAGAAAACAATGAGAGTTCAGCAAGTTTGCTGATCCAAGCAGTGTTTTACTCGATCAGAAAACAGAACATGTGCACTAATCAGCTGGGAACCTTCACTTTGCCTTAGAAAGCAAAAAGTTCAGCTAAGTGCAAGGTAGAACGTGATGCTAGTTTGTTTCTTTGGGGGACATTGGCTCCTTCTGTCTGCCTTCAGTGCGAGTCGTCTATTTGTTTTTCCTCTGTTGTCACTGGCCGATAAGGGAGCCCTTATTCCCAGTTCTGTTACCCAATGCTGTCTGAAACCTGTCTGTTGAGTAGATAAAACACTCACCCACTTCACTGAAGATAGGTACCAGAGCAGGTGAAATGGCTTTAGGAGATATTTTAACACTGTAATGCCTGACATCCAGAAAGTAAAACGACCCCACAAACTAAAGTACACAGCACACTGAAGAAAAATTCAGTCCTTTCTCTTTTAAAATGCATATACCAAAGTTTTCTTCATGCTCTCCAAAGCTGTATTAAACCGTGCAAGGGCGCAGCTGAAACCAGGAATGAAAATACAGTATTTTCACCCCCCTCGAGTCACACTTTTTTTTTCCTCCTAGTATCTAAAAGCAGATGCTTAAAATAGTGAACTCTAAATTTTAATGCCAACAGCAAATTGTGATGTTCCACTCAGGACCCCTCACTGTCCTGCTGCATGCTGCTGTTATGCAGATGCTCAAATGTAAACTGTCACAATTACAAGCATGTCTGACTAAGAGCATGGACAGTGCCACTTTCACACAGCAGTCTCCTAATGAAAGCGAGTTAATTCTTACCTTTGCACAGGATGTTTGCGACACTTTCCATTTGAAGTGTTAAGTCTCATACATACCCTTTAACGAATGAATTCAGCATTCCAGCAGGTCTCAGCACAGGCAAGTTCTTGGCCCCAAATATCATAACCTGAAGCTGGCAGTTGGGAACTCCTTGGTCTTTTTTTCCTGAAACAGGAGAATTTGTCACATTAAATAGTGACCAGTTCATTCAGCTGGTAACGTAAGATGCTGCTGTAATTTAGCAGGAAAATTATTAAGCAAATGCTACAACTAAAATAAGGACTCAGTGCTGTATTAGGATCATTTGAAAGATTTGAACCTGCTTTTACAGGTCTCGATTCACACAAAGAAAGCAAGCAGTGAGTAGTAGATTGCTCTGCGATTCTTCTTCCAAAGACGGCTTTCAGTTTTATTTGCAAGAAGTACCCACAGGACGGTACCCACAGGAGCATTTCCCTGAAACAAAGCCAGAAGCAGGAGAAACTGCCCAACCCATGGCATGATAGTGCTCTTCTGTTACAGCTCTGTTTGTAGAGCAGAGGCACAGCAAGCATGAGTAGGGAAGAAAAATGGAAGAAAGCACGCTGGTGACTTCAGGATTGTTTGTGGGGGGAAAAGGGAACAAAATTAACCTAACAGCTAATTGCTAAATTGCTAGTCTGTACCTTGAGCAGAGAAACTACTGCATCACCTCCAGAATAAGGTCTGCTGGCAACACCGTAACAGGTACAAGGTTGCCAAGCATCTGCATGCACCATACTGCAACTATTAAAATGATCAACTTTTGCTGGCATTAAAAAGAACAAAAAGGTGAAGTAGGCACATTGTCCTTCACTGATCCTAATTCCTTTCTAGCCAAGGGATTTATGTATTCTGGAATGTTTTATACCTTCTCTCATCCACCTTTCAAACTGGAAGTTTTTATACTGGGCTGGTACCGACAGTCTTGCAGACACCAGGAGTTCTCCACTGTACTGGATAAGACTATATTCAGGCTTTTCAAGCTGAAAAAAAGAGACATACGGAAATTGGCATTATATTCTATTCCACATAATTCTCGCAGCTCATTTATATTTATAACAGGTGTTACTCGTGGGCTGGATTGACAGCATTCTTCCCTCAATGACCTCAGAAGGGTGATCTCTTTCATAACTTCCACAACGTCGTGTTCTTAAGATGCAAGCACAAGAACTAACAGTCACCTTGGATTTTAGCTGGTACCAGCTGAATGACTCCATGGAGTTATCTTCAAAATTCCACGTGGCCAATGGAATCACCACTTCCCCCAAAAACACCCTGTACTTTAGAGCTCCTGCGTGCCACACAGAGATCTGAAGCTGCCGACTTGCCAGCTGGGAGTATTCAATCTTGTACTGGAAAGACAAACAGCATTTATAAAGCAACACACAGGGTGAACGCGGAGCCATCCTCGCAGCCTGCTCAAAGGCAGCCTGACCACAGCATGGCTGAAGGCATCGGGATGCAGACAGAACTATGCTGTCTGAACGTGCCTTGCAATTTCCATGTTACCTCACTCCTTAAGTGCTAAAATAACGCCCATGCAAATATGAAACGACATTCCAGGAATACCTTGGCCTCCATTGCTAAAGATTTTAATTCATCCAGAACTTTAGATAATTATTGACCATTGTTTTTTATAAATTACTTTTCTGTTTTATACTCCCAGTACAATCTGGCTGCTCTGGTTGGAGGGCAAGTCAAGATTAAGACACATGACAAAGGTGCTAAAACTTCCATCCTGGTCAGTTGAAATTTTCTTAATGCAGCCAGCAGGAGCAAGAAGGTAATTCAGGAGACCAGTCCTTAAAGCCCTGATCTACTCCTTAAGCACAGTCAGAGCTCTCTGAGACACCCCTGGGTATCTGAGATACCCACATGAGTCCGGTAACCTGCACCACCTGGACTGAAACAAGGCAATGGCACGGCTGCAGGCATCCCTACTGACATTTGGGCTGCTGAATCACAAGCTGAAAGAGTGACCCTGATTCACCCTGCCTAGCTTCCAGCACCTCCTAAGAGCACTTGTGCTCCTCACAAATGCGCGTACCCAAGTGCAGGTGCCTTCGTTTGCAGACAGATCCCACTGAGCCGGATCTCAGTGCTGTGGTGCAGTTTACCTGTGCTAGTGCTATGCTCATGTGACCATTGCTGCTTGTTTAAACCAATTTAAATAATTTCTAATTAATCTACCCTTAGTGTTCACACAGCCAGCTCAGGCACGGCTCTCACTCTCTACCAGTTCTGCATCGCTCTGGCATTGAAAAGTGACTAGAGAATAGGAGCCAATTATTTCAGTGTTAGGTGCTTTTTTCTCCCGAGTTAAATACTATATACAGACTGAGATATATGAGAATGACATAGATTGTACACATCTTTTTGTTGTTACCAATTTTAACAATGTTCTTTTCAAACATTTTGCCTGTTTCACTTGCTGCAAATTGGTGACGTTCATACACACTGAAACTTTCATGTAGCTCAAGGAGAAATAATGTAAGTTTGTCCATTCATTTTGTTTCACAGCTCTCCCAAGACTACATTTTAACGAAGAACTCATCTTCTGTATTCTTGCTCACTGATGCACAAACACACAAGAAGAGGTCATGTAGTGACCTGGGCACAAAACTGGAAACAACCAAACTAATCCAGGGGTGCCCCATCCTAAGTGCAGAGAGACACTCCCAACGACACGGAAAACAAAGGGCATCATTTGAAAGGGACACCTGTGTAAAATACTCGCACTGCTCTGCAATGCACTCGGTTCCTGAATGCACCAAAAACATGTCTACAAAAGACACTGCTTTTGCCACAAGGTAACTCTGAACAACACCTTTAAGAGTGTTTCATGCACAAAGGAAGTCTCTTTTGAGGGTGCACAATTCACTAGTGTAACTCCAGAAGCATTTTCAGTCCATAAGTTATTTGGACTGACACCAACCATTTCTTAATGACTCTTGTCACTGACTCCTGCAATCGCCCCATCAGGCCAACTCTGAACTTGCAGGATTGCACATTATAAAAGGAGACATTACCAAGGAAGAGTGCTTTTAGCGACACACAATTGCAAGCAGTACCTTCAAAGTCTCATCAAATTCTGGATCCACTGTGTTCTTTTTGACAGCTGTCTTCCGCTTACTCCGAGGAGATTTATCAGGAAGTAAATAAATCTTGACATAGCTTGTGAACAGAGGATATATGGAATGTGACCAGAGGGGAAAAAAAGAAAATCAAAAGTAAGAAAAATGATTTTTTGAAAAGAGAACAATGAATTATTTAATTCAAACACTTTTATTGAGTTTGTAATTCTCTAAGCAATAAAATGGCAAATTGTGATTTGTATCCATTTTCATTAAAATAAACAGGCTACAAAGATCTCTGCATATCATTCAGATAATGTGTTTCAATCCTATTCTAATTGGGAAAGAATTAGGCTCTGAATCCGAATCTTCTATTTACATACTCCTGGGCCTCCGATAAAATAGCCGCCAAGAATGTCACCTTGTCAGTTGTAGTGACAGCTTTATGAGGAAAGCACAGAGCGTATTATGTGCTCAAAGAAAAAAAAAAAAAACAACACCTTTAGGTTCATTGCTGTTTGTGCTGATTGTTCACATCATTAAGTAACATGTAGCAAATAAAAAGTATAATCACATATAATGTGTAATAATTCATAACTCTTACAAATGCCAATTGTTGTAATAACCACTAGAATGGCAGTAGGAGAGTAGGTAAAACATTCAAAATTGCCTTAATGCTGATTCAAGGAAAAACAGTAAAAAAAAAATCTTCTGGAAGCTGAGTTGAACGAGTATCAAGCACCAATGACAACTACCCAAAGTTTCTCATATGTAGGTCGTGTCAAAATTAATGCTTAAACATCCCCCTTAATACAAGTTCAGTGGTCTGTATTTACATTACAGCTTCAAAACTGAAGAGTATTAGCAGTAGGGAGTGCTGGCTCACAACTGTATTTTTGGTATAAATTTCAGATAATATAATTTAAACCAATTTCAAAACAGCCTCTTGATTAACTTCCTGGCTAACTTATGGTCAGTTGTATTTCATGCAATCAATGCAGAACTTACACATCTTCCCTATTTTTTCCAAACCTATCCATAGGAAAAACTACTTATTAAAATATTCGGGTAGTAGAATTTTCAGCCTCTTAATTAAATTGATTCGGGGTGATAGAGTAGCCAGTAGACAGTTAGACCTCAAAGCAGTCAATCTGCTAAACAATTGAACACGTTTTAAACATCACTTAAAAGTTTCTGTCAAGTGCTCCGAGTGCACTGACAGCACTTTTTCCTGTTGGTTTGGGAACCAACAGAAATACATAAATATATACCACCAGAGAACATAATGTCCAGCACACAGCTCTTCCCACAGCACCTTTCAGACTTCCTGCAACTGTTTGTCCAAATTTATTACCAGGGGACTTAAAGCACCTTGACCCACCCCAAAACACTCCCAAATTGTTCCACTTCGTAAGCTGCTGTTCCAGCGAGGCTCTTTTCAACACTAAGCTCATCTTTATGACCTTACTCTGCAAGATATTCAAAGCCACATTCCTTCCGGGGGAAGGTGACTGCAGCTCTGCAATTTCAGTGTGGTCACTCACGTGCTCAAACACCCCATGACAGCAGGGGCAAGAATACATTGTTAGGTATTCTGCTTGGTGATTTTCTGCAAATGATTGCTGCACGGTCAGAGAGGATCAACTAGTAATAAACAATCAAACAAACCACTAAGACTTCACTGTCCAACCAATCATTTCTGTGGCCTATTTTATCCACAGAAGTAGGTACTTCTTCCTCTTGTGATATGTAATTAATTATTAACCAACTTTAGATTTTAAGACGTGCTGCAGTATCTGAAATTTCCATTCTTATTACGGATGAGGAAGATGGAGGCACAGAAGCAGTATGGCAATCACCCAGTAACCCACAATGAGTCAGTGGATGAATTAGCAGTGTGACTCATTTCATTTTTCCATCTCATGTTTTAGCCACGCGTATATTAATTTTGCAGGCACAACTTACGAGCTAGAATCTAAACAGTTGCTCTCAAGATCCAAAGTTGCTCATCAGCAACACAGATAACCAACGGCCTGCTCACAGGCAGGGGAATGGACGATTAATAGCAGAAAATGGTCAGAGCAGAAATCAAGAAGTGCTGGTATGAAACCTGTTTGCCCTGCAGCCTGTAGCTATAAAAAGTGCAGATATATACACTGGATGTTCTGAAAGTGCTAACATGGCATACCACCATATATCAATCCATTTCAATATTTACATATCTTCAAACCAAAATATTTTTCTTATTATTGCTTTCTCCTTCTCTACAAAATACTTACGGATTACATTTTTTCTTCTTCTCTTCTCCATAAGCCAGATTCTTGCATCCCTTGATGCAGATTTCTAAGATGCGAGCCTTGAAGATGTATCTTATGGCGAACTCTATTTCTCCTGTGATGTCAGCTTTGCCAAAGTTGCCAGATTCAGTGCAAGTGCTGTTAAGACTATACAAACTCCCCTAAGAAAAGACAAACGTTTGAGGAAAAGGAGCTTCAGATCTAATAGGACAAACCATTTATTTCCCTCAAATGCCAGGATCTTTAGACTGCAGAGCTGTTGGAAATCATTAAGTGCTTAGGTTAACTGTATAAAATCATTCTGTTGCTTCCATAACAGCCCTGAAAATTATAACTAATTGCATTTCTCTCTGAGCTAACAAAGTGCTTTCTTAGCTAACTTCTAGATCTAAAAATTGTCTCCAAATAAAATTGCTTTGTGGCTTCCCATGAGAAAAATGGGTAAAGTGTCTGAAAGGAAGAGAGTACTGTCTCCCAGTGATGGTTTCAGAAAAAGCTCTGAAATCTAGGAACACATGAAATACAGAACTAGACTGCTGTTAATAGTGATGCTCATAGCACCACTGCTGAGATGGTATTAGGTATTAATGGTAACAAAAGCACCATTGCACATCCAGCAAATACACTCCGAGACCACCCAATTCCATATAAAATGACCTACTCCACACTGTTCAGGAAAAATTAACATACAAAGATATCCAGCTGTTATAAGTTAGTGCATTAAGAAGGTGCTTCCTGGCTCATCTCTGCCACTTTTTTCTCTTTTCATCTACTTACTTCCACCTACAGGGCAAAGGTTTGGATGCTCTCCATCCAGATGTATATAAACAGTGTTTGTTTCTAGCAGTTACAGAAGCCATGAAACTGAAATGAATGAAGAGAATATAGTCTTTCTGTGGTCCAGCACAGGCACATAACTTGCTAGTGCTGTCTAGCCATCTTCACTGGAACTAATCATCAACTCCATCAAAATAACTCTGTCTCCATTCATTTATAATGGTACTCTTCAAGGTAAACTCTAGGATCTTTTTACGTGTCATGACGCAGTTGCTGTTGGGATTAATCTCACAACAATATCATCCTAGATTGTTAGATTCTGTGTTAGATCACTCTTCTGTCTGGAAAAAAACACCAGCCCACACAGGACTGGTTAACCAAGGTGTTCTGCTTGCACAACCCAGCAACTAAAAGTGCAGAGTAGCGTTTATAAGATCATATCCATCTTCCATGCAGATGCTCTTGCCAATGCTGCAGATGTGCAGCTTGCCAAACACTCACATTAGCAGCTTACTTAAATTAAAGAAGCTATCTAGGCTCTCTTATAAGCTCTAAGCAACGTAGAAACCTGATGAAAGAAGGGTCAGAGTGCTTATTAAGGAAGTCACAAGTAATGTTAGGGCTGTTTTGACCTGCTGCTTGTTGCATGTAATCTTGCTCCCTCTACAAGATGTGTATCAGTGTAATCTATCTTCCTTGCAGGGAGATCTCCCTTTGTTCAGTTCTGCTCTTTCATTACCTGACAAAGAATATTTTTATTCATCTGAAAAAAAAAAGTCTATTTTCCCCCAAAATCCTTCATGACAAAGGAATGCAAGTAGACTTTTCTTAGCTCATATGTCTTAACAGAAGTTCTGCAAAAGTGCTCCAAAATTTTTTGCACAGAACCTCTTATTTACTCATAGAAACGGAAGAATTATTCTGACTAATGATGTTAGGACTGAAAACAATACATACATCTCCCACCTGATCAGAAATTAAACATGTTCAATGTAGAAATCACTCTTGCTTCAGTGAACAGGGATTTAGCAGTGACTTAATGTATTGTACTCCTGCTGGCATGACTGGAAGCAATGGCATCTTATGTTTTGGAAGACAATTTCATGAAGTGGTCATTGACATCAAACACCCATAAAGAGAAGTTTAATGGAACTTGACCTTCCCCCCTCTATAAGACAGTAGAAAATATTTCACTTTTAAGACTGGATTGTCTACAGCAAAGTTCAAATTGTTGCCAGTAGAATCACAAATGTCATCCAAAATGGTTATTCATTTGTCTGTGCAACATCTCAGACTCCAAAGCACAGTAAACTATGAGAGCACCAAAGGCCTTGTGTGTTTTCACTCCTCTGCAAAGTGAGCGGTCTGGTTAATTTTGATTCCCTAAAATCCATTTTATTTCCTTCCTTTACAATATCAGTCGTGGATTCCTTGGCCACTTCACCCTGCTTAACCTCATCACTAATACATAGAAATTATCTTCCACAGTTAATCACAGAGACTTTAATGCATGTACTGAATGCATTTACAGCTGGCTTCTTCCTCTGTCATTTGCAGTATTCAAAATGCCATCCATCAGGGGAGGTTTCAGTGACATCCTCTGAGCCAATGAACTGCTCCCCTGACTTCTGTAACTTGTTGCTTCCTCTTCATTCACTGACGTGCTGACATTTGAATTTCCACTGTCATTTGCATTACCACAGCCCTTGCAGAATAACAAAATCCCTCTGGTTAAATGATGTTTTAAGAAAAAAAGCCAGCTACTAATCTAGAAATAAACATGTTCAGAATCCCAACGCTAATACAAAACTGAAAGAACGTTAGTTGAATTTGCAAAATTCAGAGGAACCTGACACATCAATTATTCATTATTAATGGATACATCCATCCATCAATGATCTATTATTAATTTGATTTGGCTTATGCTGTAAGAAGTTCACAGTGCTTCCAGAAGGATTATACCAAAAGGCAGTCAGCCATTTATCAGAGGGAAACTCAAGTAAAATCCCTATTTCATTTTGTAATACAATCCAAAATCTTAGCTTTTATATTTGTCCTCATTTGGTACCTAGTCTGCTGTGCTTTGCACTTCAACTTACATGCTTCCTGCCATCACAGAAAACTGCATCACTTGTGGGACTGGTTGTTATGTCTTCTTCTTGCTTAAAACTCCTTTTGGTAAGAATTTCATTATCATTTTGGGCCCCAGTGATGAGCTGTTGAAGACTGGGTGTACTTTTCATCTGTAAGAGATTCAGCAATTAATTGTGTTTTGTTTAAGAAAAAAAGCTCCGATTCCTTCAGCAATGCTATCACAAGAAAATTCAGTAAGTAACTACAATGTACTGTGATCAATGTCATGCAGGTGGCACACTTTCAATGAAAATGTAGTAACTTAATTTAAGCATTGATTTACAACATTCTCATGCCAGCTAGCAGTATATTCATAACTTTCTAAAATCAACACTCGACCACCTAAGCTACGGATCACTACTACCACAGCAATTGCTAACAACAGTCAACTAACAACACACCACATGTAGCAATACACCAATAAAATGCCTTATTAGTCTTTAACAAAACTGTAATTTTGCAAAATAAACAAACAACTTCTGCTATTTTCTTAACTTTGCTTTCACTTTAAATTCATTCACTTTCCCAATCTTCTCACAAAAACCTTGATAACTTGTTGAAAATTGTATCGTAGCAGAACTTGAGATTTACCTTCAGCCACCTCTGTTATCATTCTATTAACCCTGTTGTTATTGAAGTGCCAGAAGACTGACACACATGGCTAGAGATATGCTGAAAATGGGTTTGGGGTCATTCTGACACAACATTACCCCTGTGTGATACAATCTATGAAAATTATGTTCACAGTTCAGTGGGTAGGAAAAGAGTGAGGTGAGAAGTTTTACAGAGTGAGGATCTAAGAGAATAATTGTATAACAAGGATTACCCAAAAGACTAGAAAGACTACAGTCTGGCTGAATCAACAAAGGGAACAGAACTTATTTGCATCACAAATAGATAAACATTTAACAGACCTAGGAACCTCTTCTGCACCATCAGCAGAAAGCACTAAAGAATGAGGACAGCAGAAGAGATAATATATTGAGATTACTTAAAAAAAAAAAAAAAAAAAAAAAAAAAAAAAAAAAAAACACAGGATGTGGAAAATTGAAAGCAGTGTGCTGTTATTATAGTACACAGAAGTTGTTATGTGTAATAACTGCCCTACCTTAAAAATAGATGTAAGAATTTATTAAGTTCCCTTTTGAAAAGGAAACAGACAAAAAAAAAAAAAATGTGTTCAGGATACAGACAAAAAGAAAACTCCAAGTTTTCTTTTTGGGGGGTTCGTAGCTCTTGCTGATGAATTGTTTTTTTGTTTGTGTGGGGTTTTTTTGTTTGTTTTTTTTCCCTCCTCACTATTACTGAATTTAAACAATCTCTTTCAACTTTAACCTAAAGGAATCAAGCTCAGAGTTTCCATATAACAAATATGGAAAACTTACTTGAGAAACAGATCTTGCTCTTGAGACTGAAGCAGTGCCCCACTCCTATCCTGCACAAAATGGCAGTTACAGCTATTGTTTCCCAGCCATTTATAGGAGAAACATGCATCCTCTCTAGGGGAAAAATATTGTTTCAATTCATTCTCTGAAAATGAAAGTAAGTACTACCTGTGGTGTAAATCACAACCAATAAGATTTCTACATTATATTTTGTTCTAAATTTGAGTAATTAATTTTCAAAGGTGCTTTACAAGTATAATTTGAAACTTTTTTTTTCTCTAGTTTTAGTCATGGTTCTAGCCATGATGTAAATATCTACCCCTGTTAAACAAAAAGAGCAATTGGAAAAAAAATGAAAGAATAATGCAATATTGCTGTCGACAGGGATTAATAATTTTTAAAGTCGCAGCAAAGATACAGAAAGCCATCATTTAAGTGCAGGGACAGGCAAGTAAAGTTTCCTTCAATGTGAAAACTCCTAAATGGCAAAGATGATACAAGAAAAAAAGACCAACAGTATTTCTAGCAAAACTAAAATTCCAGTTTAGATATAGTCTAACTGGTTGGAATGAAAAAAAAAAAAAAAAAGTCCCTGAATCATAGAAATAGAGCTCTGACAACACAAGGAACATTGAAATCTAGCTTTCAAAACCTATAATGCAAAGGGTGGACATAAACTGAGCCCTAAACCTTTACATAGACAATTAAAATCTGACACAAACTTTTTTTTTTTTTTTTTAAATCTCCTACATACATTTACCAACCCAAAGAATCCATCTATCTTTTAAACATGACAGGCTGCTTGTGATCATTCATTGTGAACATTCAATGAAACAGTTAAAAGTCCATATTATCTAGAAATGTTTTATAATCTGATGTTTTTTAATGCATTAAGAGAGCACCGCTCTGCCAGTGGAATAGTAGATAAAGTAACAGTAGCGTGTATAGTTTGCCACAATGAAAGCACCACTTGGGTAGTTAACGTTGCTAATTTTGTGTGTAATTGCATGCATAAATACCAGAATTAACTTCCAAGGGTTCACAGACATTGCTGGGCCAATCCAAAACACTAGCTCATGCTATCTGGCATCCTGTCTCTTCCATTTGTCAATACATAACATTTCAGAGGAAAGTAAAGTGTGCACTAAGGTAGCTGTAAGTAATATCTGCCATGAGGTCTGGCCCCAAGCAAAAGCCCTTCTTAAATTCAGCCACTTGGCAGACCGCATTTACCTCATCAAGTTGAGCAAGGCAATTCAGTAAGTATGCACCATGTAGAAAACTGAGTATTGAGAAAGTTCAGTCATTTGAGAGGTGAAAGCATTCAAAACAATTTTTTCAGTGTAGCTTTTAAGCAGATATATTACATTGTACTCATTCTTGCCTACCTTGTGAGAAGACTACTTTTCACTGACTTCTCAAGCAACTTCTCACAGTACCTTTCTGGACAAAATATCCAGCACACAGCTACACAAGGACATACATACAACGGGTGAACAGTTGGCTGACGGGTTGGCGGGGCTCAAAGGCTTATAGTTAATGGGGTTACATTAGGCTGGCGGCCAGTTCCTAGTGGAGATCCCTGGGGCTCCATTTTGGGGCCAGTTCTCTTCAATGCTTTTATAAATGATCTGGACTCAGGATTGGTATGTATACAAAGTAAGTTTGCAGATGATACTAAATTAGGAGGAGCTACGGACTCCCTCGAGGGCAGAGAGGCCTTGCAGAGTGATCTTGACAAATGAGAGGGTTGGGCAATCACCAACCACATGAGGTTTAACAAGGGCAAGTGCCAGATTCTGCACAGGGAATGACGCAACCCTGGATACACATACAGATGAGGGGACAAGAGGCTAGAGAGCATACCCACAGAAAGAGAGCTGGGGATTCTGGTTGACAGCAATATGAGCCAGCAGTGTGCCCTGGCAGCCATGCAGTGTGCCCATGGCATGCCATGGCATTGCTAGCCGGTCAAGGGAAGGGATTATTCTGCTCTGCTCTGCACTGGTGTGGCCTCACCTCAAGTACTGTGTGCAGGTTTGGGCACCACAACATAAGGACATAAAACTATTAGAGCGCATCTTAAGAAGGGCTACCAAGATGTATGAGGAGCAGCTAAAGTCACTTGGATCATTTGGCCTAGAGAAGAGGAAACTGAGGGGAGGCCTCATGGTGGCCTACAGCTTCCTCATGATCTCTTCTCTCTGGAGACAGTGACAGGACCCCAGGGAAGGGTGTAGAGCTGTGACAGGGGCAGGATCAGGCTGTGTGATAGAAAAAGGTACTTCACTGAGAGGGTGGTGAGGCACTGGAACAGGCTCCCCAGGGCAGTGGTCACGGCACCGAGCCTGCCAGAGTTCAAGAAGCATTTGGACAATTCTGAGTCATAGGATCTGATTTTGGGGTGGTCCTGTGTGCAGCCAGAAGTTGGACTCAATGATCCTTGTGGGTCTCTTCCAACTCTCGATATTCTATGATTCTGTGAAAACACTGAAAGCTAGAGACTGTAACCAGAGAGAAAGTAAAATGGAAGTTGGCCAACAACAAGAAGCAGTCACTGTTTAATCCTTGCCAAAATAATAATAATAATAATAATAATAAAAGTGCTTAGTGAGTGTCAGGATGGGTTTTGGATGGCCATAGCTTAGCTCTGTTCAGCAGCAAGGCAGGCAGGAGAAACAAGAAACGGAGAACCTCCCCATCCCCACAGTCTACCGATTGCATACAGCAGATGTCAACCAGCACCAACACACAGTCTGTGAGCACCTGAGAGCAAAGCAATCCATCCCCTCCCTCCTCACATCAGGGTCTTTGTAAAATCTCGGTCTAACATTTCAGCTCTGGGCTGAGACCAAGTGTGGAGACTTAGTCAAAAACCACGTCAAGAACCAGAGTTCTTGACAGTTAGTGAACATCAGCTAAGCCCAGTTCATAAATAAAAGTAAAATCCCACTGTGTAAATCATGATTCTTATAAATATATTCCATTCCTGAAACAGCCCTTTAGAGATTGTGTATAACAATTTGGATACCCTGCTTGTAATGTTGATGGCAGTGTCAGACTGGCTCCTCCTTTGCCTCCTTCTTTCCGCGTTCTGCCCATAATCTGTTGTTAGGAGACTTCTGTCAGCCATATCATTCTGGGACTTAGAGATTTCTGAAGTGAATACAAAGAGAGAAGTAACAAACATTGCAAGCAAACCTGTAGATTTGCAAATAATGCATCTTTCAGACTTTTATCCTACAGTTTCAGTATTCATCTCCTAAGAGTAAGAAAGAGGGGAGGGCAAGCACTTGTCCCATTTTGTATAATTATATTTTGATTACCTAAATCTTTTCTGCTGTTCTAACTGGAAAATACAGTCTTGGCTTCTTGTCTTTATAGCTACTGTAAGGAATTATTTTATGCTATCAAATAGTTTTCTCACAGAAATAGCTTCTACAGTCTTTATATATAGTTTGATTTGTAAAGCAGTTTGGTTTGGTTCAGGATAAAAGCAAGATCGTTATAACAACATATAGTGACAAGACAGTGGAAATTAGAAAGAGTATATTGGAAAATATTTAGAAATTAATCCAAAACATGGATGAAAGTAGAGATATTATGTACTCTGGTCCCAAACCACGCATAATTTTAAGAACAGAAGTAGCCCTCATTGACTTCAATTAACATTAGTCATACAGATAAGCTTATGTCCACTCTTAAGTATGTAATTGAATTAGCACTTTGCTAATAACTAGTATATTGTCAAATAAATCTATAGGACAATTGGGCATTTAGTGCGCCACTTTTTGTTTCTTATTCCTTAGGGTACAGTCAGAACTTCATTTAAAGGGAAGGGCAGCATTCATTTATGATTTCTGGGGTTGAAAACCAGTAGGCTTAGCAGCAGACACTTTGTTGTAAATCCTACAGTCTCTCATGAAGAATTAATAACTTTTAAGTGGTACACAAAATAGCTATCACATGTTTAATTCATTCAGAAGAAATAAATATTTCTCCCATAACATAAATCTCTGTGGAGGAACCTCAGACAGTAGACAATATGTCATTATTTGGTACTTAACAACAATGGCACTCTGAAGTGTGATTTTTAAAGCCACTTTGGGTTAGTTTTGTTCTTAGCAGCAATCAATTGTCAGATGTTTACTGTTCTGTGTGCACCATTAAGGCATCACATGACATATTCATAGGCAAGCTCAATTAAGTCATCTCTCACTGTAAATGAAACCAGATTTTTAAAATACACAGTGAAATCAGAGACCATAAAAGAGAATTGAGTGAGATATCTAATGGAGTAAGCATAATTTGAGTAGTTTAACAAAAGCTTCCCTCATACTCTCTCAAAACAAACAAGTTACAAAACAGATTACTGTGAGGGGAAAAAAAAAAAAAGGCATATTAATTTTTCAGAACTATTTCTCCATCTCTGCCCAGGTAGTTAGTATGATGGGCACTATCACTAGTTCCAAGGGCAATTTTGCACTGCATGTTAAACTACAACCAGTAACTCATTTTACATCCCCCAAATAGCAACCATTGGATTATAATCTCCCATTGCTGCCAAACTGCCAGAACAGGAGGTAAAACCATCAAAAACAGACCGTACAATGGAGGCATTGTGCTGCACACGCTAATCCTTTGTTCCTGCTGCTCTCAGACATGCACACACACTGGCTGCAGTGATAGAATCAGAGTCAGGCTCAGAACGAGGTTCTCCACATTTATTTACTGCAATACCCAAGAGCTGGGAGTATTAAATACCTCTGCAAACCTAGATAAGATATAGGGCACTAAGTTTAGACACTTGTGACTGAAAGCATTTATCATCACGGTACCAGGTTTTATTAAGAGACCACATTGTCTGAAAAAGCTGTTTTCTTCAGTCAAGGAACCGAAGCCTCTCTCTCTAAAGGACTTTCTATACCTTTTAATTATTGACGTTAGTGATTGTAACAGCCTGTTATTTTCTCACAAATTAAAAGGTTCTTAACCTAACTGAGGATGACAGCAATTGAGTGGGGTTTCACATACAGATGAGCTGACCTAACAACTTGCTGCCATACCCTTCTGCAACCACTGCTTTGCGCTCCCTGGCTCCTGGCCACGTGGCCCAGCACCCACTATTGTGCAGGCTCCAATATGTAAGCCCTACCTTCAGCCTATTTAACTCAATAAAGCAGCAGAAAACTAGCCATTTGTTTCGTCTGCTCTTTTAATTAGCTAGATTAGCTTCCAGAGAGGTCTAGAAACACTGGTGCTAATTCAGGTTAAGCAATAGCAGCATGAGACCAGAAACATGACAGAAGAAAGATGTGTGGGGAGTCAGACCTTTCTTTTACCATTAAAGTTTCTTGCTGCAGTCCTGATGGAGTCAGGCCTGCAGTCCAGTAACTGCAGATTATGTCTAGGCTGCAAACTAACAGAAAGCAGAGTAAATTAATTTGCATCCAACTCTGTGCTGCTTCAGCTCTGCAATTCCAGTAACGAAGTATCCTACGGCACCCTGCACCACACTTCTGTTCAGGGGAGGCAGATATTATGTCTCTGCATATCTCTAATATTTGTTCACATATACATAACATTAAATTTGTGTAGTTAATAGGATTGATGGAAGAAGTCAAAGGAAACTGTGATTAAGGGCTAAGACAAGAGTTAGAGGGAAACACTAAAGCCATATTTATTCAGGTCTAGTCTTATATTTGGGGTTGTCTAAGATGAAGCTAGCAAGAAAATGCTAAGGTTGGTTCAAATGCATGCAAATCTGCAAGCTCCTGTAATCTTCATAAAGCTCACAGGTAGTTTTCCTCTGGTCATTGATGCCTTCAATCTCTTCTTCACACAGACAGGCTGTCCCCAGTGTAGTAAGCCTTAGAGGTACATACACAGCCTGCAGCCTAAAGAACAGCAGGCAGCAAAAGTGAATGGAAGGAACCAAAATATCAGAATGAACAAAGTGTTAGGACTGGCAGGTTCTTAAAAGTGCACACTGAAAAAAAAAAAAAAAAAAAAAAAGGAAAAAAAAAATACCACTAGACAGACTAAGAAAGACCACCTCTTGAAAAATGCCAGAGAAAGAAAATGTTAAACTCTACTTCCATTACATGATAGGTTCACTCACAGGATCAGTTGGGTTCAGTTAAATAGTTAACATGAAGGTCACCACAGAAGAAGGTAGGAATTACTCTACGGTAACTTGAGTTAAATACGCTGCATCTGAACATCCAGTAAACTTTAACATTATGCAGTCCTTTTACATATGTACAAGAAAGGCATTTTTGGTCGGTAACATCAGCTTATTAAATAAACAGCACAATACTGCAGAAGAATTAGACTTACTCTATTATTTTTCTGTTTGTCTCAGTCTTGGCATTAGTCATGTCAGCCATTAGTCAATACCCTTTGTTTATAACTATCTTACGGACATCAATTTGACCCCCCAAAAATGAAGCATTTGACTATGTTAATCTAAGATGACGAAGCAGTGAAATCTACTTACTTTTTATATGCGTTGTGAGAGACAAGAACAAATTTTCCACAGATTTATTAAAACTTTTGGACTGTCTGAGATCCTGCAAATGAGAGTCCAAGAGTAAGAAAACATAATATTTGCTGTTTTAAAGTTTCCATGGTCACATAACAAGCAAATGGTAAGTCTGCCCTATTATCCTGTCCACTAGCAACTGTAAAACAAAAAACAAAAGCTGTAAAACAAACCATCAAAATCACTTTTTTTTTTTCTCTCTCAGTTACGAAAGTAACACATAATAATGATCACTTTATCAGTAACTTCTGAACATCATAGAATCACAACATCACCCACGCTGGAGGGAAGCTCAGGAGGCCTAAATCCAACCTCCTGGTTGCAGAAGGCTCAGCTGTGAGCTCAGACTAGGTTGCTCAGTGCTCTATCCTGTTGGGCCTTGAAAGTCTCCAGGCAGAGATTATAGAGACCACGTGGCATCTCTGGGCAACCTGATCTGCTGCCTAACCAACCTCAGTGCCAGAAAGGGATTCCTGGATTATGGTCTGAACTTCTTATTTCGACTTTTGCCTGTTGTGTCCCCTCCTCCTGCCATGCACTGCTGGGAAAAGCCCAGCTCTGTCTTCTTGCTGACCCCCCCATAAATGCTAAAGAGGTCAGATCCACTAAAGCCATCTCTGCCCCAGCTTGAAGAAGCCCCGGTCCACCAGCTTTTCCTTACAGAAGTGCTTGAGCCCACCCTTCTTGGTGCCTTTCTACTAAGCATGCTCCCAATTCATCCATATTTTTGCTATTCTATAGTGAGGAATCCAAAACCAGAGGCAGTACTCTAGATGCAGGTGCCAAGTAGAAGGGGTTAATTACTTCCCTCAGAAACTGAAAACTAATTGAAAACATGTCTCATGAGACTCCAACCTACCACCAATGCAGCATTAAAAAAGTGACAGAAGGAGAAAACAGTGTTTACATTGCAATATGATGTAACAGCAGCTGTTGCTGTTTACTGCATTTCTGTAGACAGCCTTTTCATATGATTGACCACCACAAGGTGCATGAATATGTACTTACATTTCGCACGTATGTACATTTACCTTTGCGTTACTTCCTGCAGAGGATTCAGTGAAAGGAGGTGGAGTTGGAGGTACAACAGAAATTTTACTAGAAATGTAAGAGACAACAAACAGTGCAAAAATCAATATATTATGCTAATACACAGATACATGACCAAATACATGCACAGTATCTTTATTACCTCTCTCTCCTGAAATATGAGGATCTGGGTTAAGATCTCATGTCTTCAAGAGCTGCAGCACAGGCTTACTGCCTGTGCTTGTAAGAATTAAGATTGCCTTTCTATCTTCTCTAGACAGAATTATTAACTTACAACAGTGAGAAAGATCTAATTGAGGACAGACTTTGTTTGGCAGCATTACAATTTATGTCCCAAGTGCTGAAACACAACCTACGTGTAACGTGCCCCATTTCTGTTTCAGAGATGTTGTCAGAAAACAGCTATCATTATTTACAATACTGTAAGGACCCTTCCTTGCCTGGGCCCAGGGCTGTCAGAGCCCTTTTACAGCATTCCAGCCATTTTGTCTGTTGTAAATAGCCCTGGGCTGTTAAAGAAAATAAAATTTAAAAAAAAAAAAAAAAAATTGACTACAGTCTTATCAAAGGACAATCACAGACCCTAAAGGCAGCCAGTGAAGTTTGCTTTCACTTTTACTGTACCTAGCTAAAAGTAAGGCCTTATGAAACCCAGTTTAGGATCTTATCTGTCTACAAGTTTCTATCTTACAGAGCTATGCTTTGCCAGATAATTATCATAAAATTGTTGCCATCTCTTTGTATTTTTTTTTTTTTTTTTTTTTAAGGAATAGGTTTTATTTTATGCAATATAGTTTAAGTAGACTGTTATTGCATTATATACATCTGATAATATTTTAAGCATAGTTATGCTTAGGTCTCAAACCTTCAAACTATTTATTCAGTATAGAGTGGATTTTTTACTTGTATTAAATTTCGGTAAACAGATGCATCTTCCTGCATACTCTGAAACTACTGAATCAGCAAAATCTGCCATTGAGCAAATATAAATACTATTATACATAATAATTCCTATACCTAATAATTATTATACCTGATAATTTTCTCCTCTCATCATTTGAATGTAGTGTGTAAATTTGAATGATACTGATGAAATAGGTAGACAGAAAATATAAGGAGATAGAACAAAAATATTGCACATCGTCATTTCAACTAAATAAGAAATTATTACTTTAAAAATACTACTCTCTTCCATGCTTGAGACCCTTTCTATGGGTTGCCAAGAGATAATAGTGTCAATTTTTCTATGCTTTTCTTTCTGTTCTCAAAAGGTAGTGAAATTTATTCTTTATAATCAAAAAATACAGACTCCTGGCTAGTTTAAAACATACAACATATTGCCTATATGAAGTCTCAGTGTTCTAGGACCTTTTGTCCTTTTATCCTTTTATGAGTCTTACCTCAGTTTCTGATAAGATTTCAAGAGCTTTGCACCAGCTGTTTCATGTCTGCCTGTGAGGAAGGGAAAAAAAAAAGGTCACTTTGCAACAACAGCAGTTACCAATGCTTGCCTGCATAGCACTTCTTAAAATCAGTGCCTTCTCAGAAACTCCCCTGTATTTACAGAAGTTCATGCACATGCAAACCAGGAGTGAAATCAATCTCCATCTCACACACCAATATATGCCAGGCAACACACATCTCTCCTGCAACGCAAACGCTGTCATGATTTCACCTTCCCCTTTTTCAGGTGACACGTTCAGCCTAGCCCTTCACAAACCCTGAGGACGATCACGTAGGGATGCTAATAGGCCTACTTCTTCAGGTTGGTAAGTGCCCTCAGCCTCCTGAGGGCTAGGAAGCAGGTAGTGAATGGAAATGTAATTAAACCATAAAATTTAAATACTATGGAAAGCTTGAAAATATGCTGCAAGAGTAGGCATGTGGCTTCTAGCTTCTTATGAAAAATTATTTCATTTTATCTACTGGAAAACTAAACAGCTGTGGTGATGGATGACTGGCTCACAAACACAGGCAAAAACCCTTTGCTAAGGCTGTCCCTGTAGGGAAACAGCAACCATGTCACATTCCTCAGGTGAGCAGCCACATGATGTGAAGAACAGCAAGGAGCAAGCGCTCCATCAGGCACGAACAATGAAGGCTCATGAAAATGTAGCTTGTTCCTGAGTAATCACAAACAGAAAGAAGGGCCAAATGCATGCAACAAACAGCCAACTGGAGTGGTTTTAATCACTAATCATTCCTAATAATAACAATAAAGACAGCAGCACAAGACCCATGCTTTGCTGGAGACATCATTAGTTATATTACTTACATACAAGTACCATATCCTGCTGGTGGTAGAAACAATAATCAACTTACTGATGTTACAAATTTCAAACATAACTCCAGAGTTAATGCTCTATTATTAATATGTAATATTTGATATCTTGAGCTATTGTAGCATTAAATGATTTCTTAGATTTTTAACTTACTAGTCAGTAAAGGCAATCTACCACTTTTATGAGAATACGATTTTTAGATAAAAGCTACAGAAAATTAACAAAAAGCACACACAACATTTTTTGACTCTGCAACATGAGAAATCTGTAACATGTATTGTTTCAGTTTATTTTGCAGTGAACACATCATTTGTGTTATATTACTAAACCAGAAGAGGGCACTGCCTCTCCAGGCTTGAAGGATACATAACTATGATGAATGCTGTTTGAAAGTTTTCCATTTTTTAACTCCTTTAACTACATCAGTTGGTCTAATCAAAGGAACCAAACAAAATATATTTCTCCCAACAGGCTTAGAACTTTGTGATTTCAACAGCATTACTATTAGACTAACTAAGCAAAATGCTTCAAAGTACCCACAAAGCTTTGATAATGCAAGGTGAGAACTCATTTATTTCACTGAAGAGGGACATTCAGTGCCTTGCAATATCAGGTTCAATATCTGAGAACAACATTTCATTTTCTAGTAACTGTGAGAGATTGTTAAAATTACCAGCTTTAGACTCTCTAAAAAGAATGTGAGAGAAAATTATTAACAATGGTTATGGAATACAGCTGCACTTTAGAAGATTGGTCAACTAATACATAAAAATCAGAAATTGTCTTAGCTAGAATGGAATTAAGCAATTTATTTATTTGTTTTTCATTCTGAATGAATTGCTTAGCAGAAAGTGCATTTCGGTTTCTTAATATGTTAGCTGCTACCTTTGGTGAATAACTACTACTCAAAATTTGCCTGATTACATTCTTCCATTTATAAGCTTCTTGGTCAAGTCTCCCAAGATATATTTAAGGTCCAATGCTTTCCTTTTTACCAGCTATTCTTAAATTTAGGTAAGATACAGATATTGCACGTGAAATTGTAACATTAACGTACAGTCGTGTACAAAGGGAAATAGCTGCCTATCTGAAGTGGAGCTTTAACAGAAAGATAAAGGAAATCCTCTCCACCTAATTAGTCACTGCAGGTGAAAAATGAAGATTAACAGCTCCTTGATTTGTGAATCACACTCCCATATGGCAATCCATCCACATCCTCTATAATTTGTTTTAGTGCTTTGTATTTGTAATTGCACTGAAAAGACTGCACAGAAGGCAAATGCACAGCTGGCTGAATGCAAAGAATCAGTAGGTGTTTAGTTTCTGTTGATTTACAACTATTCATGTTTCTCTATTCTAGTCCATTATTTCTTTAAGTGTTGAAACTTTCTGAGTGAAAACAACCTAAGTTTTAACTTTGACAAACAGTGAATGCAAGATCATTTCTGTTCTGCACATATCTTTTGACATTTCCATACTTATTTCACGTGTCATTGAATTTCTTAGTAGCCTTACATGTTCATTTATCCAAATCGATATGGCCAGTAATTTTCTTATTCTGATTACTCACACAAAATAAATTATACTTTCAAATGCTTTCTGCTAGCTTGCATTTACGCTTCATTTATTGTACAGGCAGACAAGGCAAGATAACTTCTGAGAGATCTTCCACCAAATGTATGAAACATTACATATAGTAGTGGAGTACATTCTGTGTTTCACTTAGATGAGGACTACAAAATGCACAACAGTTTATGGCCTGTTCCAGTGATTACCTTCATCTGGATATTTCTTTGCTCTTTCTTCAAAAAACCATTCACCAGCCTTTACTTTCACATCTCTGAAAAACAAGCAAAAGATATTTGAATGAACAAAGTGCATTTCTTTAAATGTTTAGTAACCACTTAACCATCCAACAGTCTTTCTTAGTCCTACCAGAAAATGAAGATTTCATGACTGCTAACAACATTGACTGATTTTGCTGAGGGTTTGCAAACCAAGTGCTCCCTCCTCTCTTCTCTTATAGTTTTTTTTTTATTATTATTATTTTTTTTTACATTACTCCCCCCCTCCCCCCCCCCCCCCTTTTTTTTTTTTTTGTGGGACTGCTCATGTAAAGCAACAAATTCTGCTCCAGGCAGAGATCTGAAACAAAATTCCCAGGCCTGCTGTTCCACACACCACTTTACTCTATGTTAACACAGACAAACTATAGGATTCCTTTAGAAAATCCAATACACCAGCTCCATTCGCATTTACACCTCTTCCAGGTGAAAGCACAGGCACTGTCAGTACACGAGGCTTTTTAAATTTTGTATTTTGTAAACACAACAAACACGTTTAAACAACTGGGTGGAAGCATGCACAGGGACCGGTGAAGAACGGCTTTCCTAAGAGTTATTAAGCTACTCCTGAAACCTCTGACAGGCCAAGTTCTGGCACCAGGAGGCCTCTCCAAAGGCCTCTTCCCTCTGGCATGGGCTTGCAGGCCAGTGCTGCCCAGCCTGAACTTCCCCACTGCCCCAAGCTAGCTGGGGACATGGCAGCACTCACCACATGGAGCAGGAAGATGGCAACCTGCTTCTGCCCTGCCACGGCACGACTTCAGTCCTCTCGGCCCTGTGGCAGCATCACCCGACCCAGGGCTTTCTGTCAGCTCCATGAGGTACACAGATTTTGAAACTGCTGAAACCTCTGCATTGCTTTGTACCACTCAGTGTCAATTGGGTGAGAAATAAAGTCAGATGCCCCAAATAATTTAATGTGTAGGACAGACTCTCAGTAGTGCTGCTGATGGTACTGTTTTGTTCAGGATAAACAACTCAAGCGGTAACCAACTTAAAATTACGGTTGCTCAGGACTTGAAAATCAGCTCTTAGGTTTCTTAGTCACCCTATTTTTCCCTCACCAGAGTAAACAAAAGGTGCTGACTGGTATTTACCCCACTGCTGCATTTCCAAAGATTTGCAGCCCTCATGCAAAGCTAACTGAAGGCAACTGAAGAAGCACAACCGACTTTAATGGACTTTGCACTGGGACTAAGCGAGATCAAATGTGAATCCTGTACCATTTCTTTTCTATAGTGTCTATTCCACTGATGCAGAGAAATTTTTCAGTAAGATAGAAAAATACAACTTCCTCAAAGTCAGAATGTTTTTAAACATCCATTTACACAATGCTTTCCTGTTTTCAAAATTAAATATTTGGACAAACTCATGAAACAATTAAGGGTGCACTGCACTATAACAAGGCAGTTTAGTAACCAGCTGCTCTCTAGAGGGGATTTCCAAATGATCTGAAATTAATTTAAAAGAATAGCAAATGGAGGGAGCGATCTAGACAGAAATAAAGTTAACTTTTTAACCTTTATTTCTAGTGCTTATAGCAAGAGGTACAGATAGTATAATTTTTGATGTTTAAATAAACAGATAAATAAATGATGTATAAACAGATGCATAACGTTTGATACACACATCAAAAGTTAGCCACTGCTCTGGTGTAAATATAGGTGTGGCTCATTTGCCTATTTTATGTGTAAGCTGCAAAATAAACCGGGGATTCAGAGAGCATCTTTTCAGTGATGGTTTACAGCCTCTTCTAAGGCACTGAAAATTACTTCAATTTACTAGTAGAAAATCATTTAGCTTAAGACTGCTACTTTGCCTTAAATTTCTCAGGCATTATTTAAATGTCATTTTGGCATCTTAAGAGGGAATAAAGTGGTGCATTACTCTTGTGTTGGCATAAAATAAGATTCCACGCAAATTCTCCCACTTATACAGTGATTTATATCATCCAGCACAACCACTGACTCATTTTCAAGACTTGCTGTCTTTGCATACAGAATAGTAAATATTTTTCACCAAAAGGTGGAAAGATATCGTCACCATTTGGTTTAGCAAGATTCTGATTAACAGGAGGGACTATGATGGAGTGTTTTGATATGAAAATTGTACTAACACATTAAAAGAAAGATTGCTTCCTGTTTCCAGGAAAACAAAACCAAGGTGACATAGTAAAGGGAAAAACAACAAATTCAGTGTAAACAAACTTGGATCTCTATTCTGACTATATTTAAACAGTTGCTAATAGTATTATTAACTTTTTAAAAATATATATACACAAAACATGACTTCACACTATTCATTAATCCAGGTTCCTCACCTCTGTAGTACAAAGCAAATAATAATAATGACTAGGAAATTGTCAAGCACTTGGCTATACTACCTAGAAAAACAGCACCTTCAACAACTGGTTTTGATGCATCAAATACTAACTCAGGAGCACGAGTGCCATCTAGAGTTCAGTTATTAAGACAGTTCCGTGTTTTGCAATTAACATCTTTGCAGAAGAGGTGACGCCACCTCTGGCCTACCCTGAAGTTCCGTTTTGCTGAACGCAGGAAGGGAAGTCCTGATTACATGAAGAGTAAGGCCAAATTCCTACCAATTCCTTTGCTGCCAGGACCACATCCAACATTTTAATTCTACCAGAGGCTTTGGTTCATTAACTGTTTAAAGCAACAGAAACACACAAAACCAGTATCCAGCATTTAAACCCATGTAAACAAAATCAGCATAAACAAGAACTTATCAAACCCATTAACATTTCTTACCCATGCGCATAACAAACGGTGCATTTCCAAATGCAGGGGTTCAGGCAGACACGGCATTCAGAGCACACTCGATGACTACACCCGTTGCATACTGCACCTCTGTTCATCAACAACCCAAGGGATTTCTGACAGCGGGCACAAGATCTCTCCTGGTACTCATGGCTTATACTTCTTGCCCCTTTCCATCGAAGCTGCTGCAGCTGCATTTTCAGTTTCCTAATCACCCAGGTAAAAGATAAATAAAATAAACCAAAACAGAACAAAACAAAACCCATGTAGGTCACAAGCTAATGCCCTATTTGCGCGATGTCAGTACCAGCTGGAGCTATACCTTCAAGTCTGACCTTATTGTGGGCACTGTCTGAAGGCGTCTGCACGCAGCGTTTTTTGCAGTACGGCTATATATGCAACCACAACTGCGCATACAGAGTAAAAGTCTAGCATAAGTGGGGTCCTGTTCACGTCAGTTACGTACACTCAGGACAGGGCACCAAAATTATGTATGCGAGTGTTCATGTCATTCACATATAAAAATTGAGACTAAATTGTGCTCGCTTCTGATGATGTTTATCATATTTATCAAGATTATTTGATTAGAAGAATCAAATCTTCTCTCAAATAAAACAACTGTAACAAACACATCACCTGAAAGTCAAATAAAAAAAAAAAAAAAAAAAACACATCAGACCAAAATATCTAAACCTTTCCCTTTCGTTAACCTTGCATGACAAGTAGCAAGAGTCAAGATCTCTGTTTTTGTTACCTACATCACCAACAGATGTCAGTGACTTTCTAACTAATTCAGATTCTGTTTATAACCCATTACTCACTTTTCACAATAATTTAATAAGCTCAGTTATATATACACAAACATTTGCTGTAAACAACGTTTAAGTTTCCACATTTGAGTATGACTAAAAACTTCTAACTTAGCAATTCAAATACTTTGTTTTATGTGGGGATGCAATGTGACAAAGCAACGTACAAGCTGCAAGGAAACCCTTATACAAGAGCTAATACAAAGCAGATAAAATGCTGAAGTATTTTCATTTATCTTTCACTATGGAGATACTTGTATAGTGTGAACTAGTTAAATAGAATACTTTTCCTAGCCAATGTCACCTATTGACATTCCCTGAGAAAGCACAGTGCTCTTGCTGTCTGTCAGATAGGAGATGGAACAGAGATGGATTCAGCACAATAAGGAGGTATCCAACAATTCTTAACTTCGGTCTTGGCACAACATAATTTAAATAAGCCAGCCATCGATCTGAAAGCGTTCTGCATTATTAGGACTGTACAGGCATATGTAGGAGCATGATGAGGATGTCATAAAGCCCTCACTGAGGAAGAAATACATTTAGCACCCGAACTTTGTGTAAATCCTAGAACTAAAATTCATTAAGTAGATTATTCACTGAGCAGTATTTGATCATCTTCCACGCAGAGTAGTCAGTAGTGTAGTAAATCCAGGAGGCTCTGGATAACCCCTAATTTTCCCAAAGAATAAAAATTTACTATTAAAACAAATTATTAACAACTTAGTATTAAGAACAAATGAAAGAAGGAATACATCCGGAAGGACAGCAAAGAGAAAGAGAAGTACTCCTGAGGAAAAAAAAAGGATCAGAAATACATGAAAAGGGGAGTGTCATATACCTTACTCTTTCTTCCTCCGTTTTTCTCACCATCTGGTCACGGTACAGGACTTCTAGAACAGCCTCTCGCTCCAGTTCCTTAAGGAAGTTTAGATTAAATTCACAGGCCATTTTTGCGGAACTTCACTTATTCTGTAGACTCCTGACACACTGCTCTGCTATATTCAAAACGATGGATGCTACTTTAGAGAATATAATGTGGCTGTCGAGATCAGAGTGTTTATCGAGAGTTTGTCTTCTTCCTTGATTGGTGATATGTTTCACTGTGTCATACCCTTGAGGAAAAAAATAACAATGTCTGTCTTCACACAAGTGGTCATTTAAGCATCTCTGCTACCCAGGCAATATGAACAGTTACAAGGTCACAGCACTTTTTCATATCAAAGAACTTCTTGTTCTTCCTTTTTTTTTTTTTTTTTTTTTTTTTCCTCCTTTTGTTGAGAGTGGTTCCAAAAGGGATGAGAGCATGCAGCAAGGTCCCAGGTATGGCTTTAGCTGTCACCTGGAGGCAACATAAAGGATTTGGGGAAGTGGTTTGCCTTACTTGGTCTTGTAGATTTGGAATTTCAGGATCTAGGGAAAAAAATAGCACATCACTGTCCCTTCTCCTCACTTCAAGACATTTCAAACAGCATGAGTAATACTTTCTGTAGACCACATTTTGCTACACTCAGTCCTTTCATACAGGAATTCAGACATGGGAGAGGTTTTAAGACAGTGCTGTTCTTTAGAGAGTCTCACAGTAACGTCCATTAACACTCAGCCACGTATCTCCGTATTTTTCAGGTAGTTAACATGAAACAACCATCAAAGATTATCTCAGTTTCAAGCACGGGCCTCAAGGCGCCATGACAGGAAAAGCCATGCTGGCTGAAACAGAAATGCCCCTTTCTGATCTCATCTTACTGAAAAGACAAAATACCACAAGCCTAAGAGAAAGAAGAGAAATACCCTTTGAGAGTCCTTTCTATTAATAACCTGATTTCTGTTAAGACTAGATAAAGCATTTATCACACAACAATGCCATTATCTTTGTTAATGCACACCAACACTAAACAGTTAAGACAGATGATATTTCTAGCTCAGCGCACTAACAACTTTAATATCAAACTGATTATGTTAATGTACAAATATAGAAGTATAAAAAACAAAACATAACCATGCTTTGGATATATTCTGTGACCTTCACTTTTGTAAAAACACAAATAATTTTGTTGCAGTGAAGTAGAGAAAGAATATTAATGTTGAATCCAATTCAGTTAAGACACCATATCCAGTTTTATTACTACTGTCCAGTGTTTAGTATGTATTACAGGAAGTGTACGAGTGTGCCAGTTATGCCATACCAAATATTAAAGATACCTATATGAAAACAGGTTAAGTGCTTCCAAGTTAATATGAACTAAATATATAGTGTTGGACTTTCCACTAAGAAAAAAAAGGTAAAAGTTTACTGAAGCAGTTACAGATACTTCACTGACATACCTCAGATGAGAATCTGACCAAACGGATCATTATTTTAAAGTATTAATGAGATTAAAACCAAACAAACAAAACAGGAGGCAATAATTGATATTGATATAAACAGCATGCATTCAATTCTTTTATTTATTTTTTTTTTCATGAAACTCTTCAAGAGACACCAAAAAGGACAAAGCATTTCACAGAAGTGTTAAGAAGCAAAAAAAAAAAAAAAGATTGGTTTCCTGTGGAAACAAAAGACACAGAGATAGGCATAATCGCATTTTATTTCCTTGACAACTGCTATTTCACAGGATATTACTCAGTTAAAACCTAAAAAGCCCTAGAAATTTTTAACACAATGTGTGTTGTTTTCAAAGACCCCTGCCACCTTCACCTGCTTTATCTTTTATCTCAAGGATATCTCCAAGAATTAATTAACATGTTTCAGCCTTCGATTTCATTTAAGTCAATACAGGATACCAAAACAGCCATTAGAGTATTTGAAAGTTAGGCTTTCTGTAAACTCCCAGAATTTCCAAGGGCTGGTATATGTACAATGTTATCAGGAAATCCTGCTGAAGAATCAGAGTGAGCTAGCAAATTCATGATAGTCATTACTGGGGGAGGGGGGGATCAAAGAAAACTGCTCTAGTGATCTTAAAGAAAATATATGAATATCTTACAGAGCTACCGTCCCTGTACAATAGTTACAAAAAGCAACATCTGTTTTTAAGAAAGTACAGAAATAGTTGCTGTTTGATATCTCCTCCAAATTCTTTAAAAAAGGACTACCTCCTGTCTTCACAGGGAAGCCCCAGGATGACCATATTTCAAGCCTATTTTGGGAAATGGATTTCAGATGACATTTCAGAGTATGAAAACATATTGGGGGCATAAAGTATCTTATTTAGAGATGCACATACATATATTTCTTTTAATTATGTTTTCAGCTGTTCAAACTTGTACAAATTTAAATGGTTTGAGGGAAAGAACAGTTTGGAGCCTTCCCTAGTTTCCATTTTGTCTTTCTCACAGCTATGTTCTCTTACTGCAAAAAGGCTTTTAACCTCAGCCCATCGGAGATGCTGCAAACACCGCCATTCAAAACAGCTGGTCTATTGCAATACCTCATATTCCATTCACAGTGACAATTCATATAAGCAGTGCATCTAATGCCAGCAGTAGACTGCCAAAAGGGAGTAGGATGGAAAGACTAGGATCATCTTCTGACACCAAACAGCAGAACAAATTTACTGCAGAGGGAAGTGCCAGGGGCCCTGTGTCCAACAGCATCTGCACTGTGCAGAGAGACAAAAAGGCTCCACGAGTCTCACTGCATCATGCGCTGCACAGAACAAAGCATAAAATCCTTCATGTTTTTATCGTATATTACACATCACAGAGCCAGCAGCGGTATGATTACTGCACCTGCACATTGCTACAGTTTTTTGTTTTGTTTAAATTTTCATGAAGGTTTAAGCACAAACAACCATTGTGTTCTGTCAGTTTTTCTTGTACATTTGAAGATAACTCGAAATCTACCTTAATGATGAGGTAGCTTCAAGAACAAATAAAATACTCCTTTCTCCAAAATAGAATATTTGTGCTTCGCAACAAATTTGAGCTCTTAGTCATTTCGAGGAAGAATTCAAGGTGAACTGAAAAGCTCACCGTGGCTGTTAAAAAACTTTTCTAACACTGAAGCTGTCTTCATTAAATTAGGTTTTGGTAGTATTAAAGAAGTGGCATTTCCAGTAATGACACTTCTTGACAGGAAAAAACAAACTTAAAGATCTCTACAGATGTTCTCCCTTCATATTTACCCATCAAATCTAGCAATCTAGCTAGCTAGCTACCTTACACAGTTTGCTAACCTCATAAAGCCAAACACCTACTTTGTAAAACCAAAAGTAACAGCAAACTAGTTAGTAAATACCACGATCCTTCTTCCTCTTCATCACAAAGGTCATGTAAAGTATTTTGTTCACACGTTATTTTAAATCATGCCTTTCAAATAACCTAGCGTCAGACAGATGGATGAGTAGCTTTCTTAGAATATCACATCAAGCTGTTGTAAAGGAGATGAGAGAACCACCATGGTCACTTCTTATGAGAGGGAGGTGTGCACGCATACAGTGTAATCCGAGAAGACTATGCTCTTTTAAATCAAATTAAGATGGTATGTAATTATGTAACTGGGGGTTAATCAGAAAGCCTAGTACAAGTTAAAGTGCAAAAAGCAGCGTATTTTATGTTTTTAAGATTACAAATACTAGACTTAACAAACATCTTCCTCTCAAAGCAATTTTGCATGTAGTGTGATATTGAGCTTCTTTCTCCCTCCCTTCAGATCCTTAAGCATTAGCAAAATAACAACCAAAAAATAAGTACAAATAAGCCAATCTTCTAAAGATTCACAGAGCTTTTGCTGACCTGAGGTAATTGGATTACTCTGTCTATTAACCCAAACAACGACTGTAACACACCAGTAGCTAGGACACAGATTCAGGAGGTTCAGAATAAAAACGTTTACGAATGCTACTGGAATGTATGGCTATTTTTGGAGGACAATCAAATAAATTTAATCTTAGTTAAGAAAATTATAAGCATTAAAGACACTATTTTAAGTAGCAGCTGTGGTCTTTCCATAAAATATTTGCAGTCTAACCAATGCCATTTCAGTAAATAAAAATGCATTCCCCTACGTAACGTCATACAGGACAGTTAAAAAACGTCCTTACCTTTTCGGAAGCTATCAAAGAAAGATGCGTGGAAGTAAACTGCTTTTAAGAGATGAGTTGCACTCTTACTATTTGTTTATCTTTCCTTAAAGAAAACCGGTGGCAGTTCTCCACCCCCTTTCCTTCCTTTGACACCAAAATTAGACTGAAGTATGCACTGAAGAGCATCCCCAAAAGAGATAAAAGCAAATGCAATCAAAGAGCAGCTCTGGTGTTACAACAGCTTCCGCAAAGTCTCTGGTTTTGATCCCAGCAACAGCAACTAGCAATCAATGGGAAGTTATTCGTTTTTCTAACATCGAAAAGAGACTCAGCACAACAGAATATAAAAGCTGACTGATATCAGCAAAATATAGTCTTCAAGCCACACACAGGAAGTGAAGTGGCTTTGAGTTCTACATAATTTCTTTTTTTGATACTATAGATGTGAAAATACTACTAACCTCAATGTCCCCAGGACTTGCACAGAGAACACCACCTGTATCACACATGCTTCTTTCCTGAAAACAAATTTTGCAACTCTGAATAAAAAAGCAATTAACGTAGACAAACAGAGGAAGGCAGACAGTTCAAAATAATTCATTTTTATGCGCTAGTGAAAAGCAGAAAATTACTCTACCTACCAGTAGTAAACCCAATGTCACATAAAAAGTTGACATTTCATTTGGATGGGATATCCTAGTTCATTCTGTTACAGAACTAAACGTGAGTAATTAATTTCAAAGTTTTATCTATTTATTTCAAAGTCTGGAAATTTGTCTGGAAGGTCCTTTCCTACAGACTAGTTCTACCAGATAAACTGCATATGGCCTACAGAAACCCTTATTAGTGTTTCAAGAGTTACAAGATATACTGCTTTTAGTGTAAAATAAAATAAAGCACTGCAATTTTACTCACACAGCAAAAAACGGTCAGTCTTCAATCTTACAAAATCATTACTTTCCATAGATTCAAATACTTTCCACCTGTGGTCATCAAACTTAATCACGTTCTTCAAATGTATTGCTAATGAGAGAGCAACTGCCAGTGGGGCATAGAACTAAGCCCAACAAAGATGGATGATTTGGGCCTTCGTTTCAGGCAAAACTTTGACTAAATGAAAGAACACAAATAAACCAGGGAGTGTAATCACCTTCAGTGACAGACTTGTAAAGCTGGCCTGGGGAAAGAATGTCACAGTTCTCCTATCCATCTTTATGCCTGGAGTCAACATTGTTACATCTACCAGAGTAGGTTAGAAATAATTATCTAAACTACTCTTGGAGCCTTCCATTGAGGAGGACTTCACATGCTTTGTTACCCACACTGCTAACTCGCTGCCAGCAGGAGCAGCTCTGAGGAGAGAGGCAAGGGGGAGCTGAGGCGGAGCGCAGTGACCGGGGGCCATCCCAAGGCACCTGACCAGGGTGGGAGCTGCCAGCAGGATCCATCGACAGCCACAGTGTGAGGTGATCAGGCAGGATCTGTCCCAGGACACTGGTCAGGAGCAGCAGGAGATGGGGCTGGACACAGGGGTGGGGATACAGGGCTAAGGTGCACCCCTGAGACGGGCCTGGAGCAGGGGCTGCACTGGGGTGACTGGTGCAGCTGGGGCCCATCTGTGTGCTCTCAGGGCCCTGAGATGGTAACTCACAATGGTGTTAGGTGGAAAATTAGGTTGAAAATAAGGAGACATTTCTTCTCAGAAAGAGTAGTCAGGCATTGGAACGGGTTGACCAGGGAGGTGGTGGAGTCACCGTCCCTGGGGGTCTTTAAGGAAAGATTGGACATGATGCTTAGGGACATGGTTTAGTGGGTGACATTGGCGGTAGTGGGATGGTTGGACCAGATGATCTTGGAGGTGTTTTCCAACCTCGATGATTCTTGAAATACAAGGTCTAAAATCAAACACAGTATTCCCTGTGATGCCTTAGTGCACGGAGTACAACTGGAACACTGCTTCCCCTGTCCTGTGAGCTCTACTTCCCAGCATGGCACCTCCTTTTTTAACAGCAGCTTCATAGGTCAGACCAAGGTAAATCACATCTGATATGCCCCTCTTCACCCTGCTCCATGGCTTGGCTACCGAGTCAGCCGGTCCCCACCCTGCCTCATTCGCAGGGCTGATTATCCCTGCCTCGGCGTAGGCCTTTGCGCACGCACCCATTAAGTTATTTTCTGCTTCCTTCAGAGCATTTCTCCACTTCATCTGGCCCGTTCTGAACCTCAACAGCACTGTGCGCACAGCCTCCCATAAATTTGTATCATTGGTAATATGGGTTATGTGTAAAAATTGTGCGCACACAAATCCATAAACTGTAGAAAGTTTAATTCCGCTGTCTGAATTCTGATTCGGGATGTTAAAAAAAAAAAAAAAAAAAAAGAGGGAGAGATAGAGAAAGAAAGAGAGAGAGGGAGACTGGCTTGGAACTGTAAGAACACACACTCCTCATGCCTTTCCCTGTTTTTTTATTCCAGTTTGTGAGCGCACACGATGACCGCAGCCCTTCCTTTCAAGGTTTGTTTTCAAAACCCCGGGGGACCTCCCTCTCCCCCACGTCCCCGGCACACAGCCCATACACCAGCTGCACGAACACCAGGGCGGCGCTGGGCGCCTCGGCCCCTCAAGGCACCGCCATGGCGGCACCCCCCCGCCGCCCCCGGGCTGTCGCCATGGGGACGGCGCCATGTTGGGCGCGGCGCGCAGGCGTGGCGGCGGCGGGGCGATGGACGACTTCCAGGCGGGGGACGAGGTAACGGCCGCGGGCGGGCCGGGGGCTCCGGACCTTGCCCAGCCCCGGTGTGCGGCCCCAGCAGGGTGCCGGGGGGGATGGGGGGGTGTGAAGGGCCCGGGAGGGGGACGCAGGGTGAGACAAAGCGGGGTCCTTGCCGTGCCGGTGGCTGCCCGGGGCGTTGCTCCCGCACGGCGGGTTTCGCTGCGTTGTTCTTCGGCTGTGGCTGCGGTGGGCGATGGCGAAGCAGGCTTGGGGATGGAGGTGTGTGAGGGCAGGCTGTGCTCAGTCCTTCGCCTGAGCGATGGGCCTGGCCTGTGTCGTGCAGAAACACTAATAAGCGGTAATTAACAATTCAGACGTCATTCATACAGCTGTGTTTAGAGATGTCTTCGGGATTACTGAAAAAATCGCCTTGCAGTTCACGTTTGTTGCCTGGGAACACCCTTTTCAAACAAGGTGTTGGAAACGATGAGTCCGCTTCCCTTGTACTGGAGGGGTGGCTCAGAAATCACAAAGCTTTGTGCTTTTCCCTTTATTTTTTAATGAAAAATAAGCTTTGTGCTTTTCCCTTTATTTTTTAATGAAAAATGTTTGTATTGTCTTATTAAAAGCTGGAACACTGGTATTATTTGGCAGCTTATTTACAACACACGAATCACAATGCTAGGTATCAGGACTCCATGTTCAGTGTGTCAGATATTTAAACCCATATATGTTTTCATCCTAAACAAGGGGGAGGTTTTGAGAAGGAACAAACCCCCCTGAACCAAATTCTGAAATTTATCCTTGACTCTACCTTTCTGCTTGTTTTCATCAAAAAAACAGAACTAAATAACCTTGACAATGTGAATTTAAACTGAATTTAATTCAGTTTAGTTTGGTGAATTTTGTTTGTGCTTACCCAGGCATTTCTGAGCAAAGTTCTAGACTTTGTGGAGATAAAACACACACAGTTTGTCATCTGGCCTGGCAGCATGCTGCATGTCTGCCGGCGTGTCTGGCATACGTGTTCTCTGTTTCTGCTCTGTGGGAAGGAATACCGTGATAAATCTGGCTCTTATTTGGGTAAATACAGTCGTGCACCTTAACATGTAAGCACCTGTAAAATTTAGTGTGGAAATGAATGTGAGCTATTAAATCGAAGTCAAGAAGCTGAAAATAAAAGCAAGTTTGCCATGCAGTGTATGAAAGCTTTGAGAAATGTTGAGGTGTGCTAGCAGGTTAGTGCCTCTGAACAGTTATTAGAAAGGCGTTGCCTGCCCTTCTCCCTTGGCATGTTGCTGCCTTTGTCATGGAGAACACTCGACTGCTTGCATCTTTTTGTAGCAGAGCATCTTTGAAGCTGGCTAGACACTTCCCCTTCAGACCAAGGTCTGAGAAGGCGTAGGTGTGTCATCCCTCAACACCCTAATTGTGCTTTTATTCATGATTGCCAGCTAGAGAAGCTGTGAGACCTCCAAGTGTGAGCTTGGTCAAAAAAGAGAAGTCAGAAGTAAAAGCCTGGGTGTGTGTGAGTGCCCAGCGGGACTTTGTGGCAAAGCGCCACAGTGCCTGGTGTCACCGCTCCCCGTGCTGTTGTGACCAGGGCAGGAGGCTGGCTGCCTGCTCGTGCCGCTGCTAGCGTGCGAGAGCCAACACAGGGCATGGTAGCAGCTGAGGGACTAGAACAGAGAGGTATCCTAACCGTGTGGTAAAACGGGTAGTAGTTCTAAGGTCAGTAAAATGCTGGGGCCTTCCCTGTCCAACTTCCCCTTGCTTCATCTCTACTGCCTGAAGCTTGAGAGAATGCTGAAGGTGGTGGGGAACGCAGAAGCTAGATTTCCCCCTCTTTTCAAGAGGCAATTTTCTTTATATCCCAGCTGAAATCGTAGTGACAGCTTTTCCTTGAGCTGTGAGTTGACGCTTTGTCCACATCAGTGCCCCGAAGATGTGGGTTTCATTTAACTGTGAGCCGTGTCTGTGCACTGAGGTTCTCTCTGCAGCCCGTTCAGTGAACCACAGACATTCATGCTTATTGCAAGATGGGTTTATATGTGTGTGGAAGTGCTATAAGTATTATTTTAAAATACTTTCAAGCAGTAATTTGAAAACTTTGACTTAGAAGTCTAGCCAATGTTACTTCTTCTGTTACTTTCCATTATTTTGTTAATAATGTTTATTCACTTGAATGGATTCAGGTAAGTATGATTAAGTTAGGAGCAAAAAAGGAAGAGTAGGCATCGTCTGACTTGCAAGAAACCTACCGAGCATAAATTAAGCTTCTAGTGTGTTTTCTTTACAAAGCTTGAACTGTGTCAACGGAAGAATGCGTTGACTGATGATTTACAATTTTGCTTCTTCGTAGACTTCCTTTGTCGTTGATGAAGTCAGTAACATCATTAAAGAGGTAAACATTTTCACTTTGGTGTGAAAGTACGCTATGGTGTGTGCTGTGTGCTAAAAAACATCCAACAGAATCTGGTGACGAGCGTGTGACTAGTTAGAGGCAGGTTATTATGGAAGAATAGGTAGTCATTGATTAGCCATTGTGCACGCTTTAAGTGGAAGTGATACCTAGCTGTAGTTGTGATACGTATTACAAATGCAAAAGATGATTAAAATAATTTCCTATGCTCCTCTCTGCAGCATATGCCTATGAGAACTCCGAGGCAGATGCTAAAACCTGTACAGATGGCATGTTACCGAAGCATAAAATCTGTGTTCTCTATGAACTCTCTGCACACGCAGGTTACTGGGTTCTTCTGAGATGCTTTTCCTCCAAAACGAGTTTTGTTTGAAACAGCTCTTCTTATTGCTAAGAAACCTGAATTTCCTGTCTGCAAATTTTGCAGAGAGGTTTGGGGTTTGCATCTCTAGTTCCCCTCATAGAGCAGACGAGCACCTTTCACGTGTTGCAAAACAACTGTTTTGGTCAGACTTCCTGTAAATTGGCCAGGCCAGGCGTGCCCTAATGCCTGTTCCTGTCCCTTCTGAATCTGAAATAATTTTGCAGTTGTTTTTTTAAACAATTTCTGGCAGAAAAAAATGTATCAATGAAAAACCTGCAACTTTTGTGCCTCAGAGGGGAACTTTCCTCGTTAGTATAATGGACTACTTGGCTAAAGGCTTCTGTTCTGTTAGTGACCAGCAATTACCTGGGTCTTTTGATTTGGTTTTGTTTTCCAAAAATGACGTTGCTGAAAAATCTGAAGTCCATTTCCAAAGAATATGTGTGGATGGGCCATTGTTCTGTGCGTTTTTTTCAGTCTCTTCAGGACTGTTTAAATGCAAGACCCTTTTCATAAGTCTGGCTGCAGGACATTGGGATAGGAATTAGAAAGGAAAAATCAAGGTACCACAAAGCGAAAAGAGGAAGTAATATATTGCTGTGCCTTCTGTGCCTGGCTCAAACTCTGAATTGCAAGTTCTGTAACATTTGAAAACAGTTCCAGCAATCAGCATGGACAAATAGTGTTTAGGATATTTTCTACAAATACAGTGTCCCATCCTCAGTGTTCTGTGTTCAGATGGATGAATGGGATCCTCGTAGTGACAGCAGCGGGGCTTATTTTGTGTGTTTGTCTCCAACAGGCCATAGAAAGTGCGATCGGTGGCAATGCCTACCAGCACAGCAAAGTGAACCAGTGGACAACAAGTGTGGTGGAGCAAACTCTAAGCCAACTCACCAAGCTGGGGAAACCCTTCAAGTATATCGGTGAGCTCAGTTTGTTTTCTGTTTAAGCAGGTAGACTGATAAGAACTTAACAAGAACAAAAAAATCAGCTTAGCAAGAACCATGGCTATTAACTACTCATAAGCGTGCATGTTTGGGTATGTATCTACTGTGCTAAGCATAAATGTAGCTAAACGGTAATTGATGAAAGCAGTAAACTAATAAAAGCTTCTCTACTGACAAACAGTGACCTGTGTGATTATGCAAAAGAATGGTGCTGGGCTGCATACAGCGAGCTCTTGCTTCTGGGACAACTCCAGCGATGGTAAGGAGTGAAACTGTTGGATGCTTCAACTTGCAGCGTCAATGCCAGTCCCTTCGAGACTAGGCCGTGTCAGTTTTCTGAGTGCTATTGTTCGGGAGCAGTAGCGTTTTGGCATTTTTTCCATGTGGCTGTGATGCTAACGATACATGAAATGCTTAGCGGTTGTGCAAGCTACATTCTTGAGATTCTTAAACAAATAGGCATACAAGAGCATGCATTTTCATATTAATCACTCTTTCTCCAGTCTCTGAAACCTCTCTTTTTGTCTTTGTAGGAACTTGTACTGTGAGATGGGAGAATAAGACCATGTACTGTATTGTCAGTGCCTTTGGACTTGCAATATAATTGCCTTGGAATCGGTCATCCTTCAACTCTTTTCTACTCCAGCACTCGATTCCATCTCAGCTCAAACTGTGAATGCACTGAACAACTTCTGGTTTTAATATACTTTTTACGTAACTTTCTTCAAATGTGAAAACATGCTGTTACATGGTTTATGTTTGTACTTGGCATTGTACCAGTGTCACCACGCTGTCTTAACACTTCAAGAACTTCTCTTTAAGGTGCTAATTCTGAAATCTGCTGCAGAGTAAACACTTCCTCTGGATTTCTTTAAGACCAATATAAATAAGACACTGACTTTCCCACTTTGTACTCTTGGTTAGCATTAAATTATTGAAATTCATAACCATTGGTGTGACTTGTTTAAACTTAACCCTTTGGGAATTATTAAGAGTTCCAGTTCCCCTTCATAAGCTGGCTGGCATGTTTCTCAGGAAGAGTAGCAAGCAGTCCTTCCCTCTTCAAGCCCAGGCAATAAAAAAGAACCCCCCCCCCCCACACACACACCCCAATTCTCTGCTGACTCTGTGCTGACACAGCCTCCTGGATTCAATCCTTATATATACACGTTCAAAATTGGTTACTTGGATAAGAAAAAAACACAAAGTAAAAATGCATTAAGGGGTAGTCATTAATGAGAAGGGAAATAAAACCAAGATACGATATAAAGATATAAAATTTATTCTGAGTATTTCACAATGCTTATGCACATGAAGTCTTCCAAGAAACTCAGTACCCAACTTTTGCTTGAAATACTAGTTTTGCTTCATATTCCATACTAGGATGAAGTTTTCCACCATAATGGACAATTTGCTGTCATTAACACAATTTCTAGACAGAATATTTAACATGTCCCCATGCACACTTTTTCAAAGCAGCATCTAATTTACAGCTTCTCATTAAACAGAGCATTTATCTTACACATTTTATACCATTTTGGTACACAAATATTCCATATTTTATCTTAATTTTACATATTTACAAACCTCTAAAATTTTTACAGTAATGCAAAGGTTATTACTGGCATAAGCAAAAAAAAAGGGGGGGGGGGGGGGGCAAAAACTAGGTGGTTACAGATTCAAGGTTGTGTTTTGGCTCAGAGATAACCGATCAAAACCTCTTCTAGCTGGAAACACCTTTCAGTTTTTCCCCCCTATTAGTTCCGCAGGTCTGGTGGACTAGCTCTTCCTTATCGCACTGAGCCATAGGCTTCCTTCCTACTCTTTGCCAGCCCTAGGAATTCCAACTGTATTTTTAAAGCAAACACTACAGCAAACCGTTGCCATTAGTGGGTTCATGCTCAGTTATAATCGCTTTCTTAAAAGTCCATCTTGAGCACAATGTACATGGAAGCCTTGCAGTTATTCAATGGAAAGCAGCTCCTGTAGAGCAGTACCTCTATATCCTGTGAGGCCTTTTGTATACCTGTCTCATTTTACACAGCTCCGGGAGGGCTGGAGATACTGAATTCATTTAACTGTAGCGACAGGAAAGCCAGATTCGTTTCTTATCCAGATCTCTCCTGCTTTACCCTTAGGTTATAACATAATACTCAGCAGTGAATTTATGGCACCTATTCCGAAGCTGCTGGCAACCCATTCTGTAGCATTCCTCAAATACTGTCTCTGCTTTCCAATTGTTCACAGATGAGGGGAGCGAAATCAACATTTCTTGCTAGCCAAACTACCTGCTTCGCTGCTTTTGTTTTTTACTAAGCACTGGATTTGATATGACAGTTCTTCAACCAACCTTACCATTACACTCTAGCACATCTAAAATACACAACTATTTTGTATGGCAAACGTTGCTCAAATGTAATCTCTAAAAAAAATAGTAAGGAAATAATTTTTGGTGAGATATGTATTTGAAGTGCACATTTCCCTATCTCGGCTCTCCTATTTTCATTTTGAATGCAGTCATGTAGAAAAGTGAAGGTAGACAAAATGGCAAGTACAACGGGCTGAAAACAGCTTTGAAAATCATTATTTCACAGTTTGATGTTTTTAGTTAATGCATTCACAAAGCATGACACTATTTCAGGGTCAACTGTAACAACCAACTCCAACCGTCATAAGCAGCAGTATACCTTGCACATTTGTCAAATCAAGTATTTCATCAATTCAAAACAGCACAGAAGAGAATTAAACAGTGTAAGAGAGATTTGAATACATAAGGATCACGTAAATCTGAATTTTTGAAGACCTAATTCCTGTACTCGCTTCAATGGAACTCAGAGGGGCTTACGATACACAGTGTCTAGTTGGCTGCAGAGTCTGACTCTGCAAATGCAAACAACCATACGCACCAAGAAAATCATCTAGGAATAATGATATGAAAATGGTCTCAGCTCTTGTAGAATAAAAGGTCATCCCCTGTACTTGTTAAAAAAAATCTGAAAATAAATACTGAAGGTACAGCTTAGTACAGTTCACTGACATCCCCCCCCCACAAGCTTGCATACCTCTGTAATGGTTTTCCTCTATGTTCTAAACTGATGCCAATTAATTACATTTACCCCCACCCCAGCATTTTCTTTGTTTTAGTATTATTGTATAATAGTACTTTGGCTTCTAACAAATAAATTATCTCTGTTACAGTAAGTTTGAAATTCCAAATATCCTCAAAGAATTCAGAGGTCTGCATGACTTAGACACACACATACACCATCTTACCACACCTGTCTTTAACAGATCACTGACTTAATCTGAACTATTCTTATGACAGCAAGGATGCAACCACACAAAGCAGTTCCTTTGGTCTTCTGTAAGCAAATTGTTCCCTGTGAGGTCTCCCTTTAATGCTCCTGAACAGCTACAAGGAGGTTATTGCAGCTGCCATGGCCTAAAACCGTTGCACAAAAGCAGAACAAATCTACTTTTCCCCCAGTATAATTCAGCAAGTCTAGCAGGACTTCATTGCACCGTTCTGCTTAAACTAGTTCAATCATAAGCATGATTTACTAGTGTAAGCCAGCATCATTTTCTGCCTAACATATTAACAGTACTTTTTACTGTCTTCTACAGCAGCAGGGCAGAGAGATTCTACAAGAGTAAGCTGAAGTTATGAATCCATTAAAAAAGGAAAAAAAAAGACTTTCACACAGGTCAAGTACTTGAGAACATAAAAGTAGTTAGAAACAAATAGCATCCACTTAAATACAGAGCCCAACGGTAGTGTGGGAGGATAAAAACAGCTTTTAAACTGAGAAGCAGCAGCATTGTACTAGGAATTATGAATTCCTATTTAATTGTTCCAGCACAGACTGGAATACAGATCACCATAAAATGTACTCGTAAAAATCTCAAGCAGTAGGGGTGGCAACTGTGGTATGAGAGACGTTTATGCACAGAACATGCTCAGAAGCTGTTACACAAGTTCAATACATGAGCAGCCGAGCAGATAACTGCCTATTCATACAACTTCATGAACAATTCTGATGTAGAAAAAGCCTCTAAAAACGAAATGTTTGGAAATATGAAATTGTACTTCTCTATGAAACTCTGTACTACATTCTTGGAAGTGTAACAATCTCCTCCAGCACACAATCACACACAAAAAAATACAGTCTTCCTTCTGAGATTTGTTGCTGCCCAAGTATTTTCATTTGAAAGGGCTGTTTAAAAACAAAAGAGAACTAACAAAGCAGTTTTGCTGTGGTGATAAAGCATGTTATGAAACCTGCTACACAAATAATTTTGGACCACAGACTGTTGTGGCTCACTAGAACTTGACTACTTGCACATATCTCACGCTTAGAACACACCCAGTAAATCCAGTTAAATGAGTTAAAAGAATGGCTTTAAGTGTACACCACCTCGTAGAAGGAACGGAAAGCTTGTGTTTTCCTGCATTTCTAAAAAAAAAAAAAAAGGGGGGGGGAAGGGAGACAGAGAGAGAAACTTCAAGCACATCGTTCCCTGCCTCCAGTTCAACTGACAATGACTAAGGTACAAAATTGAAAGGGAAGAGAGGCACTTCATACAGCAGAGGACAGTATACAAAGGAGCTAGCAAAAAGCAAGAAATTAAAGACATTATGTTCTACTTAATCCCAAGGGGGGGGGAAACACCAAGCAGCAAAGAAGCAATTTTAAAATCAGTATATCATCAATGACACCTCAAAATTGAACAGACTCAAAGATTTTAGTCCATAGACATCCTGCCGTCAGGCATTTTATAAGACGTGTATAAATTTTGGTTTCCTAAGTTTCCACCACAACCTTTTCAAGCTTTTTTTTTTTTTTCAGTTTTAACTTTGTAAACAGAAACAGAAACAAGATGTCCTTCCTGGGATTCCGTGTTCAGTTAACAGCAGACTGTAGGAAAGCCAAGGAAGTGGTCCTTCTAGGAAAACTTCATAATTGCTTTACTTCCAGCTGAACAAGTCTGTCTACATCAAAATCAATCGCTGTCCGATTCCTCTTTATATTTGGCTCTAATAGCTTGGCCATTCTGAAGTGGCATTTCTTCATAGTCACTCCTGTGAAACAAATATACTTATTTTTTTTAACTGATCACCACGTTCTGAAGCTTTATTAAATCTAAGCTAAACAAGGAAGTTCTAAAATGCACTGAAGCAGCAAATTGTTATGTGAGTAAAAAGGTTGTATTTGTTTTGCTTCCTTGTTGGGTATATGAAAAATACCTGACTTCTCTCCAGAGACTAGTATATAATAAAATTTATTCCAGCAGCTACAAGCCACTATTGACAAGGTTTAGAGTGCAAAAGCAGGCTGGTACTACATCATCTAACTAAACAAAGGCAAGCCATCTCAGACAATGCTAGTTACTCTAGCACAAGCTTGTTCAAGTTAGAATCACAGAATGCTTTGGGTGGGAAAGGACCTTAGGGCCCACCTAGCTCCAACCCCCTGCCATGGGCATGGACACTTCCCACTAGACCTGGCTGCTCAAAGCCCCATCCAGCCTGGCCTGAAACCCTTCCAGGGACGGGGCATCCACAGCTTCTCTGGGCAGCCTGTGCCAGAGCCTCACCACCTTCTGAGTAATTAACTTCTCCCCTAAATGTAGCCTTTTCTCATTTTACTCCTTGTCCTATCGCTACTCTCCCTGACAGAGTCTCTCTCCAGCTTTCTGCAGTATTAGCCCATCTTCACAGTTGAGCCACTTCAGTGTCCTTGGTGAAAGGCAAAAACATCAAGGGCAGATAATTTTAGTGTCAAGCAAAGGCAGACGTGACCTAGATGGGTTTTTAAGTCATACTATAGTTTTTATATTACATAAACTCACGCAAGTCCAGGAGGTTTTGCTAGACTTGGTTATTTTTATTGCAGAGAGGATGGACAGTTAAGAAGAGTGACCCTTTATCCTTCTCTGCAGCATTTTGTACGAGCTGGCCCTTGCTAACTCCACCTGACTCCTATAATCTTTCCCAGCGTGAAACGAACTCCTTCCCATTCACATCTCTTGCTGCCTTCACTCCATGACCTACCAGCATCCTAATACTTACCTGTCTGTATCAGTGCCATCGCAATCCCTTTGAGAAACCAAAGAAGAAAAACAAAACAACACATTCTCATTGCATTTCTGTTTCAGGATAAGGCTGTTTCTGTTCTTTAGGCAGCTTACTTTCACTAACGACCTACGAAGCCTTCAATTATTTAACAAACATGGAAAAGAACATTACAAAAATAACAGGCCAAAAAAATCCTCTCTATAGGTATTCTGTAATCTTACCCATAAATCACATCATCATCTGAATCGTTCAGCATAGAAAAAGCAGGATTATCTTTCAACTGTGATTCTGGAAAATATAAAAAAGGGTTAATTTAACGCATTAAACGTAGAAACATGACTGCACTTCTAATCTAACACTGAAGCAACAAACTCAACAGCTTCAAAGGCAGTCATGACTACAATGCAACAAAGCTATCACAGAATTCTTTCCTGTAAATTCTTTACCATTCAGCCCACAACATCATGATGTTCTTAAGATTTAAGGAAATGAAAACAACTCTCGCTTTGTATTTTTAGATAGATAATTCTCCACGTTGCATAAGCAGATTTCCTCTGCTGTGCCATTTCATGTCATATTATTTCAACTTGCATATAATTAAGTCATACTTCACTGTTCTGATTATTCAAAAGTTCATACTTATTTAAATATCAGTCTTCATGAACTTGTTCATTCTAAGTTATAAACACAGTAGACCAAAGTTGTAATCCTCTGTACGTAAGTCAATGACTAGCCAGTTATTTTTCATCCTTGCAATAGATGAAGGAAGGACTTACTGTGAGATAAAAGGAAGCACATACTTTCCATTAGCTATTTATGATAAATCCCCCTGCAATGTTTCAAGACCACAATTTTTCTTGTATAATCTTTTCCTCCTTAGCTGCTGTTTGTAATTATATGCAAGTAAAATTCAACCCATCAATTTGTCAAAAACATCCTTCTCCTGGAAGGTTTTTACTTCGTAACTTCTGTAGGCTAATGCCTCTTGCAACCCTTTATCCTCACCCAACCGTTTGTCTTCCCATTTTTAACAGAAAAAGAGCATCTTTATGCAACAGTTCCATTCATCTCAAGTCTAAAACGTTTAGAGAAAGCACCAGCTCCACAATGCCACCTCTCATCATACTTCCCAGTATATTTTAAACCCAATGTTTACTTAAAGCAGAGCATGCACTCTGTATGAGTATTTATTTTACAGAATCTTTATCTGTTACAGAGATATAATGCTTCATAATCATCATGTGAATCAGCTTACATCCTCTACTTAGGGAAGGAAAAAAAAGTGCTACAGGTTTAATCATTTAACCTCCCTTTAAATGGGGGCTGTGCAACCCTCTCCCCACAGCACGTTCCTCCTAGTTCCCCCCACATGAGATATCACCTTAAGTCCTACTTTTCCATCAGCCTGTTTTTCGTATTTCAGTCAAGTTTGTCAGCATATCAATAGATTAACTTTATTGTTAGAACCAAGTCTGAGTGAAGTATTCTTGCTCTTTAAGTGCAGTCCACAAGTCAAAGTTAGAGCATTATATGCAAACATACTGACTATAAACTTAATCAGAGAAGAGCATGAGGATTCAAGTCTATCTAATTAGTTGTATACATTTTAGTATTCCTTCTTAATTCCAATACAAACTTGTCCAGGAGCAGCGCAGCCTCTGTTTATGTCAACCCAAAGCAAATTGAAACGCTAATGAGGCAAGAAAAATGTAAGGGTATCACACGGTATGAACTAGTATGTCAGATCTTGTCATCTAAGTTTTAACAAACAGTTGCTTACACTCACCATATAGTGCATTCTTTGAGGGGGAATACACGAAGGCTAATGTGTAGAGATAGAAGTTCAATAAACCATAAAATGATAAGAATTCTGCTGGTACTAAGTGTCAAGGATTCTGCTCAATATAACTCCAAGCACATTAACTTTGGAAACAAGATCCACAACATATGTAAGCTGTTTCAATGGAAAGGATGTTTATCGTACTAAAGTTTGAGAGTATGAATGATCAAACACAACTGCATTTTTTTTTTTTTTTTTAATTTAATGACAACTAGTGTATTCAAGCTATTTTTAGGTATAGCTCGAACTGCAGAGAAATCTTTCACTTTAACAAGTAAAATTTGCAGAGACAAGGCCCACTCTTTAGTGGAATGCACGGTATAACTGAATAGTTCTGCCTTCACTGCTAAAAGAAAGCTGAGTTAGGGGAGTGATTGGGTGTGAGGTTCTTTTTCATTATTATTATTTAGAAAATGGAGTTCTTGTGTGCATATGAGTTGAGAAGGAAGGAGAGAGAAGGATTACGCACAGATATAAATGAAGATGGGTTCTTGCCTTCTCTTTGGGAATATACTAGAGGCTTTCCTTACTTATCCTGAAATATACTTTGTAATTCTACTGCCAACAGATAGTTGCAACAGATACAGAAATAGTCTCTCCAGCCACCTAAATTCTCTGATATGACCTCTTCCACATGTAGATTGCACCAATACACAATTTTGGTGACTTCTAAACTGTTAACTTCTCAGGTATTTTGGTACACCCCATACCAACTGATAAGTTGAACTCAAGCAGAAAATAGTCAATTTTTTCACAATAAATTGTTCAAATGACTTGAACGCATGCATATATGGGCCTTCATTCCTTTTGAAGAATACCAAACGCAGTTGTGGTTTATTTGATGGAAACAAATTAAACTGAAACAGCTCATAATCTTTACAAATAGCTATTAGAAAATGATGACAAGAAACTTCGATCAAAATTGATTATCAAAAGCCCACCTACGGCTCAGTCCTTAGGTACATCATCTTTAAGCACCTTCTAAATAAAATGAGATTACCATTCCTAGCTGAGCAGTATCACAACAAAAGGATATAATTCTGATAATGAGTTGATAGCTCAGCAACAAAGTTGTCCTGTAGAACTTGGGCTCCAAAGCGCAGATAGAGTATAACAATGCTGTGGGGGGAAAAAAGTTACAGCATATAAACTGTGCCTTTAAACTTCAAAATTGAAATGGTAGCTTGATGGAACAGTATATCATAGAGTCATAGAACAGTTTGGGTTGGATGGGACCTTAAAGATCACGTAGCTCCAATCCCCCTGCCATGGGCAGGGACACCTCCCACTACAACAGCTCACCCAGGGCCCCATCCAACCTGGCCTTGAACACTTCCACGGATGGGGCATCCACAGCTTCTCTGGGCAACCTGTTCCAGTGCCTCATAGCAAAGAATTGCTTCCTAATACCTAATCTAAATCTATCCTTTTTCAGTTTAAAGCCATTACTTCTTATCCTGTCACTACACTCCCTGAACTTTTTCCTATGACAGAATTATTTTAAAACGCCAATCATTTATTGTAAGACATATTTAGCTTTCATATATGTAAAATAGACCAAACGTGGTCTATTTTTCTCAGATTTCATCAGTAAAGAAAATTAAAGAGTCAACAGCAATTTGAAATAACTGCTTGGAGCATTGGAGACAAATATTAACAATAATCTAAAACTAATTCTAGACCCCTGCTTTAACTAATTGAAGCTTACAAAGCTCCAAAAGAGGTCAACAGTGCACTGCAGACCACTCGCCAGCACAGAACACATCTCTCCTAAGTGAATCTCTTAAGTCTTGCAGTGTATTATGGTGGTAGTGGAAATAATATAAAGCTAGCTTTAAGAGCCTTAAGGGTTCAAAAATTAAGAAGTACTAAACATAGCTATCATATCAAAAAGACATTTCTCAGTTTCACTGAAGGCTTTTATTATCAAAAAAATATATTTATAACCTAGTTTTCAGGGCTTTGAAAGTTAAGAGTATTGAGAAATGTACTCTGAAATGCCTTACCTAATGACAAGCACTATGAAGGTTAATGCAGTCAAGAATTTTAACCTGAGATCTGAAAAAAATCGAGAAAAGTTACTAGAGAATTTATACCTTTGTGTAGAAGACATCAGCCTGTTTAGTGAACAACCCCCCAAAATACTTACCAACATAAGGCATGTTACGAAGTTCTGAGCATGCCCTCACAATCAGGAACAAAAGGTAAAGAATGTATGTGGTTGCCACCACAAGGAAGAAGATTTTCATTCCCTGTAAAAATAAGATTTTTTTAATTTATTTTATTTAACAAGGTTTGGTCTAATCCTCCTTTCTTCCTTTATATCTTACAAATAGAAATCATTTTCCAAAGCACAACATGGAATGGTGCATTAATTCAGGGAAAGTACGCTCATTTAAGAATGGCTATATGTGAAGGTAGGTTCTTGAGGAACATAAAGAAAGGATGCTTAATTGAAGAGGTCATTTTGTTCACTGAATTCACTGAGAGCTGAATCTCAAGGATTATCTAAAAACAGATTTCCCGAGAATGATACAAGAAACCATGCAAATTATATCTTCCCCTACAACAAGGGATTCTGAAATTTACTAGGACAGGTGATTTTGGCAACGGTCAAGATATACAAAACTGACTTAATAAGAGGCTTAAAAAAACTGTCTTTCAGTCCCAACAGTCACGAGTCCACAATTAAACTTCTGGCGTTGAGTCTCCAGATGCCCAAGGTGACTGCAAGACAATTACTGTTCTCATATGGGATGGAGCTCACTACGGCCTGTGCATGATCTGAAGAAAAATGTAAAGCACACTAGTCGAAGTTAGACCACCTGACCAGTATGTCATATTTTCTAAATTGTGATAGAGATTTCAACGGAAGAGCGAACCCCTCTTCATTTTGTCTAACTACAATTGACAATTTAAAAGCAAGGAAATATTCCTGACTTACCTGGAAGTTACCTGTGTCAACCCTGTATTGGTATGTAGGATCATGTACTTCATTGACACTAGAAAAGATTCAAATGAAAAGAAATGGTTATTACATCATTACAAAAAACAAGGTAAAAAAAACACTAACAAAGAAAGTGTTTAAGTTACTATAAAAAAGTTTATTTATAAAGATCTCGGCTGTATAAATTGGTGCAATGCCACTGATTCTAATGACAGTTTACAATACATGACATCCTCCTCCTTTCTAAACCTCAATTTGCAAAGAATATGGAGGATTATTTCTTTATTATATTAGGAATAATTTATTCACGGAGAAGGTGGTAAAGCACTGGATTGGGCTGCCCAGGGAAGTGGTGGAGTCTCCTTCCCTGGAGATATTTAAGAGATGTGCGGATGTGGCACTTATGAACATGGTTTACTGATGGGACTCAGTACGACAGGCTGACAGTTGGACTTGATCTCAAGAGTCTTTTCAAAGTAGATAATTTATTTTTCTACTTAATTTTTAGAAAATGCATAATCTTGTAAATTCCCATAAGCCTTCAGGATTTAGTGTTTCCATTTTACCCTTGAAGCATAGCTACGAAATAATTGCTGTTTAAGCCTTTAATTCATACAAATTCTGCTGACAGGACATTAGCACCAGCATTTCCTGCAATTGCAATGCTTTCATCATACACAACGCACAATGGCATGGAGAAGGCTTTATAGAGAGAGAGAGAGAGAGAGAGAGAGAGAGAGAGAGAGAGAGAGAGAAATAAAAGAATAGGCAAACACTTGAGAGTAAAATGGTTCCAAAACTGAGAAATTTTTCTGCATGGGGAATATTAACATTTTGTGAGTGAAACAGAGAGAGAGAAAAGAAGCACTGAACGTGGCAAAAGCAGTCAGTTCTGAGGAGGACCTGGCTATGCTCTGTCAGTAGCAATTGTGCAGGTTGAATTGTTAAGAAAGTTTTGTCAAACTGCAGTAGTTAACTGGAGAGAAACTGCTGCTTCAAGTAATAAAAGCTAATTGGGAGGGTGTGTTGTAGGGAGCAATAACCTAGTGTCAAAGTAGTGATCTCTAGCTCTCACTGTAATTTATAAAATTACGTACTTCTAAACTGTCCATTAAGAATTCTCTTTTCAATCCAGTCACATTTTACAGAATAGAAAATTAGAATTTGATCTCTACTCCTATACCACGAAGTATTAAGAAACAGATATCATTAATTATAAACAATCTTCTAATTCCTGAATAATTTTAATTCATTACTTCTACACCAAATTCTGCATTACTTACGTTTGCCATATTCCTAGCGTAACAGAGGCGAGCCACAATAGTCCAACAATAAAGAATTTGGGCAGATAGAAAGTTAAGCACTTCCTTTCCCCCTGTTAATAAAGCAATAGCGTTGTCAAAATGTGAACTCCTATTTGAGATTTGATTCATTCTTGACTGAATAAAATAACCATTTCCTTTGTTTCATTCAAGATTAGAACTAGATTAAGAAATTCATGTTCAGTACTTTTAACCTGCATGGTTAAGTGCAGAACACAAAAAAAAATGTACAATCATTTGTGTTAAAGGAAAAATACAGGAGATTTGGGACATCCCATTCATAAGGCCCCACGTATTCTACTGATATTGAAACTACAGGAATATGCTCCAGAATTCCTATTTCTCTTATGTAGTATCTTAAAGTCATTTTTAAAAACAATAACAACATAACTAACTGCCAGCAACAACAACAGTAAGCTTCAAACAAGAGCAAAGATTAACGGTATCATAATTCCAAAGACTGGCTTGCAATAGTTCAGAGTGGACTGTCCCAAATATCTCATTTAGCTGCAGTTGTCTCATGAAAATCTGTTTCACTTCAAATCATTTTAATTATGTTCGTCACATTGTACTTTAAAATTAGAACGTCACTTTTTTTTTTTTTCCTTAAAATTGGTTTTACATTTGTCACCTTTTGAGAGAACTGAATAAACAAGTTCTGTCTTCTCAGTAAGTACTAGATATTGTTGCACCCCTACCTGTACTCTTATCCCATGGTAGACACAAAGCCAGAACAACAACAACGCACACAGAAACAGCGACTGGAATAGATCATCCAGCATTCCAGGAAACCAACTGTTCACCAGAAAAGAAAGGGGAAAAAACGGATCTGTAATAAAGTAAGAAAAAAAAAAAAAAAAGGTTAAACAGAAGTGAAAAGGCACACACTTTTTATTATGAAAAGTAGAATCCATCTTCAGAGGAAAGAAGAAAAAAAATTCAAATTAGACCAGTAAATGAAGTTGAAGTGTCTTAAAGTAATTTGCAAAGGAAACGGTGCCTCCAGCAGCAATAATCCATACAGTAAAACCAGTCTACAATAGTTGCCGACGTTTCTAGAAGATTTAATGTTTTATAAGACCTTCTGCTAAACCACTGTTCTTGGTGATAAACTAAAAATTACCACAGAATGACTGAAAGGCAAATATTCTTTGGTACTGATAGAAATCCTAGAATTTGATGTACTTTACAAGACCAAAAGCAACTTCCATTTTTAAATAAAGCGTGCATATCTGAAAAATAAAGAAGTGAGGCTTATCAGGCAAATGCAGAAACTGCACTTAGATGTGGAAGGTTCATTATGGTTGCAGCCTTCTATTCCAATAACAAATAGAGTTGACACTCACAGGAATGAAAATAATGAAATCTACCTATTGATTATGCCCTGAAATTTGATATGCTTTAAAAGGGTTGATTTTTATAAAATAGCTTTCTGAAGCCTTATAAACAGCTCCTTGCAAGTTCAAGGCCAAACAGCCTTGTCTCTCTTTCTATTTATTTATTGAAGAGCTTTTATAGAAATTCCAGGACACAATTACCGTTGTAAAGGAGGAGGAGAGGAAGGAGGATGGACATCCATTTCTGTTCAATACCCCAGTCTCTCATGGAGAATTTTCGTAGGGAATGTGCAAACAGACACTATAAAACAAACAAAACCCCACAATCTCACAAGGAAGGAAAACAGCCTCAATGGTTTTATCACAGTAAAGAGATACTATAGCACATTGCAAACGCTACTTCACAACGTCTGACACTGTTAACAGTCAAACAGGAGCCACATCTCCTAGCTTTTACTTCTGCATCAACTTCACTGGCTTAACCCAACGCAAATTACTCTATAGCAAATTGAAACGGAAACCAGCCACTAGTTACTGGTCACACACTATGAACAACTTAATTAAACTCACTGATTAAAAAAATCCAGATACTATACTAACATTCACAGTTGCTCAGTGAGTGACATCACATATGTAAAAGAATTGCTATCCAAGTATTAAGTGCTTTAGCACCCTTACTATGAGAATTCTGCATTTGAGTTGTCTGTGCTGTTTACTCTCCCCAGACACTTTTATTTCAGGGGCAAAACTAGGAGAAGATAGACCATCTAAAACACAGTGTAATTAAGGTTTGTAAGGGACCTCTGCAGCTCTCTGGTCCACCCTCCTACTCAAGGCAGTGACAACTCTGAAGTCAGATGAAGGTTTATGGAGTTAAATGGAGCTGGCAACTGGTCGCAAGTGGTGTTCGGGCCCATCCCCTATCTTTATGGGACTTGGATGAGGGAATTGAGTGCACTCTCAGTAAGTCTGCAGATGACACCAAGTTGGAGGGAAGTGTCGATCTGCTGGAGGCTAGGAAGGCCCTGCAGAGGGACCTGCACAGGTTGGGTCAATGGGCAGAGGCCAACGGGATAAGGTTCAACATGGCGAAGTGCCGGGTCCTGCACTTTGGTCACAACAACCCCATGCTGCACTACAGGCTTGGGGCAGCGTGGCTGGAAAGCTGTGCAGAGGAAAAAGATCTGGGGTTGTTGGTTGATGCTCACCAGAACGTGAGCCGGCAATGTGCACAGGTGGCTAAGATGGCCAACGGCATCCTGGCTTGTGTCAGGAACAGTGTAGCCACCAGGAGTGGGGAGGTGATCATCTCCCTGTACTCTGCTCTGGTGAGGCTGCACCTTGAGTGCTGTGTTCAGCTTTGGGCCCCTCACTACAAGAAGGACATGGAGGCCCTGGAGCGTGTCTAGAGAAGGGCTACGAAGCTGGTGAAGGGCCTGGAACAGAAGTCCTGTGAGGAGCGGCTGAGGGAGCTGGGGGTGTTTGGTCTGGAGAAGAGGAGGCTCAGGGCAGACCTCATTGCTCTTAACAACTACGTGAAAGGAAGGTGTGGGGAGCTGGGGGTCAGCCTCTTCTCACAGATAACTAGCGATAGGACTAGACGGAATGGCCTCAAGTTGCTCCAGGGAAGGTTTAGGTTGGAAATGGAGACATTTCTTCTCAGAAAGTCAGGCATTGGAATGGGTTGCCCAGGGAGGTGGTGGCATCACTGTCCCTGGAGGTGTTTAAGGCAAGGTTGGACGTGGTGCTTAGGGACTTGGTTTAGTGGGTGACATTGGTAGTAGGGGGGTGGTTGGACCAGATGATCTAGGAGGGCTTTTACAACCCTAAGGATTCTATGACGAGGTCATATTCAACTGAGTGTTGCCCATTTTCAAAGACAGTGAGCCAACACACACTCTGGACATCCTGTTCTAATGTGTGAGCCCACTACAATGCCAAAAATATTTTTTTCTAGTATATAATCAGAATTTCAGTTATTTGAACAAAATTCTGTCTCAAATTTAAAATCAGAGTTTTTAGAAAAACAAGCTTTCCCCATTTATTCTATTTTCTTCATGCCCCTTCAATGCCACTTAGAAAACCATAGAAGCAGCAACTAAGTATTTTAGAAACATTTTTAACACCCCTTCAGCAGCATCTCAACTATACTGCCTGGGGCTAAGTTACTAAACACAGCACTACAGTGCAGTGTTACCAGCTGCCTACACAATATACTCCAAAATAACTGGAAGAAAATCTTACCGTGACCATAAAAGTAAGAACTACAAAAACAAATCGGAACCAGATTTCTACTTGTGAAAAAGTTGGATTGTAGGTCTTCCACTGCAAGAAAACAGAAGATTAAAAGTTTAACATTTTAAGAGGGTTCACGCAACATCAATAATTAACACATTTTGCAGTTATTGAAAATACTTCTGGCTTTTCAAAATTTGAAGGTATAACCAAATTCCACCATGTCACTATGGAAAGATAAATTCATACCCGTTTTCTTCCAAGCGAAAGCTTTCTCTGAATAAGAAGGAAAAAAAAAGGACTAACCAATGAAAAGATAACCAAGATAACCAACACAGCCTAGCATCTTTGCTTCTCTTTTACCCTGCCACTTTGTAACACCCTCTTTGTGCTGTCACATCTTAATGCACTTCTCAGATCAAAAAGGATGTTCTTTATTGACGTCTGTCTCATAGTCAAAGTTTGAAATCCAATAATTGAATAAATCCAGCGTGTTCTTCTTTATTACCAAGGTCAAATGCATAAATTGATTATGAAGATGATGATAAGGTACAGTTGTACTTCCTGTAATGAGTCTGTGTTCTTAAAGCTTACCCCATTTTCAGTGAAACGGAAGATTTAAGTAAGGGAAGATTAAATGAGCTAACCAGAAATGAAGAATCTTTTCCACAGGTTAAACAGCAAAAGCTCCTTTAGTCCTCTAATTATTCTGAGGCAGAGATATTAATTATAACATGTCAATTTGCATAAGCTCTGTTCTGTTGACAGATTATATTATATTATACCTGGCATGCTTCTCTTTTGAAACCACTTCTGTGATGCACATGCTCTGCCCATCTGACAAGAAGCCTTTCAATTGATTTAATCTGTCAGCCTCTGCCTTGTCTTTTTAAATTGCAAATGCAGAATGAAAATTTGATGTGGAGAATACTGATACACAAAAGGAAATCAATTATGTCAACTGGGATCAACATAAACCACTGTACTAATGAAATTGATAATTTTTCTTGCTGTGGGAAAGTAGAGCTTTTGAATAAGGTTTTTGGTTTTGTACAAGTCTACGTTAAAGGAAACCTGCAAAGCAAAAGGATAAACCATACAACTATAAATGCCTCAACACTTCATCCTGCTTCAGTCTGGAGCAAAGCAAAGAGTTTGTGAGATTGCTTTCAACCCTCAGCTCATTTTCAATAATGCACTTTACAAATTGGAGCATTTCACATATCAATATTCAGGAAGCTCATTTAGTATATAAAAAACACTTGTACTTTAGCTTTTGCTTGCCGGCTGCCTGCTCTGACAGACAACGTTATATACAGGTAGAATACAACATAACAACCTGTACAGTAAGTTCAGTTTAGGTTCATTTTCTCCTAATGCAAATGTTTCTAAACTTTTTGGAGTCACTCAACACACACTGGTGATTTTAACTGTTTCACAAGCAACCTTTACCACTATGAACTGAGCTACATGTTCCACTAGGGACTGCCTGTTCATTTTAACTAAATACACATTTTTCTCTTCCTTTTAAGCAGAGACTAAAAAACTTCTTCATTTGAGTCTGTTAAATCTTTCTGGCCCTAGAAAAAGTCTGGAAAAATCTTGTTGATTCAGATACATCTACTGGAAAGACTGAAAAAGATGCCATGCTGTAGAGAGGCAACATGCTCATAAGGAACTGCAGGAAACTGGAATTTCTAGTCTAGCTTGCTTACTGCTAAATATTTCCCAGGAATTACACTAAAATTATCTGTTCCAGAAAACAGCACTGGAGTTCTGAAAGGAAAATGTTTCTTTATAAAGAAAAATATTGGATTAGAACATTAGTAACAGCAAATGATAAAATAGTTCTGAAATTAGTAGTGACAAAAAGCTTCATTACGATGAAGTAACTTTATTACAGTTAAAGCATGCTTCTACACCATCAGTAATTAAAGTAAGAGATCTCCTTAGCTAGTATAAAACTTTATACTTACTGTGAAAGTAATATTCTTGGCGTATGTTAATTTATTTAGATTTTCAAAGCTAACAAATATGTTGTACTGAGTGTAGTTCAGGTAGCCAAGGTGAGCAACAATGATTTCACTGCATTTCTGTGAACACATACAATGAAGAATGATATGTAAAAGCCTTCATTCAATTTGTCCTACAATATTTACCAGTAGCATAGGTTGGAGAATCTGTTTTTGAATGGGCAAACATAAATGACATTTATAATGTGTCTTACCAAACTTGATCAGTCAGAGTAAGATTCAAACAAGACCCGCAGATAAAAATTCCTCGAAAGGCAACAGATATCAGTTTCTTCTTTCTTTATCAGAAGAAACTGATAAAGTGAGTCAGCAGGATCAAAAGTGGAACTGATAGACAAGCTTTTGACTAAAGCTGGTGAGAGAAACTGCCTGCAGCACCAAGGAGGATTTGGATAACTGTCAGTCAAGGTCTAGGTCGCTGAACTGTGAGATGTGGAAATCTTGTACTAACTTTGTTATAAAGGTTAGCAGGAAGAAAGAGAAAACCCAAACATACTGCTTTCTTGGCTGTGTGCGACTAAATCTGGGTTCTTTAATTTCTGTAGACTTCTGCCTGTGTATACACACACACTCATATACGCACCAATTTGATTTACATTTTACACTTATCACAAAAAACTTCAGCTCTTCCCTTCCTAAAGGATTCAAACATGGCAAGTTGTTTCCAATGCCTCTAAACTCAAAACTTAAGAGTTAAAATTACAGTAGAAAATCAAAACACTCAACATTTCTTCTCAGGTGGAAATAAAATTGTTCTTCTCTAAAACACAAATGCTAGCTGATTTAAAGCAGTCTCTGTGCTAGGCAGTAGACACAAATTTCTCTGTCCTCTGGAGTCTTATACCCAATCTTCTCATCAAATATTCCTTTTTACAGTATTGTTAATCTGCTGAAGTGTCCAAGCAGCACATGCTGCTTCATTGGCAAAAGAGCTGCACTAACAAGAAAGAGGGGTCTTTTAGAGGTAATAAACACAAACCACAGAGGAAACAAACAGGAGAAAAAAAAAAAAAAAAGATGGATAGATAGGTATCTTGCTTAGCATTGCTAGCTGGGTTGTACCTGCAAATGAAACCCTACTCCGGAGTCTTTCCCGAGAGGTGCTTAAACATACATTCTTCTCATTGACAACATAACGTAGCATGCACACAAACACATTTAAAACAAGAAGCACCGCATCAGAGTTTTCTTCAAGCAGGCACATACCTGTGCACAGCTGAGTAACCTTGTCCGGTTGTGCACTTGATTATTAACATATGGCGTACTTCCATCCTTCACCACTCCGAGTACTTTCACTGTCATAGTAACATTTCTTTTGAGTGATACTGTAATTAAAAAAATAAAAGGTTAAGCTACTGTTACATGCCGAAGTATGGAACTCAAAAAGAGTTCCAAATAAAGTTTAAAATATCCAAAGATTACTTGGTTATACCTTACAGGAGTAAGGTTCTATTACATTAACTAACAATAACAACAAAATACACCAATCTTTTCATTATGTATTTATGCAGTAAGTCACAAATGCCCTGTACTGAATCTTAAATTAAAGAATTCCTGATTACATCATTTCTCATGCATTTACAGGGGAGCTTTATTGTGCAATTCATATCATTAAATAATAATAATATACGTAATCCCCCCCAAAGCGAAGAAACACACACACATTCTCTACACACTATTTTTACAGAAATAACAATCAACCTATCCCATAAAACTGTTGCATCCAGTTCTCAAAATTAGTTCAGTCCATGCCTTTACTGAGGAAAAGGGATGAAGGGGGAGAGACTGTGTCACGAAAACCCAGTAACAGCCATGAAGCAACAAGATCACCTATGTGGCAGATGAAATTAAAGAAATTATAGTATACTATAGTAGGCTGTTATAACAGTTTCTTTAAAATCAGGTAAGATTCTCACCATCATGCTGATCCAATTCCACTACACAGGTCAGCCACAACTGCTGGTTGTAAGTAGACAGTGGTGGTGAACTTAAATTAAAAGGCTTAAGCTGTAACAACAAAAACAAACAAAAAAACACCAGAAGGTTATCACCAGTCATTATTCTATTACAACATGCATCTTCAGTGACAATGATGAAAGGTACGTTAGCGTCAATATTTTTGGGAATGGATTTAATATATGCTGTGTGGACAGTACGATAAGCACCCCAAGCAAAAGTCTTCCACAGAAGACACTAAAGCAGCATATAAAGCAGCATTTTGCCCAGCAAAATAAAAAGGCACGAGTACTTAATGCACATAAAAGCATCAACAATAAAAAGTTCAGATATGAAAGTCAAAATCCTGAGACTTAGCCTAAAGTCTCAGGATTTAGCCTCTGCCCCCATCTGCTATGGAATTGAAATGGTTTAAAACTTAAGTATGAAAAAACTATTTTTCCATCAGGTTTGTTAGAAATTCCATAGGCAAAAGCACAGGAGATATGGTTAATGGATAAAATCTACATGCAGGAAAATCTTTTCTTATTTTATATATATATATTTTCTTATATATATTTAAATCCACCCATAGCAGAGTACCAATTCAAACATATACAAGTGACTTATGGAACAACAGCAAAAACACAAGTTTCAGGGCATTTAAAGAAACTATACTTGAAATTATTAATTTATTAGTACCTTTACAAAAAAAAAAATAAGCTAGAAGGAAATAAAGACAGAGAAACTGAGTATCAGAAAACGAAAGTGTAATATGCAAGTTTTCAAGAGAATGAATGTGAACGTTCGTGGTAGGAAGCCAGATCATACTGTCTTGGTCACTTGACACTGAACAATTAAAAAAGAAGCAACATTCCTTCCCAGCTGACAGAAAGGGTAAATCACAGGAGAATTGTCAGTATTTGTCACTAAGAACACTGTTTCTCTGTTTCTGTTCTCAGTTTCTCCTTTTGGACCCTTACAAGAAGCTCCAGTATGAGCTCACCAGGGAATCCTACCAAGACTTGAAGAAACATCATCCCATCATAGAATTCTCTGCCTTACCTGCTCACAAAAGTAACAGGCTAGAAAACGTTGCTGGGCCATTCATGAAGTTACACAGTGGTAATAAAAACACTGCATGATCAGTTTCAATCTGGAAAGCATCATGTGGCCACGAAGTTTTCTAGTAAAAACCTAACTAGAAAAAATAACGAGGCTAGGGGGAAGGGGATGCTTAACATTACTGATTCCAAGTAAAGCCATTCGTGTAACCCAGCGCTATTTACCTATTCTTACCTTTAGGCTGTTATTTAAGTCAGTTCTTGCTACAGAAGTTTCAATTACATTAGGACCTGCATAATATTTAAGAAGAAAGACAGTAATATTAAAGTAACAATACAAATACAGGATTTCAAACCATTGTACTAAATACCTTCCTGTAAAGCAGGTAAATAGTATCCCACTTTGCAGATGTTTAAATGAAAGGCAAATCCTTTAGGCATCTCAATAGCACTAATAAACTTAGCCTGAAAGTTCTCCACCACCAACTTCCTTTAAGGAAACTCATTCCCGAGCATGATTTAATAATATGTAAATTATTAAAGAAGCTAGCTAAGTACCAGTGGCACTGATGTTTACAACTTGAAGCTCAATCAAGGGCTGCAAAAAAAGATTTGAAAAAACAGCTTAAGTGCATTTAACTCCCCAGTTTTTATGGCCAAACTGCTACCATTACGTGATTTACTTAGAGGATAATGTCCACACTGCATTGCACTCACCACTGGGGCACCTTGGCAAACACACCCCATTGTATTTGACTACATGATGACAATGCCTCTTTATGTATGTACAGCATACTTCACTGTAGAATCAAATAACAGTACTTTTTTTAACTTGTGCTGGATGTTCATTTCATTGATCTGTTCAAGCAAAGTTACCCGCAGGTCTGTACAGAAACAGCACTCAGACCACACAGATTGGGACCCTCCATTTCTACAGAAACCCGGGGCTATAATATATCGCATTTATTTGTGATGGTATACATAACTGCTTATAAATGTAATTGCACAGAAGTTCTATAAACAATTTCTCCTAAAACACACAAGCCATTCAAGCAATGGGTTTCGTGTCCAATTGTAGCAGATGTCCAGCTCACTCCCAGATCCCTGCTCCCAAGAATCCTCACTCCTCCAGTCATTCCAGATACAGACAAACATAACATGTACTGATCAGCTGCATCTCTCCACTCGCCCTGCCCCTAGATCTGTATGCAGTAAATGGGGAAACCCCAAAGTCGTACTTTATTTTAGAAGAAACCTCCAGAGGCTGTCTAGTCCTACCTCCTGCTCAGAACAAGTGTAATTAGATCACATTGCTCAGAGTCACATCTAGATGAGGCTTGAAAATCCCCAAGGACAGAGACTCCCAGAACCTCTCCGGGCAACCTGTTCCAGTATTCAAGCACTTTTACAGTAAAAGTATTTTTTTCCTGATATCTAACTGGAACTTCACACGTTGCAGTTTGCATCTGTTGCCTCTCTCCCTGTCACCATAGACCTACGAGAAGAGTCTAGCCCCATCTTTTCTGTGACTTCTATAGCTTCTCTAACTACAATATTAACCATCTTACCAGACTTTAAATGGAATAATGACATTTTCATCCTACCACATTCAAAGCTTCATATTCCATCTTCAGCTCAACTTCACTAACAGGCATCTGCTACACAGCCAGTTCTGAGTTACTGAGCTTTTCAATTCTCAAGTACATACAAAGTGCCTGGACAGCTTTTCAGAAAGTATGTTTGTTTTCAAACGCGTAATTGTAGTTCAGTAAGCGCTTGAAGTTGATAAATCATCTTATTTCAGTAACTGTTAACAAAAACAATAGATTGAACTTTTTTTTTTAAAACCAAAAGATATGAAAAGATACTGGAGCGGAGAGATCGTAATCATGGTTTTCAAGAACAGCAACCCAAACAATAAGGAGGTTCTGCTGCCGTAACTGCTGCTCCTTTAGCAAGCAATATCCTAAAGCTTTCTAAAGCAGCTGACTAAAAAGATGCTGTGGTCTTACTAAAAAACAAAAACCTACACACACACACACGAAAAAGGTTAAACTATAGTTATTGCTTTCCTTTTAGTCTTGCTAAGTTAACAGAATCCTATCTGAAAGCAGGCAATCACTCTGAGGTGGGGAACATGCAAACTGCATTGGTACAGAAAATGAGTTCTGTACTCATCTCACCCCAAAGATGACAAAGACACATTGGGAAAAGTGAAAGAGAACAAGTATAAGTTGGGAAAAAAACAAATCCAAATCTGTCGTGGGTTACAAGAACCGAAGAGCAACAGCCACCTCAGATTAAGCTATCTTCTTCACTCGGATGAGTAGTAAGACTTCTGCTACCCTTCCCAAATTGCAGATAGACATGTTGAGTATGGGGAATGGCACAGACAGGCATCACAGAAAATATGAATGCATTTACATTTACATTTGCATTTACAGAGTGGGTTTGGTGAGTTTTACTCACTCTGCCCTTTGGAGAGTGAATACTCTATTGTTCATGCCCCTCCCTCTGTTCACAGCAAGCATGAAATTGTCAACAAAAGCCACTAAAAATCATTGCAGTTTAAGCATTCAGCCAATGGTTCTCCTCCCAAAGTAAACACCTTTCTTTTAAAAATAATTAAATTATTATAATGAACTGCGTCCATGCTTTGTCGACAAAGCCATCCAGCAAGCCAGCCTCACAGGGACAGGAATTCCTCAACCATGCCAACTCCTGAAGGGAATCGCAGGCAAGTCCTGGAACCCCAGCACTGTGCAGACGACTGAGCCTTGCTTACAGCAGCCTCATCTCCCCAGTTTGGGGGACTTGATAAAATTCTTAAATGGTTTTTAAATGGCGTCAGGTTGCTTAAAGAGTGCAACCAGTCCCTGCCTTTCCCTCTCCCTGTCTGCTGCTTACCTTCTGTGTTGAAGCTATCCCAACAGCAGAGCGTTAGCATGCTCTAACTTCAGTGACAGCATGCAGACTCCTCTTCCAAGTACATTTTAGACACAGAAAAGTTCTCTGACATGAAATACGAAGGGTTCTCAAACTTTCCTTATGCACCCTGCATCTCTGTAGACTAGACTTCCAGAAGCATCTCTGACATCCAGGAAAAGATCCAGCCACTAAGCACTCAGCCTCCTAGATCTCATCATGACTACCATAGAGGTCTTTGGAATTAGGAACCTGAGTTCCTGTGTTCAACCAGGGAAGTCTGTACTATTACATTACTAAAATATAAATATTTTTAATTTCTGTTGCACTTATACCTCCAAAATTTAGAGGACTACATAGTTATGAACTTCCCTGAAAGGAAATCCAATATTAGCACCATTATTTTACAGACAAAAATATAAATAAGAAAATTAACGCAGACTCAGCTGAAAAATTGTTACAAAGATTTTGTTTTGTTTTTCTTTACTGACTCCCCCTGCAAAGCAGCTGCAAATACCTCATCTGTGTAGGTAGTAAGTACCCCTGTGAAAAAAACATGACACACAAAATACCTCCCCCTCCACGTAAAAAGTAGTATTCCCTCAGATCCCTCAGGGGCAGTAAGCTCACTAGCGTTTACACACCTCTGTAAATATCAACACATGTAGGTAAAGCATGCAAAAACGTAACGTTTCAAAAAGACAACATTCTTACCTGCTATTCCTATGAAGACTGTCAAACCAAAACAGATAAAGAATACCACAAAGACCAGGACAAAATGCCTTTTGGATAGCGTATATAGCCGCATCGGTGCCAACCTACAGGAAGCGAAAGAAAGCACAGAATTAGCCATCAGTCGTATTTCTAAAGGAAAAAAATCCCATTCACTCTTTGTTGCTCCGCAAAGAAAATTAAACCGATCTCTGTGGTAACACGTGACACTAAGAAAAGAAATCACATTAACGCTACTAGGGATTATCAGATACATGTATGGGCGCACATACCTGCATCCTGAAGCAGATTAATTCTGCACATTTTTTTTAATACTAGGGTTTTCTATTGTACCAAGACTTGAATAAGAAAGTGTTTCTTAACTCACAGGGAGAAAAAGTCACTTTTTTAGATCATAAATTAATCATTTAAATATCCAGATTACCATGTTTGCCACTATGCCAGCTTAACCTAAAGTGACTGACATCACAAACAACTCTCTTACACGATCTTGTGATCCAACGTTTAGTTCTGAGTTGTGCCAGAACTGAGCTATGGCATAGCTAATTTTCTGCTGCTCTAACAGTTGATAAGATCATAGCAAGCTGCCCTGTTTACACAGGAACCATCCGACAGTGGTGGTTGCACTGGTCAGCCAGATTACTGAAGAAATAAACGCTTTAATGCGTTTATTTATACTGGTGGCATCCTTTCCAAAAGCCCATCCCAAGTTCTGGGAGCAGGTACCCCTGGGCCTGCATGCCTGGGAACATGCAAGGCAAGCAATTAATTCACTTTTAACCAGTAAAAGCATGTAACCATAGAACCATTTAGGCTGGCAAAGACCTCTACGATTATCAAGTCCAACTGTTAACCTAGCACTGCCAAGCCTACCAGCAAACCATGCCCCTAAGCACCACATCTACACATCTTTTACACCTCCAGGTATATCCCGCCTCTTTTATACCTCCAGGGATAGCGACTCAACCACTTCCCTAGGCAGCCTGTTCCAACGCTTCACAACCTTTTTCATGAAGAAATTTTTCCTAATATCCAACCTAAACCTCCCCCGGTGCAACTTGAGGCCATTTCCTCTCATCCTATCACTTGTTGCTTGGGAGAACAGCCTGATACCAACCTCACCACAACCTTTCAAGTGGCTGTAGAGCATGATAAGGTCTCCCCTGAGGCTCTTCTTCTCCAGACCAAACACCCCCAGCTCCCTCAGCCACTCCTCACAGGACTTGTGCTCCAGGCCTTTCACCAGCTTCGTAGCCCTTCTCTAGACACGCTCCAGGGCCTCCATGTCCTTCTTGTAGTGAGGGGCCCAAAGCTGAACACAGCACTCAAGGTGCAGCCTCACCAGAGCTGAGTACAGGAGGATGATCACCTCCCTGGTCCTGCTGACCACACCGTTCCTGATACAAGCCAGGATGCTGCTGGCCATCTTTGCCACCTGAGCACACTGCTGGCTCACATCCAGCCAGCTACTGACCAATACCCCCAGGGCCCCTTCTGCTGGGCAGCTGTCCTGCTGAGAAATGATGGAAATCTGCCCAGCGAGCACTTCTGCTAGCTCCTTCTGTACCCTTGGGTGGATCCCATCTGGCCTCACGGACCTGTGTACTTCTATGCGGGGTAGCAGGCCACTGACCATTTCCCCACGGATTACGAGGGCTTCGTTCTGCTCCCATCCCTATCTACCACCTCAGAGGTATCTGCATTCTGCTCCCATCCCCACCTACAACCCAGGGAACAACTGGTCTTGCTGCTAAAGACTGAGGCAAAGAAGGCATTAAGCCTTTTCATCACCTTATCACTAAGTTTCCCCCCACACCCAACAAAGGACTGAGATTCTCCTTAGTCCTCCTTGTCTTGTTTATGTATTTATAGAAGTATGTTTTATTGGCTTTAATGGCAGTAGCCAGATTAAGCTCCAGATGCGCTTTGGAGCTTCTAATTTGGTCCCTGCACAGCCTCACATCACCTTCATAGTCCTCCTGAGCAGCCCACCCTTCTTCCAGAGGTTATAAACTCTCTTTCTCCTCCCGATCTCTAGCCACAGCTCTCTGTTCAGCCAGGCCAGCCTTCTTCCCTGCCGGCTCATCTTTGGGCACATGGGGTCAGCCTGCTCCTCTGCCTTAAGGATTTCCTTCCTGAAGAGTGTCCAGCCTTCCTGAACTCCTTTGCCCTTGGTCTGCCTCACAAGGGACTGGGACTATTATTAATAATCTAAATGTTATTTAAGAATCACTGCAATCTCTCCAAATGAGGCACTACAGAACAAATGACATTTTTTTCCTGTATGGTAAAGCGTAAACGATCCAAACCGCAACTTAGCTCACCAAGGTGGTGGGGAAAGAAAAAAAAAAAACACCCTCAGAAGTAATTTCCTATTCATACTTTTTCACTGGCCCCTTCAGTTCCACAGACAACCCAGTACTCCTTATCTACGAAGAAGACACATATGTGGTATTCTCTTGAGACACACAAATACTAAACAAGAAAATGCCCGGTATATAAAAACCATATTAAAATGTTGACATGCCTAAATTAAACGTAAGGGTTTGAGTGGACACCAAATCCTTCGTGGAAGAGCAACCACTGGGACTATTCAACACACAGAAACCAGGTCTGAAATTGGAAAGCCCCTGGGTTGGGAACAGCTGAAGACGGGAGTCTCATCATGTAAATGCAGGGAAGTGTCACGTAAGCTCCCGTGTATCTTAACAGCTTACATCTGGGAACACGCTTAACAGCTACAGTCTGGTGCAGGATACTTTTGACTTTCTAAGCACATTTTTGGTTCTTTTCATGAGCCTCCTATCTGCCAAGTTTTTGCAGAGAGGTGTATAACGTGAACACGAAAAGCAGCTTCATCTCCACAGTCCTCGTGGGAAAGCCAACAGAGTTCACCCAGCCAACACTCCGCTACCAGCAGCTATCGCCTTGGCTTTACTCTTGTGACAGAGCACAGATTTGCTCGCAGTCTTTCAAAGAAGCACGTTCCAGACGTGTGCTGACACTTTACAAGGAGAGGAGACCACACAGAGTATGGACATGCTGTGCCTTTTCCCCTCTTCTTTTATGCAAGTTCTCTTAAAGTCTCGTTTGACCAACTGAGTGTATGTGCTATTTCACAGGTCAATAAGGCTGCACAGATCTGTCCAGAAGAATTTAAATGGCAGAAGATCAGGATAACAAGAAAAAGGAGAAAAACAAACAACCAAACAAAAACCATCAAGAAGATGAAATACTCCAGTCTGTGGGATCTTGCAACAGAAGACTCAGCTCTTTGAAAGAAATCCATTGATTTCTGGCCCTTAAAGTCTGAAAATAAGAACTTCTAGAGGTGCAAGAGCCAAACACAACATACATGAAATGCAAAAGGCAAGCTATTCATACCTTATTTCCTCCTTTCTCACAACGGAGTGCAATGTTTGAGCAAGCTCTAAGTACCAACTACACATACGAAAATCACACGCACACGCATCTTCTGAAAAGGTCATAACTGGCAGCAAGACAGAGTTCAGAGAAGACAGAAGGAAGTGAAATACTAGTAACTGAGAGTCAAGGTTGGAAAGTAAAACCAACAAAAATAGAAAGGGGAACAAGATCAGCAAGTCAGACTGACAGAACAGTTCTGTGGGGTTTCAATTAACTTACAAACTCACTGATAAATACTGACCTGTGTTGGATCTGATGGAAACCCTGCACCTATGAACTAAAAATTTATGCAATCAGGCGGGATAACTGCAGAGCCTCATTCCCTAAACCAGCCTGTGAGTCTACAATTGTGTAGCGTGCAGCTGGCCGGCAGAACCACACTATGCAGAAAGAATCTGCAGACATAACCAGTTGTGGGACCACACTGATAGCGGTCCTTCAGAAACGTCTACTGACACAGCAGCCAAATCCATTCTGGTGCATTCTCTAAGCGTTTACATGAATAACCTCACCCACCTCAGAAGCCATTTGATATGAAATTAGATCTTAAACTAAGTAGTCAGGTGGGGGTTTAGGCCAAAACACAGGTAAACATCAAGACTTTTACTCACAATGGTGGCAACGCTGGAACCCAGCGGCTCACGCCCCAACGTTTCCATCAGTGCTGTGCCAGAAAACTTTCAGAGACACTTGGTACTAACACCTCACTGCTTTTAAATCATGGCAATCATGTAACAACTTTTCTAAGAGCGAATGAAGGAACTCAGCCAAATCTTAACGGCAGCTATCATGCCAGCAAACAACAATATTTGGAGTTCCTATAGGGTGCTGTATTTTTCATTGTCCCTGCCTGCAATAACAGAACTTCCTTATCACGTCGAAGTATCTCCTTCCAACCTACCACCAGCTGACATAACAGGCTGATAAAGCAATCCTCCCACGTGCTTGTTGTTCAACATCTGCCTTTCGGAGAGAGATTATATAAAATTTATGAGCATACATAAATGTGAGCGGATGATTTCCCAGACAGCTTCTCTTTGGTATGAAAGGCGTAAAAGAATTAAACATTTTAAAGGCATCTATGGGAAAAATGCTTAAAAAGAAGCCTCATTCTGTAAGCAGCCGTTCAGACCACGGAAGATGCTTTCAGCCCAACCAGGGCAGCCCAGGACAAGCCGCCCAGGTGCTCGCAGATTTGCCGGGTGGCTTCGCGCCCCGAACTGAGCTTTAAAACACCTCAGGCAGCAGGTGGGTACCTTAAAGCTCCCCTCCCCCCCCCGCCCTCAGACGCCCCCAACCGCTCTCCCCCCTTTGTGGCCCGCTCCCCTCAGCCCTGTGACCGTCCCGCCCGCTCCCCTCGCCCGCCGCCCCCACTCACGGCTCCATGCCGTTGCCGCATGCGCAGTGCGGGCGCCGCCCCCGCCCGCCCGCCGGCCGTGCCTCGCGGCGCCTTCCGCCTGCGTCACGCGGCCGCCACGCGGCTGGCCGCCACGTCACCGCCGCCGCTGCCGCGGGGCGAAGGGCGACGCGTGGGGGGGAGGGGGCTACGGCGCGCCGGAGGGGACACGGGGCGCAGGGAGCGCGGCGCCCGCTCCGCGCTACGCAAATGGCGGCCGCTGGGCGCGGGGACACGGGGGGGAAGGGGGGGGGCTGTGCGTAAGGCACGCTCCTTAAAAACGTCCCTAAAACGTGGGATTTAGCGTTATGTTTTTTTTCACGTAGTGCTGCCGAGCTTCCGTTTAAACGGAGTGGGTCAGTGGGGGCTGTGAGTTGCAGCAGGTAGCCCTCGGCGCCTTTCAGGTGTCTCCAGCAAGTTGTTCCTGGGCAGACACTGACAGAAAAACGTCTACATCCACACCTAACGTCTGCATCCGCGGCCGTTCCTGCTGCTCTGGGAAGCCCAGCGGCGGAGTTACAGCCATTGACGTACACTGATCTGAGCCGCTGCACGGCTGCTCCAACCCTCGGCGCTCAGTTCTCTCTCACACAAATGTATTCTCCTCATACCCCACCAAAACAAAAATGTATGTTCTCACTGAGCACATAGAAACCCGAGGGACATGACTTGCCAAAAGTCACCTGGGGAACATGAGTGGCAGAGCTTGAAATCCACCTTCAAGATCACAACTCCAAGATCACCGAGTCCAACCTCTGACCTAACGCTAACAAGCCCTCCACTAAACCATATCCCTAAGCTCCACATCTAAACATCCTTTAAAGACCTCCAGGGATGGTGACTCAACCACCTCCCTGGGCAGCCCATTCTGATGCCTGACAACCCTTCAGTGGAAGTGCCTGTGAAAACCCTCCAAATACTCAGTCGCAGTCGCGCTCTGCTTTGCTCCTCACAAGAGCGCGCCTCACTCGGTGCCCTGTCTGACCTGCGCTGGGGGAGTTTGTGCAGGAAGTGTCTGCCTTCTTTGCTGTAGAAACTGGAAGGTGCACGGTGAATGAGGCTTGAAAGAAAAGAGGCTGAATGCTCTCTCAGCCTGGCCTCTGTTTTCACTAACCACCTGAACGCTTACGCCATCATTTCACGGCCAGTTTATACTCTTTACCTGCAGCACAAGTGACAAAAGAAGAACTCCAGTCTCACTGTAGCTCTTTGACTTTTGCCAGCACAAATGTTTGTGCAGCTGAGTGTTGACCCAGATCCTGGAAACGATCCAAGCTGGAAGTCATGCAGAACAAAAACTGTTCGGCTGGATCAGCTGTTCAGTCACAGCAGCTATATGAGTATTGGTGGCAGGTGAGGAAGACAGCAGAAAGGTGTGACTAGGGAAAGGAGAGCTACGGCTGCTTCTTTCGGTGGCAGAGCCACTTTACGGCAGCTTAAACCCATCATACGAAGCTGTACTGTTAGTCTGCTCCTCCTGCTGCTGCTTCAAGCCTTCCAGCCCGAGCTGTGTCCTTCACGCTGGTGTCTTTCAGGTTCTTCCCCCAGCTGCTGAGGCCCAGCAGTGAGCTCTGGAAGAACAAGACAGAGGTACCAGCTGTGGCTTGAAGCACCTTGAAGATCCCAGGCTGAAAAGCAGCATGAACCTACATGGCATTTGACTGCAATGCTTCAACAAGTTCCCACCGACCCTGACTTGGCTTCTCACAGACGTACACTCTGAGAACTTGGGAAAGATTTTGTGAAGGTGGAAGGAATTGTATCCTTAGCACAACGGCTCTATCTGGCAAACTTCAAGTCTGTCCCCTGAAGCATGCAGGCACTGGAGTTTCTTTAAGGAAAAAATGAACAGCTTCTCTTTATTGCTGAGTCAACTTATGGGCTGTTCTCCGGCCTTTTCCCAAAAGCAGCAGAACCACCATGCATGAACCTCTCCCACATGTTTGGAAGGTTAGCTATATTTTAACAAACCGGAAACACTAACAGGAGACGTGGAGAAGTTAAGAATATCGGTATCATACATAATTACCTCTTCTGCTACTCATTTAAGCAACATCAAGCATTAATTAAGGCCGCAAGTTAAATAATATGTTTCAATAATGTCATATATATAGTTTTTTCTGAGGTATAAAATGTGCTTTTATTTGACAGAAGTTCATAATGTATCCCTTATATAAAACAGGGCAGACTCTAGGTCATTTATCTTAATCTCTGGGTATTATTGCTAAACTCCACGTCAGTGTGGTGCTTCCCTGTATAAGCTGATTGGCCAGTGGGCTACGTTCATTAACCTAGAAATATTTTTTTCATGACTGCTAAGTTGTTACTTATAGTTGAGCATCTCTGATGTCAGGCCACAGCTTGGCCACCCCGTGCTCTCTCATGGGTATCACGTAGGCACCTTAATTGCTTGCTTTCCTATCAAAATGTGCTCAGCATGCTGAACTCAACAACGTTAGCTAGCGGACAGAGCTATGAAACTCCCATTGAAGTAACTGTCAGCTGATTTCAAGGCTGATTTCCAGTAAGCTTTGCATATGATCAAGAGAGAAAAGCGTAGATATTATACTACCATTGGTAGTAAGCTCAATCTGTACCAATATTTTATTGAAATTTACTTAACGCCATGAAGGGAATCATCAGCTGCCAGCTCTCCACCAGCTTGTCCTGCCCTGCCATCCAGCCCAACAGGCATGCTAGAGGAGGAAGGAACGTGCTGCAGTGGGAGGGAGGGACAGCCGGGGACAAAGTGTGCACCGAAGTGGCTTGTTTGGAGCAATTTTTCAGGGGTATGAGTTAGAACAAATCCCAAAGCTGCTGTAATAAATCAAGGGCTGACAGGCTTTGAGGCAGTCCCCAGGACTGATAGGAGAATGTAGCACTTTTCCCTTCTTCTGCCTTCTCTGAGCTTACCTACTGCACCAAGCATCTCCCGGTGTATCACAGACTAATCTTAGGCATACTAAGTCCAGACGAACCTTGTATTTGGGTCACCAGTGAGGTTATTTAATACCACACCATTAATCTGTAAATGTCTCTTTTACGAAGTGCCACGTCTTCCCAAGGGAACTATTAACCTAGACAGATGGCATTAATCGGTGCGCTGAGACATGGCTGGCCCCGCTCTCCCCGTCCTCTGCCAGACGGCTGGGGAAGATGATGCTTGCTTGTGGGGACATACACCAGGGGACACAGTTCAGAGACTGCTCTGGGTTATTGGACAGAACAACCTCACTGACATGGCCTCCCCTTCATCTAACAGTGTGGCATGGTGAGGGTGGCCCACCTTGAGATGGCTGATGAGCCCGTCAGCCTTCGTTGTCACCCATGCCCAAGGAACAGGCCGCTCACAGATGGCCCTTGAACCGCCCATTAAACATCACGGTGCTTTAAGGGAAACCATCACCCAAAAGGTGTCTCTAAACTGGAACAGCCTCCGAGATGAATCAGAAAGGACTCAGGCACCATGCAGTGGGAGTGCAGTCACTTGGGATGAGAGCTTCATTGGCCACCTCTGGGTGAAGTCATCTCTCACCCACTCCCAGTGTGTCAGCAGCATGTCTGCGTCAGGAAGAGCTATTGCCCTCCAGTCCCAAAGGGGACAGCTTTGTATCTCTCCATTTCTTATCACCTCTGCCCTAAAGCCTTCCAGTTCCGAGTTTTCCTGACTCCTGTTGGCACCCCAAGAAGGATGCCCTTACAGAACTCAGAAGTGAGACTCCAGGAGCCAACTTTTTATTTATCTTTTCTTTTCTGGAAAATATTGATTACTTGCAAGCTAATGCCTTGCCACACCCCCTCGTTCCCTACCGCTTAATAGAAATCTTACTTAAAGGCAATGGAAAGTGCCAGCTGATGCCAAATGGCTTGCTCACCCAGGGGGAAGGGAGTTAAGACAGCAGTTGATAGCCACATATTTGTGGACACAGTGTGTGAGAGGAAAAAACAAACGGTTTTACTGTCTCTACACCTTGTTGGTCTGATACAAGATGTTATCTGTTCTTAGTAACCTAATTGCTTCAGACAACTTTAGTAACCTGATTACTTCAGACATCCATCCAGAATGCTAAGGGGAAACACTCACAAGAAGAGCAGGTAAGGAATGACAGTATCAATAAACTTATTCCACATTAGGTCAGTTAGGCTGAGGTCCTGGGAATGCAGAGGAGCGGAAGCATGCTATCTACACCATGAAAAGTTATCTCCTCCCCAAGAGCACAAAATCATTTGATTTTGGCGCCTTTCATCCTACAGGTTCTCCAGCTGATACCTCTCGGGACACCCTCACTGAAAGAAGGGCAATCTAGCACTAACTCCACAAGCCCATTTGATTCAGTGGAGTCACGTCATCTCTGTTCAACACAGAAGCGCCTTCCGTACACACTTGTAGTCATCAAAATGAGCAAATGGGAATCTGCGTCAGAGAGCTTGGCTGTCTTCTGGCAACAAAGCTGAGCACATGCATTTCCCAGGGCCTCTCGTTTGTTAATCCAAAGCTTATTTCTCCCTCGTTTCCTCATTCTAGTGCCAATATTCATTATTGCACACTCATCACGCCTTGTTGCCTTCCATGACTTCAAACGCCATGCTCAGGTACAAGAAGCCCCTGCTCTGACAGGGGGACGGTGGTTGTGTCTGCCAAGCTGCCAGGCGGCGTTTCCAACCTGCCTGACTCTCTGTAGCCTTTGCTACTGAGAAAAATGAGTCAGATTCAGTATGACAGACCGCATCCTTCACTGGGGAAAGCAGGCACGGCACACTGAAGTCCAGCGATGTAAGCAGGAGAACTGGGACGCTGTGCACAAGCACTCCCACACAAGTATTTATGCTCAGAGGCATGGTAAAATTGAGCTGGAAGGGATCTCGTAGGGGCCCTAATCTTTCATTTTGTCCGAGCAGAGTACCCACCACATCTTCGTCTTTCTTGGTACGTGTTTATTTGACGAGGCACTATAATTCCCATCCCCTTTTATAGAGAAATGTTACATAACTGCTCAATCCCCAACCTGCACATTTGTGTAGCTCCTGGCACCTCTCCCGACTTACACTCCACCTTTCGAGCCCCTTTCTCTGCCCCACACTTCCATTTAATCTCAGCCCTCCGGCACGCCTGGCTTCGTGTCACCTCCGAACGCCAACACCGTCCATCCACCGCCGTTAGCGGGCACAGGAGATGGAGCCAGGCAGGGGCGAAGCACACACGCAGCCCGCCCGTTCGCACCTCAGCCCTTACCCACGGACCCCCCTGCCCTTCCTCTGCACCTCTTCACGGCTTCTACAGCCACGGCTCCGGTGCCCCCGTGCCCGCCCGTACCGGTAGTAGCGGTCATCCCTGTAGGGCGTGAGGTCCTCCTTGATCTCCCTGTAGGCCTCCCGCAGCCGCTTGCAGAGGCGCTTGAGCTCGCCGCAGAGCGGGCTGCCGAAGGCGGCGAAATCCGCCTCCATGCCGCCTCAGGCGCCGCGCTCCGCCATGGCGCCGCCCCTCCGCCCCTCACGGCGCCGCTCCGAGCGCGGCGGGGCCGCTTCAGCACCGCGGACAGGGCCGGGACGAGCCGGGGAGGCGGCGGGGGCCCGGGGGGAGGCTGCCGGGGGACGGCCTCCGACGGGGGACGGCCTCCTCCGGCACCCGGCCTCCTCCGGCACCGCCTCCCGCTCCCCTGGGGCGTGGAGGGCCGTACCCCTGCCACACGGACCCCTTAGACGTATACACACACATACGTACACGGAGATATTTAATCAATCCCTTCGTTTCTTACAAGCATCCCCAAATACACCAATTAAAATCATGGATTCCGGCCTTAATGTTCGCCACGAATTAAATTGCTGCCAGCTGTGGCACCCGAGCTTCAAATGAGAACATCCTGCTAGCAATCCGGCATTACGGTTTCCAGAGAGCGTAACTATAAAGAGAGAAGCCTGCTTTAGCGCCCCTCCTGTGGAAATACCATCCCCATTTGGGTTCAGGAAGCTGCATTGGTTTGGTTTGGGTTGGTTTTTGTTTGTTAGTTGTTTTTGTTTGTTTCAGCCTTGTCTCGGTCTGTATTTTATCCCACGCTAACACTACAACTTGCACCTGTAAGTAGCAGCCCGCTTCCAGGTCTCACCAATACGCAGGGTGCAAGGTGTCGCTTCGGGTGGTGTAGAGGAAGAGGGACGATATGTCAGCCACAGGTGGGGTAGAGAAAGGAAAAATCACCTTTAAATGAGAAATTCTTCTTCCTAACTCTTCTAAGCCTGAAAAGATGTAGCAACAGCAAAAGCCACACACCCTGTTAGGGTGGAAACTGGAAGGCTACAAACACCCCTGGGGCTGTTCTGGAACAAGCTCCAAAGAAGAGCAAAGAGCCTCGCCCCTGTTAGGGCAGAGCTTGATCAACCTCTGAAACCACTCTGAAAGCTGGGGAGAGGCCTCAGCAGCTCAGCAGGTCCCTCACACCACACTGTTTTTCTACATTTTACTACTTCTGAGCCCATTACAATACACCTGGTCGATGTTGTCAGGCAGGACTTCCCTGGAAGTGTTTATTTCAATGTAAATGTTTCGGTTGTGATTAAGACTAAACCACATTTTCCCTCAAAGCAAGAATTTAAATTCTTTGTTGTATATGATGAATATACTACTTGCAGGTCTCAGGCTCAGAGGTAGGAGTTATCAGTGGGATTTTTAAATATTTACCAAAAGGAGGAAATTAAACATTTAAGGCTTCGTCTGAGTAAAAACACATTCACTGCTGGGAGTTATGCAATTAGTGTAGCAATAGCAAAGTAATAAAAAATATGCTCAAAGATTAAAAACTGATTACCATTTAATTACTTACAGCTAAGTGATCTTTACTGCATTTATTTCTCAGAAAAAAAATAAAAAAATAAAAAAATTGGGATTATTTGAAGGCCCAGAGCAGCAGCATTACAGAGATGCAATCTAGTCTCTAGTCTCCTCCCTGTCGTGCTGAACATTTCCCAGACTGGCTTCAAACCCTGTCTTTCTCCTGCACCATCCTGAGTGCTCTCTGGTGCCAGAGGAGGATATCACAGCCACTGCAGAGGGATGACAATCGAGCTGGTAGGTTACTTGCATGGAGAAAGTGTGAGCACTGACCATCTGTTATTAACCTACCAACTTCTGCTACCAACAACAAAATAAAAATAAATAAATCTAGGCTTATGAATAGCATAACTGTGTGAAGACACAGTGCATAGCCTGTGTGGTCCGTATTAAATTTTGAAAGACTCTAAGAAGGAAAGGGATTCATTTATATTTTCTGAAGGTCAACAGTTTGATAAAACAAGAAATACATGAGGTTGTATGCATGTACCTGCGTGCAAATCGGATGTTTTCAGTGTATGGCCTCTTCTGCCTGGGGAATGACCAGACACTGAAAGCAGGCAGAGATGCAGTGGCAAGCCTTGTGCCAACAAAACAACTACAGGCTAAAAGCATGAGTGGTTTGGGAAACTCAGACACTTGAAAGTGATTTTGAGAAAATTATGCAGTAGCTACAAATCTGCTCTGCTGCTATTTTTCTTTCTTTCCTTTTTTCTTTTTTTTCCTTTTTTTTTTTTTTTTTCCTTTTTTTTTAGTGCAGTTTCTAGGTACCATTTTTAAGGAAAAAAGTATATTTTCCATCCAAATAATTTATTCAAAGAAATTTCAGTCTCTTTTTTCTTTTTTTTTTTTTTTTATGAGAAAAATATTAAATTGTACTTTTAATATTAAACAGTCACTTCTATTAAAGCAGCCAGTCTATTTTCTTTATCCAAAGCCTAATGAATGGAACACTTTAATTAGCTGTTCACATACTCATAACCCCTCTGATGCTAACAGATCACGTTGCTACCTTTATTGGTTGTCATTCTTTCCTGTCCAGTACAGTCATGGCACAGAGAAGCATTTGGTTCTGCAGGTAGCATGACTTCAGTAAAACCAAAGGGAGACACACAGACAGCTTTGACAACAAGATGGAAGAGCAGCCAGCCAAGTACCTGCAGGGACTCTGAGCAGCACAACCTGCTGGATGCATTTCAGGGCACCCTAGCACATCTCACCAAGCACAGCAACTTCTGTGTCAACCTTGTTTGTGTTTTGCTGCTTTTTACAGCACATGGTAAGAGAGAGGTGGCATCAAATTGCATTGAGGATCAAGCCAATCTAAAGAGGTACCAAGAATCCTGTAAATCTCAGCTAGAAGCTAAATGCCTGGAACGCCATACATCCCCTGGGTGCTCCCAGACTGCAGCAAGGGGGAGGAAAGCCCCAGGAGTCTACGTCCAAGATGTGATTAAACTCAGCATCTGTTCAGTGCATGCAGCGCATCACGTCATGTGGACAGAGTTTATTTTGGAGGTGGAGCTTAACAGAAGTTCCCGGCATAATTTTTCTTTCTGATTCTCCCCCTGAGTATAATTAGCATTTTACAGCATCGGCCACTTGTGTTAAATTGTGACAGTATCTAAACACAAAGCTTGGCAATCCAAGTAACTGCATCAGGATTATTACTCTGGGCTCTTTCAGAAGGAATGTCAGCTGGTGCTGAGAAGGTAAGGGAATAAATGCCGCCAACTGAAGTCCCTCTTTTTTTTTTCAGCAGAGGAACAAAACCCACAGACACAGCTGTTTAGCAAATACTTTTCCCTTCAAAATTGTTCTGAGGTGGAGAGAGGCCATAGTGGTAGCTGCAGACTGCAACAACTGCTGTTTTCCTTCAGAGGGGAGCTGAGGACAGACATACCAATTTGCACAGAAAAGAGAGCACGTTCATGCTGACTCTCCCAAGGTAAAAGAGTATAAGCTGCTGCCATCAGGCTGCAAATATGCTTCTGAGTCTAGTTGCCCACAGCAGTTGTCAGTGAACATCCCTGAATTGGATGAGTAGAAATCATGCTAAGCCCCATAGGAACCTCAGGACTGTGGTCTATCCTGCCAGCTGCTTCACTGCTGCCTTCATTCTGGAAGAAGATAACCCCTGCCTCACCCCAAACCACCGTGGTTTGACCATTTCCTCCTGTCAGAAAACCACTTGGTCACAGCTAATCAGTTACGTGCCTGCAGCCATAGCCACATAATCCTTCCTGCTCCTGCAGAGGATCACAGGAGCGTACTGGGGACAGAAATGTCAGGGAGAACTCAGCAGGAGCAGCACTCACAGTGATGCAAGGCTTCTCGTTTGTTTGAAGAGCGGCACAGAGACATCAGATGGGACAGCCCCTGACAGATCATCTTTAACAAATCATCTCCATGCTGACAGATGCTTTGGAGCCATGGTTGGGTTTGTCATTGCTGTTAGGAATGAAGCTTTACACATCTGGCTGCAGCTGGGAGTCCTGACCCTCAGATCCATAGCAAGAAACACTCATTTCTCTTTCTATCTTTGGAGATGAACCTTTCCTGAATCTAATCTGCTTCGAAGACACGTGAGGACAAGAAAATAAAAGAAGATTTATAATCTCTTTTGATCAAAAGATAAGAAGAGTCTCTTGAAAGGTGATTTCAAGGATGGAAAAAAGGGAAACTGTAATCACAGCTGATTCACACTCTTCTGTATCTATTACTATGACTTGGCTGTTCTTTTCTTGACCACCACATGGAAAGCAAAGGGAAGACTGAAATGGCCTAATTGGCAGCATGATGAAGCTTTCTGTCCTATATATAAAATTTCATTTTAACATGGTGTTTCAGTATGATTACTGTCTTTCAAACGTGAATTATACTTGGAATAAAAATTTCCAATGGCATACATTACCTTAAATATCTCACTTGTGTTAAAAGCGACACTTGTAAGGGAAGATAAAAACTTAACAACTTGTGATATCTAGATAACAAACAGTGATCATGGAAGAGTGGAAGTGAGAGTGATCATGGAAGATCACCCACCTATTTTTAATTACAGTTTAACTTTTGTATTTTGGTTACCTCAACCAATGAAATAAATCACCATTTTTACTTTTCAGTTCTCATACAGAATAATGCCTCAATCATACTTCAGATAAACGTTGACAAACAATGTTCAAATGGCATAGCTTTATTTTCCAAAAGGTTTAAAAATGTTTAAGAGAATACAGATAATTTTAAATGCTGCCAGTTTAATTGCGTCAATTTTAAACAAAATACCTTTGTGTTGATTTTAAGATGCCCATTGTCCTTCTTTCAAAAGTCAGGCCCCTTGCAAGATATAATCTCAACTCTCAATAATACGCAGGGTTAACTGAGTAACAATAACACAAATTATATCACATCAGACTAAAAATATGTGGTGGGTTGGCCCTGGCCGGGCAGCCAACCTTGCACTCAGCAGCCTGCTCACTCCCCCAGCTGCCTCACCACCAACTGGGCAGGGGAGAAAATGAGAACAGGAGCAGGAAGCCTCCTGTGCTGAGATAAAGACAGGGACATCACTTAGCAGTTTCTGTCAGGTGCAAAACAGCCTTGATTGGATAATCTACATTTATTGTCACTCGAGATCAATATTTGAGTCCTCTCCATGGGCAGCAGTCCCTTTGGTGGGGTGCCTACCCTGCCCTGGAGCACCTCCTGCTCTTTTCTCTGGCCTTGGTGTTCCCCCTCCTCTGTCCGCCATTTTCTTTCCCCATGGCGCCATTTTGGAGGTGAGGTATCCGGAGCAGGCTCTGTCCGGCCGGGGGCAGCCCTGGCCTCACCTCACAGGCCCTGTACCCCTGCTGCCAGCACCTTGCTATTTAAACACTAAACAATATGTTATTATTCCCATAGAATAGTCCATGATTCTTTTTCATTATTTATAACACTAGTGTTTGTTTCTGAAGTAATTTACATTTATCTCAAGGGAAGCAATTAAAACTAATGTGGAAATAGTGAAAAGCGCCAAACATTTTGGAAAGCTTCTCTTCCCCTTTTTATTGCCTACATACACAGTCACACACGCCTTAATGACAAGGACCTTTAGGTACTGCTAGATGGAATCAGAAACACACAGTGACACTAGGGTCTTACTCTGCGCCTGGGAGTCTCCTCTCTCCAACCAATTCTGAATCACAGTGCTGAATACGGTTATATACTACACACGACATGCAATTACATTTTTTGTTAACTGTAATATAAAAATGTAGATGATACCAGTTTTGCAGAACGTATTGCAGAAGTACCAGCACAGTAGAGAGAACTACCTCTTGCCAGCACAACCAACAAATGTGTTTCCTACTCAGTCATGTATGACTATAGCTAATTTGCAAGACTCAGGTGTATTTCTAAGTTCCTGGATTTTGGCATCTGTGTAGCTAAATTGGGAGCCCACACAAGGAAGGACCTCCTCATTCTCAGGCCCTTGTTTCTCTTTCCCCTGAAGGAAGGAAAGAAATCTGGGTGCACAGTGAAGGAACCAGGAGCATCCTCCAGCCACATCAACGCCTGGCTGATGGGGACACCACGACCTTGGCAAATACTGACCTTTGCCTCTGGAGCCAGTTCTCTTTTTGCCATCATGTGTTTCACACATTTAATTTATCTATCCAAAATGCATTTGAACAGAGCAGTCTTGATTGGAACACTTTACAGGATAAAGAACCCATCACTTTCTTGAGTTTGTTCCAGTGTTAATAATTTTCGTCATTAAATGTGTCTTTTCTTTGTACTTGTCTTCAGCCCCCCGTCATTAGTGCTTCATTTGCTTTTTCCTGATAAATTAAAGTGCCTTTTGATATCAATATTTTAGTTCAGTTAAGTTTATGAAGATACTTAGAATTATTTAATGATGCTCTTCTCTGAAATAATCTAAATAAACAAAACTCTTGCTGCAAGGTCTTTTATTCAGTCTTTGAACTTCACAGTTTTTCAACACTCCCCCTTCTTCCAAGATAGTTTAAAAACCTGGATGCCAGAAGTAGACCCAGTATTCCACCAGGTGAAATCAATTTCCTACTTTCACTGCCCTACTTACCAATCTAAAGATTGTGCTATCTCTTTCTGCAAGAACATCTCTTAGGATTGTTAACATACCACATTGAGACACTTGTCCATTCTGACCTGTTCCTTCTCATCAGTCCTGCAGCTTTCTGAGATAAATCACTGATTCTGAAGATACGTCCACATTCCTTGCTCTTAAACACCTAACTTCACGTTTGTCTATATGGAAAATACATTTTGTCTGTAAGGTCTTACTGCCGTGTCCTTAGTGCTATTTGCCATCTGGCGGTTTTATGCCAGGTCCGCATTTTATCAGCCACAGTTCTGTATTTGCATTTGAGTCCTGATTATTGTCAGATCTAGTACCCATCTCTGCAAAATCTTATCAGAAACTCTCCATTTAATGATGATGCCGTCTTGCAAGCTACTTTGTGAGATCTTGCAATTAATCCATTTAAATTACACCTTACACTAATTATTGCTAACTTATTCTTTGGCATCCCAGACAATACTTCACCTAATGCCCTATGAAAGAAACTGTATCTGCAAATTGCACCTCAAATTACTTTCTTATGGTTTACATCCTTATATTCCAGTTTTTAACTGACTCCTATATCATCTGTTTTATTATTTTGCCTCGTGCTTGGGGTCAGCATGTCTGGCCTGCTACATACTTAATTTTTTCAATTATTGTTAGCTAAGCATTTTCTCATGTTCCTGGAATTTCTCAGGTTATATATGTTAATAAAAAAGAACATCCATCACTGGAATTGTCTTCAGCCTGCTCTACGGCACTCTTGACAACAAACCAGCCAATTCTCAACCTTTTGAAAAAAGAGTGAAATGGGACAAACTGATGTAGATCAATTGTGGGCATTAGTACAACTCAGTAACTATACTGCCTAAGGAGTGAGTTTGGCAGGACATCCATTTTGTACTTAATTCTAAACACAAGTGTAAACCATCTGTTTCAGCAGAAAAGGAAGGAAAGCATTAAAAGTGTTCAAGTCTAGCAGTATGTTCTCCAATAGTAGTATGTGATACCATCTTGAATTGCTGTGGGTGACAAAATATAGCTAGTAAATTACCACATTTTTTTTTTCATGAAGTTAGCTTATGCTTTGTAGCTTGCTTCATGAGAGAGTTTCTTACAGAGCTAAAGCTGGCGCTGCAGCTTGGAATCTCTTGACATGCTACTCATTGCCTCCGTGTACCTTTTGCTTCTTTGTGTGAGAAAGGGATTCCTTGAGAAGCATTTTATTTTGGGGTTCTACAGTAAGTTTCAAGCTGTAGTAGTTTCCCATCCAGTCACTGCTGCTCACAAGAAGTGGCTGAAAATTATTAAAATTACAACTCTCAGGATCAGTCACGAACTAAATCCAGTTCCTGGTTACTGTTCATTTCATCTACACTACAAACAACTGGACACAATGCTGCTTGCTTTCTCACATCTCTGCATTGCTCCCAGAGCTCAAAGTCTTTGTTGATTCAAGCTGCCTCTCCTGGCTGCCTGTGGGTGTACTGTCTGGTCCTCAGGGAATTACAGTGAATATTCCTCCTGCTCGTTTGCTCAAATCCATTTTTTTGCAGTCCCAGGTGATTTCTGTTGCAGCAAAAATCTGTGTTTCATGTTTACTTTACTTTTGTGATGGTAAGAGACTGCTGGAGCCTGCAGTTCCCTGACCTCCTCTGTCTTGCCAAAGGTGATGTTTGGTCACTTACAGCTGCAGTTTGCATGTTCTTTCACCACCTGCTCCATAGGAAGGCTTCCCTCTGGGTAAATCCACACAGGCATGATGAAATAGGGTAAGCTGTCCTGCATTCCTATGCTTACCAGTACATGCCTTGAGAACTGGAGGTGCATCTGCCTGCTTGCTTTCCATCTACAACTGTGAAGAGAGATGCTCTCCTCAGTCCTTATGTGTTGGTATGAAAGCACTGCATCCTGCCACACTGCAAAAACAGTGTTCCTTTGTTCCTTTGAGGCTTAGAGGTATGCTGGGTGTATCACACAATAGGAAGCCAGAGCACTGTGTTGAAGATGTTTTTATTTATTTATTTATTTTTATGGCTTAATGAATACATGAAGGGACAGAAAGAACATGGCAGATGAAGGGAAAGCTATTAGGATGCAACACTGAGGAGCTGAAATAATGGATTATTCAACCATGCTGAGTCAGGCACAGATAACAGTTGTTATAGGGCTTCTCTGTGTCCTTGTGTTAAAAAATATGAGTCAGGAACCACCTGGGAGGAAAATTCAGTTAATTTGGTGAGCTTGCTGTGTATAAAGATCCTGGAAGTAGCACTGAGCTCACAGGCTCCACGAACCAAGATCAGAAAATTCAGCTACTGGTGTCATTTGAAGTTGCAAAGTTTAATAATGCTTTTTGAAGACATCAGTGCTGCAGGGCTTTGTTCAGATTCTACAGCCTTTGCCAGCCTGCAAGTGATGATTAAGCTTTTAACAATGGTACCCTGCCTGTTGATGACAATTTCTTCCATTAGAACATTTAAGCTTTACATATTTGTCAGTCAAAAATTGATTCTTAATACAATAAGAATGATACGCATTTGTTGTTTAAAAGCACCATAAGCACACAATTTAATGTTTTCCCTTGACATGTTAAAATACTATCTAACACCTGTAAGATTATATTTCAAACAAAATAATTTACCTCCACGTCTTACAAATATTCAGTGAAATGATCTTTCTTACTCACTCTCTCTCTTTATCTTCAACCTCCCGGTAGGGATAGTGTCGGAATTTGCACCTCTTTGTTCAAGCAACAGCGTAACTGATTTGGACACGTGCATTGACAAAGGACATTGACAAAGGACACAACTATAATAAATGTGAAATGCAGCTGTGATGGTCCAAACACCCACTCAGTGTCCACATTCTCTTTGCTGTCAGTTGTTCACCACAGCTTACGGGACTGAGCAAAACACATTTGCACTGCAGCAGCTGTCTCTGAATTCCAGTGTAACTGTACACAGAGCAAACTGACAATCTTTGCACACCCAAAGAGAACTGGAACCTACTTCATTCATTTTTGAGAAAGGCTAATAAACAAACAAAAAACACATTGACACCATGGGATTGCACATCATGGGATTTCATGTCACCTATGTTTTAAAGACACCTGATGAAACCTCCTGTGGTCAGAGCTCTATCTGCAGGAGTTTTCTCTCTGCGCCTGTAAAAGCACTAGCAGTGTTACATCCTCCCCAAACCCATAGACTTGCTCCTGCTCCACAAACATCAACCTCAGAGCAGCACTGGACGTCATGAATTCCTGTGAATATTGTCTAGGCCTGTGTTCCAACCATCTCATGTTCTGGGCAAGACACAAAACTGCTGAATCCAAGGCTAAGCTCAAGAATTTCTTCAGTGGGAATTATGGCTGATATGTACCCATCACTTGTGGCACAAACTACACAAAGAAAAGACTGTCAGCCTTTCATGAGAGAATTTACGAAGTCTGAGTCCTTGCAATGCTCACCGATTAGCTCAGGGGCTCATTTATGACATGAAGAACTTTCTTCTGATGATGACTTGATGAGTTGCCGATGAGATTAAAAACCTTTCTCCATTCCCAGTTATGTGCTTGAAATGAAAACTTGCTTTGGATTTTCTGTTGCATCTCTCTGCACCTTTTATTGTCACCTTTTGGAAACATCAAACATGACAAATTTTGCAGCTTCTGTATCATCTGGTAGTGCGAATGATCCTGTGATGTCAATGCCTCAGTAACACTCTTCATTCTTTGGATTAAATTAATTCTGTAGTAACAGAAACAATGATGATCTCAGTACAGGTCACACTTGTAACCTATCCAATGTTGCCAGTGCCCAGGGAATACACAGGGACTCCTTTGGTTCTCTGTATCGCAAAACAATTATTTTTCCTAACAAATTTTTCCTCCAAACAATTATTTTTTCTAACAAATTCCTCCAACGTCTGTTCCTGAGCACTTCCCAACTCCATTCCTTTTGGTGCTACTTGAAAACATCCTAAATTTCTACTTAGACATCTAGTCATAATGTTTCTATGAAGATGAATCATTTCTGTAACAATTCCTCTTGAAGTCGTTATGTGTTCCTTCTTTTACTTTACGTATTTTAATAGGTTACAACAACATCAGAGAGGAAATTGGCCAGTTAGCAGACTGACAGCATCTGCCTCATTAGCACTGCCTGCATTCACCTACTACTCTGTTCAAACTTTCCAAATAAGTCTTCGACACCCACCCAATAACTTAAGATCGTATGTACTTACGGGTCTTCATGAGTTATTTTCAAAGTAATTAGTTAAATTGTGCCTCTCCGTTGTTTCATATAATTACTACCTCATTCATATAATTACTTCCTAACTTAACTATTTTGAGAGTAAATTTCATTGTACATCCTGTTCTCTGAATCTCTTTAAATGATTATTTCTCAATTGCCTGCCACACTAAGAGTCTTCCAAAAGAATTTAGAGACACAATTTAAAGACAGTTGATGTCATCAGTTGTCTGTAAAACTGTACTTAAGACCATTTTAAACATCTGTTCTTTTGATTAAATTGTTTTTGACTTTATCTCTTGCACTGAGTAAGCTATACACAGTAGATTAATGAAGCAATTTGAGAACATGTTAAATAGTGGATTCCATGTTTTGGTCTTTCAGACCTAGCCTCCAGCTTAGGACAGATGTATACTTCTTGTATCTTTTCTTCATTGGTTTGCCTGTAGCCACACAGATGCAAGCAATCTTGATATGAGGTCATTTGTTGTTATAATCTTTGGAAAAATAAAAATATTTTCCTAATAATGTTCATGTGAGAACAACTTGTGAAAAACAAAACAAAACAAAGCAGGCTTCCATAGCTGCTGTCTTCCTAGTGGTGATGGTGAAGATGACCATCATTGTAGCATTTGGCATTGCTATGTCTGAATGCAAGTGATTTACACTTACACAACAGCTAATGAGCTTTTTTGTTCTCTCAAAAAATTGTTTTTCTGAAGTAAAGTTAAGGTCTGTCTCTGCTGCTGATCCACCCCAGCCAGCCGCACAGACTTCCCAGAACTCTTTCACAGTGGCTACTGCCTTGCTCTTTGGACAGCTTTTTTGTCATGATACTGCAGTACTTCCTATGATACTCAGGCTGTGGCATTTTTCTCACCCTCATGTTATCCACCACAGTCTCCAGAGGTGGAATCAGACTGCGGGTTCTGGCAGCTCTCAGAAGGATACTCACTGAATTTATGGCCCACAGGGACACTTCACTGGTATCTGGAGCTTCTGAAATTTGTAACAGAATTTCCAATGTGAACTGTACATAACCTATGATTTTAGAAAGATGTTTCCTTTTTCACACTCACTGTTGAGTTCTGTTGATTAGACATAACTCAAATCTGCAGAAATCTGTATGTTTTATAAACTGCAAATAAAGGTATTAGTACCACATAAGTAGGAACAATAGCAGCAGGTTTATGAACAAAACTGGCACCTTGGGTTTGGTGACGACACGGAGAGGTTACAGAATACTCTCCAAGTCATACAAATAGAGGCTGCCAAAATGAATGTTTTCCACCTCAGATTATACTACCTACCACAGCAGGTCAAGGGAACAAATCTTAAGCTATGTTTAAAGATCTGAAGAAAGCAGGCATGCTTCACCCATTAGAAAGTGTCATAAAATAATGAGAGACAGAGAAGTCAAATCACAGTTACGTCACTTCTGAAGACAAGACTCTGCATTTGGCTACCTCCAAGTGAGGCAATTAGAGACTCTAGGATGGCTGAATCATCTTTAGCATCTCCCCTTTGCTACAACCAATTCATACAGCCTCTTCTCTGAAATAAATATTCTTTCAGATAACAAAAGTAAAAATGTCCTAGATGGCTTTGAAAGAAAAACGTAGAAATTAATCTCACCAAAACTGTGCAGCAAAGGGAACAAAGATTCTCTTGTTTCAAAGGAAGAAGACTATCACCACAGAATGCAATAGAACGGGAGGAGAACAAAGAAGTGTTTACTGCAGTTCAGATCTGACTTTTCTCCTTATCCATGAGGAAAGTGAGAAGTGAAGGAAAGTGTGGAACCATTAGAAAGGCTAAAAATATCAGGAGATGCACAAAGCAAAACATTCCCCCAGATGAATAGGTTTCCCTTTGATCAAACAAAAAAAGATACGAAAACGTGCCTCTCTTTAACAGCAGAAACGAGAATACGGAACACAGCCATAATGGATGAGGAGTCAGATGAAAGGGCTGAGATGAACTTCAATTGCATGAAGTGCTCCATTTTTATTTTTCTGATCTTATGCAACTCCATCACAATTAGGTAATTGCTTACTTAGCTCCTGTACCTCTCCCGTTAAGACTGGATATAGAAAGCTGGTCTGCTGCTGAAAAAAAATGCAGTAGTGATTTTGGTAGTAATGCCAATAGGAAATGGAATAGGTCATTGATGAAGAACACCACCAACAATAACCTGTCTTGGTGAAAAAGCTCCTGGTCCAGCTAGTAGTTATTAAATCATATATACAAGCTTAAATATATGTAGAGCTCCTGTATTCTCAGCTTCTCTTTAAAGAGATGCTGTTTAAATAGTGTTTCCTCACTGCACATCTCCTTCTTACCTCTAAACCAGACAGCATAGTTACAGGGCTCAGGGGACAAACAGTCCTTGTATTTTTCTAAATCATAAAAATAAGATAGGACTATTATCAACAACCACAATCATATTTAAAAAAAATGCCTTTTTCCCCCCTCTATGATCAAGAAAATGATTGTAGGAATCTTTCTAGGATATTTTCCTAAATGCTGCCATGTTTTATTTGTTCTCATTTAGTCACATTTATGTACTGACGCATACACAAGGTGATGCAGCAAGCAATATTTATTAACAGCTAGTGGCCACGTGTTAAATTTAGCTAATTCCACCCAGCAGAGAGGGGCCTTCCAAAAATGATTACAAAGCAATGAACCAAAGTTCATTAGGCTTAATTCCAAGAGCAAAGGCAACATGAATTATTACCCTGCTTGAATCAACTACCAGTACTGTACCTGGCAGAAAACCACAAATTCGCACTAAAAATGGATGGGGAAGCAGGATATGACTTCATTTGAAGCCACTATCCTGGGCGAAGAAGGAAAAACCTGAAAAGTGCTGGATACTTGATCTAAAAGGAAACTGCGTGAATCATCTTTTTCTCATCTGGACAGTTATTTGCTCAAAGAAACACAGAAATTAGGCAAAGATGAATAAAAAAATGAATAAAGTAATAATGATTAATAATAATAAAAAGGCACAAGGCCAAAACATGACCAGAAGCTGTACAGCTGCTCCACTTTCCCTCTTTTTTATGCTGCTTGTTTTGCTGAATGCTCAACTCAAGAGCAGTGCTGACAGTGTTAGTTTCAACAATGTCACTTCACTGTTTTTTGGAAAAGTCACATTGGAGACATCTCCAGAGTAAGCAGGTGACCGCGTTATTAGCACAGTGCAGCTGCACTGTCCTTATTCTTATAGGTACATGACATGATTAGTCAAAAAGCAAAGACAACAAAGGTGTGGCATTTTCCTCCCAGAAATGGATGACGACACAACTCCTTCTCACTGAACCATGACATACAGTAAATCAAAGTTGGAAGACTTGCCGCCACTATACACTACGCTCCAGGATTAAGCTTGTTTTAGAAATGCTGGCATGAGAACAGTCACACTGGTTCAAAACAAGAATCCATTTTAAGCCCAGTGTTCTCTCTCTTACAAAAGCTATTTGCAGATTCCTCACGAAGAGCAGGAACTAAGCAAATTCATACAGTGTTTCCCCCTAATGCTCCCCCAGCCTCTGACTACTGTCAGCTTAGGGAACTCTCTGCCCCTGTTGTAGTGTGTTCAGTATCCCCAAGGATCTCTCTTTCCTGCACTTTTCCAGTCTCGCTGGAATTGCTATAAACCTCCTGCGTCACGGCACCCTTCAGCCAAGTGCTCTGCTGCTCACCTCCTTGAAGAGCCACCTCCTTTGGCTGGCCTTCCTGCCCCATTGTAATCTCACTTTGTTTTTATTTTATGGCTCCCAGCTTTTGTGCAGGAATAGACAACCCCTACCTGCCCTCCCACAGTGCTCCTGTTCTGGTGGATCCCCAGCAGTCCCTTTAAGATGTCTCTTCCAGGCTGAGGAGTCCCAGCCTTCGCAGCCACTCCTGACAGAAGATGATTTATGCCTTTAATTGTCCTTGTTGCCTTCCCATGAATCTTCTCTAGATCTCATTCACCTTTTTGAAGACAAGGGGATCGGTACTGCACAGTACGCAAAGTGTAGTGAACTACAGTTTTATACAGTGACCTTGTATTTTCTGTTTTGCTGTCAACTCTTCTCGTAGTCATTCTGAATAATTAATTTTTTTCTTTCTACTCTGCTGAACACCAAGCTGATGTTCTCACAGAGCTATCTATCAAACTTTAGATGTCTATCCTCAGTGGTAGAGGTCATTTGAGAGACCATTACTGTAAACATGAAGCTAGGACTGCTTCTTTTTCCTCACGTGCGTCACTTTACAGTATATCTACCTACTTTCAGAGTTTCACCTGCCATTTTATTGCCAAGTTTGATAAAGACCTTCTAAGATTCTTCATGATTAGCCACTGCCTTCAGCATTTTGAGTAACTTCATGTCATCAGTAACCTTTGTATCTCAATGTTCATTCAGGTTCTTTCCAAATACACCCAATCATGTGGTGAACAGGGCAGGATCCAGCAGAGACCCCTGTACAACCCCACAGGGAACCTGGGCCTGTTATGAGACCTCGCTAGGAGAATCCACACCACGTTTCTCTCATTTTTGCCGCAACTGGGATGTGCATTGTGCCAGGTAAGCTACTTTACTACCTTTTTATTTCCTCAGCCCCCAGAATGTTTATGTTAGTTAAAAACCAGAGAAGGAACGCTAACCATCACAGCATTTTATTCTGTTATTAAAGATCACAGGACAGAGGAATCCCTTGTGGTAATGTTAAAGTTTCCAGCATATCAATGACAATATCAGAAGTACCACAAAACCCAAAGGTAATCTCCTCAAAAAGGAAAGCCGGCAAAGGAGAAACAGCACAAGAACTGGCTGATATCCAGGGAGATAGGAACATTATTACCAAGACGCCTTTGCCATCCATCCTCCCATATGAATGACACAAAGTATGATGGGCTGGTACACAGATCAAGTCCAGTGGAACTCGTGGATACAGTTACTGAAAACAGAAAGCACAGGGGCCTCTGCCTATTTATTATTCAGGTCGTTCCAGTACAGGTTTGTCGTCTGCTTTGAAAGCATTTAAGGTGTTTGACATGATGCAGAATGTAACAAAAGCAAGTCAGGAATTTTCTAGTCTGCAAAATTTTATTAAGCAACAGCTGGACAACTCTTACAACTCCAAATCATCAAGGAAAAAATAGGGCAATCAGTCCATCTCTCAATCATGTAGACAGTAAAGAATTTGGACAAACCACATTTTTATAGGGAAACCAACAATGCTTTCTAGGCACCTCCTGCAAAATCTAGTACACAAGATACATAAAAGGAGAGGCAGACCAAAGTATGATTTAAGTACAATGGAAACCAGGTATACCATAGCATTCTGAGGAGGGGGGGAAAAAAGAATAAGAAAACATGAGATTCCCAAAAATATGTTTAAAAAAATTGTATAGGTATGTAAAAGTACACAAATTGTGTACCAAATTTTCAAAAGCCTTGAGAAAAACATGCCGGGCTTGCTAGCTTAAAAACGCATGCACCTGCATGACTATGTATGCTCATTAAATAAAAAGAAATGGAAAAAAAATCCAAAATGATGTTCAAAGTTGTAGTACCAAAATAATGCATTTATAAATAAACGCAACTCCGCTATTTTTTCAGGAAACACTACACTGCCTTTTCAATCAGATGCATCTCCATGCTGTGCCACAACACCATATATTTTACCTACAACAAACAACTAGATCTTGAACAGACAAACCCTTTCCCAAATACACAACACACAAAAAGAAAATGACAAAATGAATGAGGAGACAGTGAAGTGAAGGGAAACCAAAGGCAAAACACATATCAAGCAAATAAAATAAATGAAAGGAAAATTAGGAAAGTTCTGAACAAATAGCTTGAAACAACATAGAAAGAATTACAAACTGAGCGCTATCTCAACGAAATACTTGAAACTCGGGTGTCTGCACACTGGTAGCAAATGTTTCTCTTTTAATATTAATCCATATTACCAGAAACAACCATCTACTTGGACAGTAAGAAAAATATTCCACAAATAAACAACATTTGTCAGGATTCAGAATCGCTGAATTAGACAACATTTTAAAATTTGGAGTTATGTAAATGGGAGGGCAAAGATTAAGAATAAACTGGCAGGCTTTAACATCATACCATCTAATATTTTAATTGAGCACTTTGGACAGGTATGTATTTAGTGTTTTCATTTATTTAACTCTCACAAAATCATGTTGTTTTGATCCTGCAGTCAGCTAGCTCTGTGTCAGCAAACCTTTGCATTTGCATAGAGCTTCATAACAATCAGTTTGCCTGGAAGCGCAAGTCCGTCATTATAGATCCATATGAAAAATCAAAAGTTAAATGGTGAAGTTTTAAATTTTCATAGCACGAATTGCTTCACTGAATCCTATTTCATTCTCTTATTCGGTTAATTGCTCTTGTCTTAAAAATCTAAACTTGTAAATGTAGCAACAATCCAACTACTCAAAGAAATGTTCTCCTAATACATCTTCAGAAGTACCAGGCCACATGCAAAGCTGAGTGTTTTAATCTTAAGCTTCTCTGCAGGATTTTTTTGGATGAAAATTAAATAAATATGAAGATAAAATCATTCACGTAGCCCATCATTCACAAGCAGTAATTAATCTTATTCCTTCAAGAATGATGAATATAAATTCAAAACCTTGAAGAAGGACCCGTGATGCCTACCTGCAGACTACTCCTGAGGGCAGTAGGACTCCAGACTGGTATGTGCTGATGGAAGATTGTGCTTGCCTTGAAGGTGAAGGGACTTAAGAAATTCCTCTACCAGAATTGTTCCATTTTTGAAAGCAGTGTGATATTATTTGCTCTCCTATACTGGGAAAACCAGTACACCAACCTCTAAATAAAACCAGCTTAATCTCCCGTGAGGGAGTCCTAGAAATGAGAATAAAAGACAAAATTCTGAAAGACTACTGTGGCTGCAATTTTACTTCTAGTGTTCTTTGGGGGGGCTTATACAGAATTGTCAATATAGTTGCTGGTTAATGCTTTATAATTTTCTTAAGTGGGTGTAAGGGTCAAGTAATTCATTCTTACCTTATAATCATGCAGTAACAGGGAAGTGAGTACATCTGGGGTCTGGTTCCACTGTTATGTATATTGGTGTAACCAGGCTAGAAGCTGGCCCTTTGTTAGCACGCCAAGCATATGGCTCATCTGTTACTCACCTCCAACTCAGATTTGCTGGTCTGGAGTGGCTTGGGCTCTGCAGAAATGTGTGATTTCCAAACTGTTGCTCTGGCACACACTTTCTTAAAAGCTAATAAAAACTTACTCTGTCTTCTCTCCTTTTTCCCTTAATCAAGTCAGTTTTAGCACGTATTGCTCCCTTCACACAAGGATTTAAACTGTTGCTGACAGGTCACAGGGCACCAAGATAACATCGGATTACATATATCAGGCTGCAAAAAAAAAGCAAACACACAGAATTTGTCTGAGGCAACAACCAGACAAGCTCCCAGATTTGTCTGGAATTTCTGAGAGGACACTAGAAAAACACACCAAGGAAAGCCTGGGCCTGTGGAAAGTCAAGGCTCAAGGCTTCAGCAGGTATCTTTGTTCGACACCTGTGCGCCTTCTTGCATCTTCATAGAAACAATGGCACAAAACTGGAGAGTGGAACTACGTTTCTGTGGCTGCTTCACAGAAGGCTTACTAACTGGATGAGCCTTTGTGCACATTTTCTGTCAAACAGTCGATATTGAGGCAGTTTGTGGCACCTGTTACTGCTGCCTCTGGAACTCAGTGCAAAACTATTAACGTGCCAGTTCCTTTTTTTGACTCTTTCATCCCCCTCCCTCCCATACTTTCTCAGAGCATTGTAGAAACATGATATTCCCACCATTTCAAGATAAAATTGGTCACTCTGTGTGTGGTGCGCTTCATGCAAGACTTTCAGTACCAATCTTCATACTCTGTTAGGAGCTTTATTTTGAGGATTTATTTTATTTGCTTTAATGAATCAGGTTTTCCATTGCATCCCTTTCAGTGGAGCAGACTCTTGACTCCAAATGGCCACCAGCTGACACAGTGGAGCTTCTCTGCCTAAAGCTGCTGCAGCTAGACCTTGTGGCAGCTCCATGCTGCTCTTGGAGCTGAATTGGAAGGAGGGGTGGAGGAATGCCTGCTCCTTCAGGTCTCTGGTGGCGCACCTCAAAGAGGCCAAGCTGCTGCAGGCAGTGTCAGGGCTCTGCTCAGTCAGCTCTGTGCAGCACTAGCTTGGATGTCAGCAGCACTGTGGCTGTGTTGGAATCAGCTGAGCCCAGCTGAAGGAGTGTGTTAGTCTGAGCAGAGGGGAACACGTACTGCTGTACTCTTTCTCGTGCCTCAGCCAGCTTATACCAAGCTAATTTGTATGTCAATGCACAGCAATGGAGCATGCCATTGCTAAACCCTACTAAGCTATGCAATGAACTCCTTACAAACTGAGCCTGTATTATACCCTCTTTTATCACATAAGCCACCATATTTTATATCTCAAGAAATAAAAACATTGTACTAAAGAAGAAGGAAAGCTTTATATTTTTAAAAGCACTCCCAACTGAAATATATAGTTTGAAACACAGGAGAATACACAATGCAGAAGGACAGATTTCTGCAGGTCCCAAAGAAGTTGTCTACACTCTTCGTAGTCTACGCAGTCCTCCAGAGCAAACTCACTGCTTTCAGCTGCCAAAAAAATATTTTTGCCTGCCTGAATTACGAAATTTTGCATAATATCTCACAAAACCAGATCTTCCTATCTGCATTTTGAACTTCTCGCAGCAAAACATACTGCTAGCAAACAATTACTTACAAAGATGCTCTTTAAATATAAATAAGAAAGTGTGTATAACTCACCGATACATAGCAATAAAATAATCCCTAAATCACTTATTACATTACACAAGATAAATAATTTGTCTTTTAGACATTAACAGGAAATCTGCATTAAATTATTTTAAAAAAAATCCCTCAAAAAAAAAAAAAAGGCAAAATAAAACAAACAACAGCAACATAAAAACCATAAAACCCCTAGGACTGTCACAATTATTGCACAACCAAAAAAGAAAAAAAAGCTTTGGAAAAACATATTCAACCACTGGAAATTACCGTGTGTATAAAAGAACTACGTATTTCTGAACACCTTGCTACATTCTTCCTAGAAAAACTTAGTTATCTACAGAAAACCTGGATTTTACTAACTAAACTTAAAATGTAAAATCTATCTATTGGCTGAATACAACAGCAATCTTCAGGATTTAAGTGATTATTTTGTGGGGAGCTTTTAAATTTGTTTCTCATATTGCATCTCAATGAAAAAATAAAAGAACTGTTGCTTTCACTTGCTATTTGTATAGTTTAGGATCCAGTTCCACTCTCAGAATTTACATAATTTTCACTCATTTTGTTACAATTCTACATATTTGAGGACAGTTTATATTTATTATAGTTTTATATTTCTAATACTGGGTATTCCCTACACTATTAAAATCCTTAATTAAAGGGATTCTGTCAAAGTATTTTCAAAAAGACAAAAGAATTATCTTTTTCTATAATACCTTCTGACAAGTAAACAGGAAGATTGGAAATTGCATTTATTTTTCTGCCTTATGATAATTATTCTTTGTGTTTTGTTGGGGCAAAAAACAATGTCTCTTTCTATGCCAAGGATCTTTGCAAGTGCTACCAGAATGATACTATCCCAACTTTGGCCAATGAAACCAGATTACTAATGCTGTTACTTGATATATCTGGTTTCAGTTTCTGGTTTCACATTGGCATAAATCTGCTGATAATTGGAAAAAAACGATTATGAACCAAGTAAAGAGAAATACTATTCCCTGGAAGGTTAAAGAAACTGCATGCAGAAGTCCTTCTTAAATTAGGTTTTGTTCAGAAAAAAAAGAAAAAAGAAAAAAAAAAAAAACACACAAGAAAACATTCATGTTCTTTGCGTGTGATAAAAATGTTGGCTTAAAACTACAGGCAATGTTTCTCTCAGCATGCCATGATATGTTTCGTGTCTTATGGCGTTCAGCACATGCCTGTTATATTCTAATTAGGGTCTGACTGGTTAGCACAGACCTTTGGGCAGGAAAGGACACTCATCAGCCAACTTTCCTTCTCGTGTACTGAAATCAATGGACCCGAGAATTCAACTGACTGTTTGCACAGTGTGCAACTCAATACAAACAAGGGGCTTAATAGTGCTTCCTCCACAAAAATCAAAGAGAACAATTTCCACAGATTTAAAAGGGAACAGGATCAAATCCATTTCGGTTCCTCTGTCCCACGCACATTACACATACAGGCAGGCAAACTGCTGAGTAAGTCATGCATGTGAGGAGGAATACAAATGGGCCCAGACAACAGATCAAAATTCAACAAAATTAATTAATTAAAGCAAACAGCAGTCTGTTAGATGCCAAGGGAAATGTTGTGCCTGACATGCAAGCAGAAGCTGCTGAGCTTTGGCATAATACAGGCATGGAGCCATCTATTCCCCCCTCCTTCTTTCCTACCTCTACTTCCTCTCTCCAAGGAAACCACCTTGCAGAGGCTTCTTCCTGGACTCACCCTGCCGGACGTTACCTGTGGATGATCTGCCTCGTCGTCTCTCTTGGCAGCAACCTGAAATTCCTCTCTGACTGGTATCGTTCCCTCTGTGCTGCACAGCTTTAGAAGCCTCAGCAGAGCAGAAGTTACTACCTCACTGCATTTTGGTAACTTCTGCTACAGCAGGGTCCTCTCTTCAGTGATATGTTTGTCTAGAAGGAATCAAGTGCAACACAGATCTGTCCTACCGCTAGAATTTTAAAAAAGCAATGAGAATCACATCTATTCATCTTAAGTTACACAGTTTTTCAAGTAAGAAGTTAAACCGGATGAAAGACAAAGAAAATGCAGCCATCAGCACCTCAACCAACCTATCTTCCTCTGTGTGCCTTTCATGTCAAAAGAGTAATTTCTGAGGGAAATCTGCAGTTACATTTTGTAATCTAATGTCCAAACAATTATATGAATGGTTATGTTTTTGTGTATTACTGGGGAAACTGCTTCCATACCAGAACATATTCCATAGCAAAATGCAGGCAAGGAGGAAAGAGAGAAAGCAAATAAACATGTACACAAAAAAAAGGACGACACAGAAACTCTTCTGTGCAAGCAACCCTTCTGAAATGCTCAGCAGGTCTGCATGTCCACCAGAAAAAAAAAAAAATGCAGCCAAAAAGAGCTGGGCTACTGTTAATAAGCCTTCACCTGTAACACTCCATTTAAACTTTGGCTTGCCACTCTTATCTGGAGCATTATATTCTCCAACTACAGTCACAAGGACTACTCAAGTAGGAAGGTGATAAAAGGGATGACTCTGTCCAATTTTTCCTTCCACTTTTAACTCATTTGTTCTCCTGCCAGACATGATGTTGTTTCCTGTAATGAAATTGCTTTCTTGATCAAATTACTTCCTGTAATGACTTGCTATGCTTCTGTCTCCTTCCTAATTTTAGCACAGGTACAATGTTGTGGAACTCAATTCGTATTGATTGCTAGGAAGATGAATACACTGGGCCTTCTCATTCACTTGAACAACTTTGTAAAGTGTAAACACATTTAAATGAGGAGCATTTATAGGAGTGGCCTTGGAGGTACATCTGGCCACACTGTACCTCTCCCAGCTGCAGGCCAAATCGAATAATACTGCTGATCAATATGAGCAAGGAAGCTCATAATTATTTCTTCCCCTCTTTTCTGTCACCCAATGAAAGATGTTTATCCCCAATAACAGCACACAAAACAAGCAGACATCAATTTCTTTGATACATTGGGTTTTAAAACCACCCACTGGTAACAGTTTTGCTTCTCTTCTGAATAACACATCATTATTTATAAATTAAATATTGACCTACATAAGCCTCCTTGGAACTTGTGGTGCTCAGTTATTATCAGAGATCAGAGAAGAAACACGTGTCTTCAAGTATTATAGCTTCTTTTTTTTTCTTTTTTTCTTTTTTTTGCTGCTATCTTTGATGTAGTAGTAGTAGTAGTACAAACTGGACCAGAAAAAAAGTTATGTTCCCTGTTTTAAAAAGAACAGCATGATATAAGGCAGTCTATCAAAAAGAGCAGTCTTTTTTAATCCCCCTATGAGCTTACATCAGCTATTGTAGCAAACACGGCAGAACCACCACAACAAGCCAAAAGCCACACTTCTCCACATAACACTGAATGGCTCTCAACCCTTTGCTCTTTCTGAAACCCAGCACGATGCTTTAAAAAAAGAAAACACTTGAAAACAAACAAACAAAACAGAAAAATGCCCCCCACCCTCCACCCCATGACTGATTAGAGTTAATGCCCTTATGTTGGGCACCAAGAGACTTTTCCAGTTTTACGGCCTTCTTCGCTCCCAGGCACCTCTGTGCACCTAAAGCAGGCTGCTCTGACATCTTCCGGTTTGGACTTTAAGAGAAGGTTTTGTCAACATTTTCCTCTCCGGTCTCTGCTTGTTCATTTGAGGCGTTGAGTCACATTAGCCAGAGCAACAGCAAAGGCTTGCACTGCAGAAAATGGATACTGAAAGTCCAAAATATAAGCATTGCCATCAATCCTTCCAAACTGCATCACCTGGGAAGCAGGGGAAGAGGAGGAGGGAAGGAAAAAGAGAACAAGGTCAAAAAAAAGTGAATCACACCAAAGAAAACAGAGAAGAATCAAATATTTTTGCTCTTTTGTAAGAACACTTCTGTTAATCATCCTCAACTAATATGAGTGCGGCTATTCACAGAATGGGGTATGAAGCCAAAGAAGAGTAATATTGGACCACACGGAGTACTTGACTAGTATTTGACTCTATAAATTGAGCTTTTAAACATGCTAGACTCTATAAAGCATGGGTGTAAGCAGACTGTTACCAATGACTTCAACAGATGTAGGTCACACCAACATCTTTCTTCCAGCAAGAAAAAGATTTTCTCTCTCTTGGAGAGAGCCTGACATCACCCCATGAGGAAAACAGATTTTGTTCTCAAAGGAAGGAGCTTTCAAGGAAGGGGAATAACCAACCTCCTGACCATAGCACTTCACGCCCAATAAGCTGTATTTCCTCTTGCAAAATTTCCCTAGCTCATAATTACACTGAGAATGAATTAGCAAACGGGCAGTGGGAGGTGTTTGAAATGTAAAGCGAGGTGACTCAGGTTGTTCTGCTGCAAGGAATATCTGAAGTTTGGCTTACTATTGTTGCTTTTTCATTGGCTTAATGAGAAGCTCAGATCATATTTTTCCTGCAGTGAATTTCCTTGAGCTAGAATGAAGGCTGTCTGCAAGCTGAGGCAGGTTATGTCCCATCACCAGCAATGCCTATGTTTTGTTATAGGTATGTATCCATGGTTGCTGCCTTTTCGATGAGTTGTTGCAGATGGACAAAACCAAGAGACTACCACTGGTCATTACACTACATTTTAAAGACACTGAACTCCCGAGTTAAATCAGAGGGAGCTGAGAGCTTTGACGTCTTTAATAAATCAAAAGAGATGTTCAGAGAAGGTACAACTGAACCAGGAATTAAATCTGTATCTCCTGAGATTCAGTTTGGTGTCCTGCTTATTTGTATCAATTAATGCCCTGGTTTTGATGTGGTAATGTCCCATTCAGGCCAAGGTGAGAGAGCCTAAAACTAAATCCTTTGATTTTCTGAACTTTCCACAAACTCTTCTACCCAGAAGCCATGCACAGCAGGCCATGAGCCGCTCTTGCTAGGGGAGGGTCAGAGCTCCCAATTTGTTCCTTTAGGATTAAGAACCAGCCCCAGAGGCCTGGTAACTCATGAGGGGAATTTTTGAACAAGGGAACCTAATTGTATGTCTGTCTGTCTTAGCTCTCTGTTGAACGGAGCTTACCTGTGTGACCCTCACAAGAACAGAGCAGTGCTCATTAAACTATTGTCTGCAATAACTGACTTCAAATGCAACTACAGCTGGGGAAATGTGTTGCTTTTTTCCCTGGCACTTTATTACAAAAAAACACTTACCTTCCGAAGTAAAAGCTAGTGAGATTAAAGGAGGCCTTTGCTCCTATGTCTGACTGGAGTAATTCAAAACATACTTGGTAAATTTACTTTACAGCTGAACTTTGCCCTTAGTTCTGAATCTAGACATCTGATTGCTGGCTTCTATGGATTACTTTCTGTGCATAGCAAAGTTTTTTCAGAGAGCCGCTAACACGAGCTAGAGGCGCTCTGCCGCGCGAGGGGCAGATGGCATTCTGGCCCAGCTTTCCCCCCTGATCTCCCACCCTCAGCATTTGCCACCACTCTCCTACCTGTCGTCCTTCCAGCTCAATCTGGAAGTTTTTTGCAGACTCCTGGGTCACCCGCCCTCCGAAGTCCAGCTGGTAGACTTGCGTTGCCTCGTTCCACAGTGGCTGCTTGTTGGCCATCACATACACAAAGCCCTGGCTCCCCAGCCTCCCGTCCTCCTTCTCGCTGGCCTTACGGCACTTGAACTCATCCAGCTCACTGGCTGTCCTCAAATTCCTTTTGGTTTTCCAACCCTTTTTGCTGCCCTGACTCTGGTTCATCAGTTCGTCCCCACTGATAAAAAGCTCTGGCTCGCTCTCTGAACTATCCTGAAATTCATTTGTCTTGTTCAGCTTCTTGGACTTCAGCTGGTCTTTCTGGCTCTTGACTTTCTTCTTCTCTCTCCCCAGCCTCGGGCTGGATATTAGTGAATTGAAGTCAGTCAGTGTCCTCGCCTCTTTTTTGACCTTGCCCTCAGTGATAGCCTGCACGTTTCCTTCCTCAGCGCGACTATCGAGTCGCTTCCGGCTCTTCTTGCCGAATTTGTCTGTCCTTTGAGGAACAGGGCTTTCAGTCAAGGACAGCACCTCCTGGAAGGTGTCCGCTGTCTCCACCATCACCTCTGTGCCCACGTGGCCCTGAAGCTCTGCCGGTGGGGGAGACATGACCGGCTTCTCCACCACGAGGAGCGGCTTGGGGGGCAGAGTGCCCTGGGGGTTCTGCACAGGTGGGCATGCGCTGTAGGAGCTCCACGGGTGCAAGGCTATCGGTGGCAGCTGTAAACTAGAGCAGGCGCTACTTCCCGGATACATGGGTGGCAGAGGGCAATAGGAGAGGTTGGGTGGGTAACCTGGCTGAAGCACTACGGTCGGCTCCTGCTGTGCAAACTGCGTGGGGGCCAGAGCTTCTTTGGGGGAGCAGGGGGGCTGCATTCCCTGAAGGGGGGGGGCACTGTAGCTTCCTGGGTATGGTACTCCAACCCCGTAACTCGTCTGGAAAGTGGCAGTGGGACTGGTCGGAGACTTAGGGGAGACGAACGGCACTCGAGACATATCCAGATGCTGCGCTTGTCCGATGATGAGAGGAGCCGGTTTTAGAGGGTTGGGCACTGAGCTCTGAGATGTCCTTTCCTGAGGAACCCATATCTCTTCACTCACCATAGGGTCCCACTGGTAGGGCGGTGGCCGTTTTACACTGATGGCAGCCTCTGTCAAGGCCACAGGTACGTGCCGTATTGATTTTTCCACTGGGCAGTGCTGAGAAAGGGCCTCATCCTCCGTGAAGGCGGAGTTGATATAATCCGCCCGGTCACGGGAATTGTCAGGCGGGCTCAGCAGGTTGTAGGAGGACTGGGAGGCCAGAGGCGAAGTGCTGACGGAGTGAGCGAGGACAGAGCTATGCTGGGAGCTGCTCCCCGTGCCCAGATCAGGTCTCATGCCACCGATACTGGAAGTGCTGTTGCTAGCGTTGGCGTTAGCCATGCTGCCCATACCACCAGCGCTCACGGTACTGCCACTGCTGCTGCACTGGCTGCAGGTGTACAGGGCGGTGGGTACTCTCTGCTGGTACTGCGCCGTCACCACGCTGCTCTTGGCTTTGGGGGGAAGTTGCAAGGTGGCTCTCTGGCTGTCCACCAGCTGGGCCATTTTCAGCGCTGCCTCCCTGCTGTTCCTCCGCAGAGTGGCGTGAATGATAGTGCTGTCCAGCCTCTGCGCGATGCTCCTGCCCTGCGACAGCTGGCTGGCGATGTCGGGGTACGGTGGCGGGTCCCCGGTGGGGATGGAGTAACGGGGAACTGTCAGCCGGTTCAGGGTGGCGCTGGTGCAGGGTTGCTGCATCTTCTTCTCGGCGGCGGTGATGCGCAGGGTGGCGGAGCTGCCGGGCCCCGGCAGGGTGTAGGTGCCCTGGGCACAGAGCATCCGTGTGCGAGGCCGGCACACCTCCTCCACGTTCCCACTGCTGTCGAACGTTGTTATCCGCTCGTACCCCAGCGGCGGCTGGTAGTGCCCGGCTGGGTACAGGGAGAACTCCCCCTTTTTCAGGCAGAGGTCGAGGGGTGGCGGTGGGGGGCCAGGTGGTGGTGGCGGGGGCCCAGCAGGAGGGACGGTGCCGGGGTATGGTGGCGGTGGGTTCATCTTGTTCAGCTGCAGCTCCTGGGCAGCCCCAAAGACGACGGCGTCACCTTCCACCAGCTGCGGCCCCGGTCGCAGGGCCTTGGCCTTGGGAGGGGGCTCGTGATCGCGGTCGCCGTGGTCCCGGAGGTCGGCCAGGGCCATGGCGGGGGGCGGCGGGGCGATGGCAGGGGGCGCAGGGATGGTGCGGCCCAGCTCCCCGCTGGCTGCTGCTGCCACCGCTGCCATCGCCCCGGGACCAGGGCCGGGGCCAGGGAAGCGCCCTGGGGCCCCCGGGAAGGGTCCCGTCCCCTCGCCCCCCGCCTCGGCCGGAGGGTTGGCCAGCACGTCCAGCTGCACGTTCTGGTTAGCCAGCAGTGACTGCACCAGGCCGATGCTCTGCGTGGGCGACATGGCCTGGGCTGAGCTGTGGATGGGAGCGATGGGGATGTTGACGGTGCACGGCGGGCTGCTGGCAGGCGCTCCGGGCGCCCCGGGCACTGCAACAAACAACACATGCAGTCAACTGATGGCCTTCTCGCATGCGGTGAGGCCACTCACAGCCCGCTCACCCCAGCCCGCCAGCCTTTGCTGAGTGCGGCGCTTAGGCAAGCACAAGGACAGCAGGCGCCAGATCTGGGAATGTTCCTGAAATGCCTCACGTGCCGTTTGGTTTTCTCCAGCACTCTGCGGAAAACATGTGGGAGGCAAAAAATGCAGCACTGGAAAATTTAATGGCAGTGTTTAGATGAAATTCAGGAATTGGGGATAACTGTTTTTAAAGCTAGTGAGAAGAAAACCATGACCTGTCTATTGTACTTTGTCGTTCCACTTTACCTTTGACCGCGTAAACAGCCTGCTTATCTTTTGTACTTGCTTAAGCGCTCTGCTGTGTTTGGATGGGCTGCTATCAGCCTCTGAAATCAGACAAGAGTTGGAGCAATTAAGCGAGCCTATCTTCACTGACTCCCATTGCACAACAGCAGCTGCTGATCAGCTTTAAGTTAACTTCTAGCAGTGGTGTTTCAGGGCCTTCGTTCAGCCTGCACTGATTCCCATGGACTTTTCCAGAGCAACGAGTGTACCTGATGGGTCTGCCCTACCACTCACTCATTATCCAGCTGTAACTACCCTACTCAAAGGAATAAAAGGTTTTCTCAATCACAACTCACATTACTTTTCAGGCAAGTTTTTTGATAAAAAATACATTAACACACAATAGAAAAGAAAATCCACTCACAGACCCCTGGCTGCTGGCACTTTTTCTTTGGCCTTTGTACTAGGACCACCCAGCGTGGCTCCCTGACTTTCTCTTGGGCTGCTGCTATGTGATGGTGGGGCACAAAACAGTCCCCACCTGCCCAGGCTGACACTCTCCCGAGCCAGTCAGGCTAGAGACTGCGCTTTAAGCAGAGGATGCAGTGATGCTCCTCAAGCCTGCTCGCTGATCTGATGGTAATTAGCAGCTTTGACTTAGGTGTTTGATGAATATAGTCTTTAAAAAAAAAAAAAAGTGAAGGAAAAGAAGAAAGTGGAAAGCTTGCACTGAAGGCACTGTATAAATCGTTAGTATTATGTCCCCAAATTATTCGACGAGCTTAGGCAAACTGGAGAATACAGACACCAGCTGGCAAAAGGGAAGTATTATTATCCCTTGAGTACAGTGAATGACAAAGCAACACAATAAAAGAAGGAATATGAAACAGAGGGAAGAATATGATGGAATGAAATACAGACAAAACACACAGAAGTTATTGAAAGCAAGTTGGTATGGAAAAGATGTGAGGAAATACATGGGAATCCAGAAATATTCAAGAAGTAGGTATTATAGTCAGGGCAATTTCAGCTTCAATATTTGGTTGGGCTGCAATCAGAATTGTGAAAAGCAGATGACTGTATGAAAAGTTTCCCATACATGGTGGTGAACAAGTGACAGTGCGGCAAGAAGCAGTACTGACAATTTTAAGCACAAAGCATGGACTTTGCTCCAATTGCTTGCAATTCCTTCTGATAAAAAGGGCCAGACTGATTCTAACAGGAGCTACCATTGAAAAGCTAGAGAACAACAGGGAAATGAGAGAGTTGGAAGCAAGTACAGGTGCAGAAGTCAAAATATGAATTAACATAATAATGAGGGAAAAGAGAAAGTAATATATAAATAAAAAAGAACCTAAGAATGTTGCAGAGTCCTTATTAGTTTTCCTGTATTAAAAAAAAAAAGGAAAATAAGTGAGATTTATCCATGATCACATGTGTGTGGAAATTCTGTGAAGACTTCTGATCTGCAAGATGTGATCAGGCAAGGAATCCATTAGCCAGAACTCCTCCAGCCACTGCCTAGTGCCTAATTAACTTCTAATTAAAATTCTAGTCACCTACCCATACCCTATAATTACATTTTCAATAGCACTAGGTTCTTATCAACATCAGTCACCCCAGCAAAAGATAGTAGGTGTACAGATGTTTGTGGCTATGCTGGCTAGCTTTTACGGTAGCTCTGCTCATTCCTTTAGAAGAAGGCTGACAGCTAAACTTCACGGACCCTACGGCAGTATGATTCTGTGCCTGGCTACCAGGCCATGCACTCATCCCGATGCCTGCAGGTTAGCAATTTATCCTCCAGAGCTTGAAATTTGTTAGCGTGGCTTGAGCAATCCCGAATGTTGCTGTCATGGGTATTAAGCGCCTATCCAAATAACACCTCATTTGTGATGGTGTTGCATAATATCCCAATGTGTTTAAATCCAATGTTTTTTCATTTCTCCCATGGTTTTTAATTGATTTGTTTGCATAATTTGCAAGTTAAATCAATTCGCTGTCCGTTCAACTTGCCAAGTCTTTACTGACTACATTAAAAAGCACCTGTCCCAAGAGTACTTCACTAATAAATTCCACTGCCCAAGAGCAGCTTTCTACTATTTTTGTTCTTGTTGTGGTTTACTTGCTTTAAATCTGTTATGTAATCATCATCTACGCTGCAATGTATTTTCCTGTTAGTATAAGGCACTTTCTTCCGTTATATACATGCTTTAAGAAAGGATAACTCCAAAAGGTTTTAAAATTTAAGTAGTCAAGTCAGAAATGAATGTTCAGAAGAAACTTCAAAGAAAAAGTGGCCAGAAGAGGAAGATTCTTATAAAGGACTGGGTAATGTGACTCTTCTATTACCTTTCTCAAAGAGCTGGAACAAAACTCTTACCAATTTTCCCCTTATTTCTGTGGTGTTTACCAACTTTTGATTTACAATACTGTCTTGGCTCTTTTAATAATATAAAAAGAAATGATATTGCACATAAAATTTTCATGAAGGGACAAAATTTTTTTTATTTTTTTCCTATTCAAATTTTCTATTATGTTCTGTATGCTTGAATCACGTTTCATACTAGACAACGTTATTACTTTTTTTCAGATCTTTCTGAAGAAACTATTTCTTTCTTCAAATCCTACAGGTTCATATCAGGTAGACAAAAATTAAACAAGCCAAGCCTCAGATCATGAGGGAATGGGCTTCCTTTTAAGCACATAAGTATTTCTTTAAAAATTCAGAGAACTACTCTGATGCTTGGGTTAGTCACAAGCTTGGGTACTTTCAGCAGCCAAAATGATGGTCCAAAATAATGTGAGACTTTCTATTTATTTCATTAAATTCTATCTCAGGCTTTTAATTGATTTGCCATGTTCACACTTCTTCCCCCTTAAAGAGTACTGGCTCTCCATGAAGGCACTCCTGTAGTTCCAAAAAACTGACGTGAGAAACAGGAATCCCTCATTGATGTGAGAATTCTGAAATTGTATTAATTTAACTTTTTGGCAATTATGTATTCATCTCATTTGCATGAGTAATTTTTTGATTGGAGAAGGTCTTCAGTTCTTTTAGTCCACACTCTTATCACCCCACACATATCTGTCACACCCATACCACCTGCAACCAAGCCTTGCCTGCAGTACTTGAATGTTGTGCTACCTTACACCTCAGAGAAATTAGAAATTACTTCCTGACCCCCCTCGTTTATACAGTATATTATATTTTAGCCTTTCTGTAAGATTCAGTACTGATAAAAATCCAAATAGGTTTTTAACACATCTCAAAATGTGGCTGAGTAAGTCAGGAACCTCCCCAGGCTCCTGTTAGCAGATTGTGCTTTGATGCCATCAGGTCACAAGAACAACCCTTCTGGGCTTCTGACACAACATAATTCTGGTCTACAAAGATGGGGAATGCAAGGCTTCAATCTACAGAGAATTCTTAGAGAACTAAACAGAAGATGATTAATGTTCCAATGAACTTGAAACTTAGTAGCTCTATGAGGATTATACTTTCCATGTATTTTTATAAAAAAAACATGTCCGTAATACATATTAGCCTTGTTCTAATTCTATTCTACAGGATTCCATCAGAGTAAGAGATTTTGATTTGTGTATTTACCAGAGGGAGATAGTGACACAAATGATCTGTCCTCCAGCTAGCTTAACCCATAATTTGAAAGACCTCCAGTTCTTCCTTACCCGGTAAATCATCTTCATCTTCACTGAAAACATTTGGATTAAAGACAGGCAGGTTAATGTAGTCCATTGAAATCTTCCGCACTTCTGGGAGATATATTGTCATCTGTCTGGGCTGAAGATGCAGCAAACTGGTTTTATATATTACTGGAGACATAGTATAACAAGAAGAAAAAAATCTGTCAAACAAAGAGCATCTAAAGCTAAACAGAGAATTAATTCAAACCAGATAGAAGGGTAACAACTATTTTTTTTAGAATTTATTTATGAACAAATGCATGTATGGGCCATTCATAACTAAATCACTATGTAATGTTATTTTTGCATAAACAGGATAAAAAGGATTGTTTCTTTCAGCTATTTCTCCTTAAACAGAAGCAGCCTCTCTTTAGTTAAATGAGCTGTGGAAATAATAAATTACTTCATCCTGTATTTGCATCTATATTTAGGAAAGGAAAGTATTTCTTCCATTCTACTTTTGGAACTCTTGACCACAGGATTCTACAGACTTATATGAACTCAAGGGAAAATGGGAAAGGTCTCAGAAAGGAAATCTGCTGAGGGTTTCCACAGAATGATAGAATCATAGAACGGCTCAGGTTGGAAGGGACCTTGAAGACCACCTAGTTCCAACCTCTCTGCCATAGGCTGGGACGCCACCCACTAGACCAGGTTGCCCAAAGCCCCATCCAACCTGGTCTTGAACACCTCCACAGATGGGGCATCCACAACCTCTCTGGGCAACCTGTGCCAGTGCCTCACCACACTCTGAGTGAAGAATTTCCTCCTATTATTACATACAAAGGAACCCCTCCTGGCTCAGGAAGTCCGTGGGAGCTAAGCCTTGAAGACTGGGAGAATATCTGAAGGAAATAGCTCTACACACTTACTCCACACATACTTATTTATTTCACACTCCTTCAATTCATATTTGTCACTGACACTGAGAGAAAATTGAATCAGAAGGACATCTGGTCTGGCACAGTAGGGTCACTCTTACACCATCTTTTGACAATCATTGGAAATGTGGATGTCAAAAAGTGATAAATGACTTGAAAAACAGAGTGGCTGGGATTAACCTGACAGTTTGCGTAACACTTCAGTAAATAGCGACTGCCATTGCCCTATAGTAGTAACACTGATTGACCCCAGGGTGACAACATCCTGAGGACAACCTTTGCTTGGAGGCTGGGTCAGAGAGGGTTGTCTTGCCAGGCGCTGAGACTCCATCTCTTGTCTAATGGTAGTCAGTACAGACACAGAAGATACCTATTTAACTAATTCTGCATCCAGGGCATCATTATGTAGTCCTGACTTAAGTACATGATTCAACTCAGGAACAAATATATTTTCAAAAGAGCTCTTAAAATTACATTAGTATTTCAATTCAGAGCTCACTTCCACTACTAATTCTAGGTGGTACCCTGTTCTTTGCTTAGCCTTCTTCCTTTCAACAGGACCATCTAGGGAGAAAAGGCCGACTCAGGAAAAGGTCAAGAGACCAGACAATTGTTACTTTTAATGAAGGCTATCAGTTTACTGATGATCCACCAGGAGAAACATGTGAATACACTATGCATTGCTCTGAAGAATCTTGAGCACGATGCTGTAAGACTTTTTACATTATTTTGGTATAGTTAGCAGCTAAATGACTAAAAGAACTGGATTTAAAAAAATATTTCTGTTACAGTAACTAAAACCCTGTGATTTTTACAGTCTTGCAAAATTGTTGTTTATCCTTTATTTGTTGTTGTTCAAATACACTGTAAAAATTAAGGTCTGGACTTTACTGTTAATGTTCTTTACAGCTGAGACTTTTAACGTCTTCATCTTGTTATTGTATTTATAGATTTGAATCTCTTTTAGCTACAGTGCAATTTGTAAAATCTAATTCCTACTGTCCAAAGAAAATAACTGCTTTGTTAAAGAAAATCTCTGATCACCTAAAAAGAAACATACAGTGTAAATTCGTTATTTGTTAGAAACTCTGATATGCAAAAAAATCAAAAGAATTTACTTTTACCTGCACCAAGGTTTGTTGGTAGGAAAGCAGCCAAACCCACAATTTTAAATTTGGTTCCCCAGATGTTAGATGTGACCTGAGCAAGGTAGTTGTGCTGCAAAGAAAAAACAACATCTTTTTCACCTGATAAAATCTGGATGAAGTTCTAATAAAAACCTGCAGAGCAGTAAAGCTATTGCAAGTGATAATACAATTGCAGCTTCTTTTATTTTATTGAAACGGCCTGAAGTGTATTTGTAGCAACTATTATACCCAGTCATTAAGAAGCCTCATTTTGATATCTGAACACTATCAGAAATTATGTCAACAATCATATAGCCTACTTAAAGCTGTTGAAGTACAGAAGAACATGATAGCTGCTTAGTGAGAACAAGACTGTTTTCAGATGCTTGCTTCTCCCACACAATAAGGGTCCAGCTGTTTTGTATTTCAGAAAGAAATACTGCCTGCCCTTTGGTTCTATGCTTAAAAATCACTTTACAGCACAATAAATAAGATACAAATGAATTCATAATGAACTTCCAAAGCAGTTTCCCAAACCACTGCTTCCATGGTAATCAAATTATGGCTACAAAAGATTAAGACATTTTAAAGTCTAAGAGTTATGCAATCAGCATCAGGAACAGGATCTAAGCTTTGCTCTCCTGTGCTATTCAAAGGACTTTTGTTTTTATCTACCACTGCTATCTAAGTGACAGAGAACGCTTTAGTATGAAGGAAAAAGTGAAAAGACAGAATGGAAAAAAGCAACTGAAATAATAGAAAATAAAATGAAAAGAATTCAGATTGGTATTAATGAAATGAGTAACCCAGACAGTTTTACAGGCTGCTAAGTTTCATTTACCCACAGAATGTGAAAAACAAAAAGAACACAAAAAGCTAATTTCTTGCCTTCCTTCCAATTAAGGCTGTTCCAAGCAATTACGAAACAGAGAACATTTGGCCCTGTAGAGCAATCATTTCCCTGTCTCTGCAGAATCCTAGCAAAGCAGAGAACTATGGTGGCATTAGGACAGCTCTGCAAAAACTGAGTAAGAAACATTTTCACATATACTTTCAAACAGCCAACAACATCAACTAGAATAAAATCTCTCACATGGATTCATATTGGCAGAAGTAATTGGGGAAAGACTTACCAAACAATGCTTGATACTCCTTTGATACTTTAGACTATCAATATTGACTTAGAACATGTGAGTCTATAGGCGTTCCATCTAGTAGCTGTAATTAAATGAAACTATTCTATTGGTGATCACTGGATCTATATCACAGCTTGCCGCCTCTGCAAAGAGATGCATTTGGTCTCAGATCTGGTAACAATGCACACAATACCTGAGTAATATCTTCTAAAGGAAACTCTCTTCGGGTTAGGCTTGGTGAACCAATAGAAGGTTTCCTTATGGGTAACCTTGGTGATCTTGATATCTCCTGCGCAGCTCGTGACATCTTCGGAGATTTGCGAGCTTCTATATTGATTCTGCATATAAAGCAATAATTAGAATCATCAACTGACATGCAAAAATGCAAAAAATCCACGTCTTTGAACATAAAGATGGAATGAAGACAACTGGTATGGTGCTCTCTAGGTGATGAATGAAGACTGCATAGTCTAAAGGACAGAGAGTTATGGTTCAAATTTTGAAGATATAAAAAGCCCAATGCATTTGCAGTAACTCAGATCGGATGCCTTCAGATTCATTTAATTAAGCTTACAGCAGTTTTACCAGATGCAATATATTCTCCACTAATCCATAAAAAGGTGTAAAAGGCTGAATTATTTCAGCTCTGCAGACTTTGAGCAAAACCTTAAGAAATGGAAACATGACACTTGAGCTGGCAGATCTCTGCAATACCTCAGCAAACCAAGGCTCCACAAACTTAATCAGTGCTCTCAAAGTCAAAAGTTACTCCTAGCCCATGTTATACAAATGGAGCCATGAATAAGGGGATCATGCAACCGAAAAAGATCACTGGTGGCAAAAAATAAAGAACAAAAGTTATATTTGAAAAATACTATCTTAGAAAACCAAGACAACAAGATTCTTCATTTCCCTGAACTATTCCTGTTTTAGGCACAGGAATTGGTGGTTCTTCTGTCAAGGACTACTGAAATAAAACTGGGGTTATACACATTACATTCACATATACAGGGATGCATTTCTTTTGCCTCATTCTAAGAGAGTCTCATACTATAAAGTCTTTGGAAAAGCTGCAGCTAGAAGGCCTCAGTGCCACAATCCTGCAACATGAAGCTGGCAGACAGACATCAGTGCCTGTGAGAACCATCATGGACATCAGTGAGGCTGTACAGGTGGGGGGTTCTGTCTACAGACATAATAAATATGAAGAGCTGGCAGGAAAGCAACCAGACCAAAAAATAGCTTAGAAACTTGTTTTGCATATTGTTACAGAGCCTTGTCAACCCAATGCTTAGCAGGAAGTTTGCCACATCTTCCTTGCAAGGTTGCCACATCAGCAGTGCCACCTAGGCCAGGATCAATTGTGTGCATTTGTGAACTTGAAAATACCCCTAAGGAAGTACAGGCTCTATCTGGACTGGTGATTTTAAGCATAGAGTGCATTAAAAATATGGACTATCTAAGGGAGGAAACATTCTATGCTGGTAAGACTTCATATACAGCAAAAACAGTGGTTGGAGAGTTCATAAAGCTTTTCCTTGAGACTGCCAGGGAAGAATGGTGCCTATTGTTTCCCATTATTTTCTGCCCCACAGCTTCCCCCAAAGTCCACCTCAACACCAGTCTCTGAAATCACTGCAGAACTGCACACTGCAGAGGACCCCACTGCTCCTATCTGCCCAAAGGAGTTTGCTTTTAACTTTCTGAGGTGTTAAGACACTGTTTAAAGAAAGAAAAAAAAAAGAAGAAAAAAGAAGAAAAAAGAAAAAAAAAAAAAAAAAAAGGAAAGAAAGACAACTTGGCAAAAAAAGATGATGAAATATCCAAGCAATGATTACCTGGGGAGCTTGGGTGATTTGCTAGCTCGACTGATTTTGGGAGACTTTTTTGCTGCCCAGTCATCACTCAGTTCGATATCGCTGGAGTCAGAGCAGTTGCAGCTGTCAATCACAGTGGAAATCAAGCTGTTTCCATAGATTTCATCTATCAAGACAGGCCCCAGAAAATGTTAAGTGCTGCTTCAGAAAACTGATATCAATTACAACTATCAGTCATCAGAAGCATAAATCCGATCCACAGGCAGCAGACAAGATAAAACTACACAGACATAATTAACCGTTCTTCACCTTGCCTTGTATAAAGTCCGAGTTTCCAATGGTCTGAACTCAAGTGCACAAGATTCAGACGGGTGAATCGCATTCAAATGACTTCAAAATTAAGACTAAGGAATATTTTCTGCAAATTAGCAATCTATTCTTCTCTATTCAAAATACAGGCAGTTCCCTTTTGTAAAACATAAGACAGTACAGTATAATTTGAGAGGCTTGAGCTTAACTTTTTCCCATCAAAAAAATAAAAATCAGATGCTAGCTTCCATATTGCATATATAGATTTTCCTTAACTCCTGAGGTTTTAATATCTAAAGTCTGTCTTCCTAAATATTTTTTTTTATACAGAGCTACAATTCACTTCTACCTGCTTTTCCATCTGTTTTAGGATCCATGATGACAAACTCTGGCCGCAACTTGCTGATACGACGTCCTTTGAGGATGGGCACCAGTCCCCCAAGATATTCCAAGTACAGAGTATAACATGGACCACCAACCTCTGGGTCATCTTCTGTCCGCTTCATCGTGCAGTGAAGTCGTTCATTGCCAGCTGTTGGGTAGCTGACAAAATCTCTCATATTGTTTGGGTCTGGGATAGGAGGCTTAATTAAATGAAGGAAGGAAAGAGAAAGTTTCCTATAGGTTATTGTGTTTTTTTGTTTGTTTGTTTGTTTGTTTGTTTGTTTGTTTGGTCTGTGGCAACTTAATCCTGACATGACTAACTGAATTTGAATCCACTTCTAACTTGGCAGCTCATGATTAGTACAGGTAACTGCATGAGATATACAAGACCCACATGCAAGACAGAGGTGCTGTATATTATTTAGTTAGCTTAAAAGCCGCTCACAACTAGAAAACTAAAACTAATTACATCAAAGAGGAAGGTAGGATTTCTAGTTGGAGAGCTGAATTAGACAACAAAACTGTATTGAGTCCCAGCTCTGTCACAAACTTGTTTTAACTTGGGTAATGTGGTCAACAGGTCAAAGTCAGAGTATCTTGCCTCCTGCTGTCCCCTCGTGAACCTAGCCACTCATGTTCCCATTCCTAGTTACTACTGGTGCTTGCTATGCCGCTATGCTACAATGCTGTCAGCTCTGGAAAAAACTTGTGCCTCTTCTATCATCCCATTCATTTCCAAGTGACCCATCTTTGATGAGGGCCTATTTGCATGCTGCACTGAGAAATTTGAGCCCAAAGCTCAAGGTGGGTTACTTTACCCTGCTCGCCAGCAGGCTGTATTAATCCATGAAGAGATCAGTCCTAAAGCAGCTAGACTGTTTTTGTCTAAGACAAAACAGCTTCTGTGACACAAATACTAGTAACATGTGTTTCTTTACCAGTCTACTTAATGCTCTGTATCTTTGGAGATCAAGAAGTCATGGTTACAGCAAGGTATTTATTCTTCTTTGACAAGTGAAATGTTCCACAATCTTATAAGTTGCCCTGATTAGCAGTACATAAATGGAACTGTGTTGAATCATTATATTGTAGGCATAATTTGGTCTTATTTAAGCTTGGCCAACTCCACAGACTTCAAATTAGTTATTCTAGATCTATATTGCTTTAACAAGGACCTGAAACTCAAAGAAAATGCTGTAATACATGCACAAAAAATACATAACACAAAATACATATTTGAATGTAGGCCATTTACAAGCTAATGCTCTAGTTTACAGGCTGTGATAAAGAGTTTTGAAATCCTGAGATGTGCCTGAGGGCAAAAATACAAAAAAATGGGGTTGAACAGATGGCTCTGCAAGCAGCTCTGCTAATGTACAGCAAAAGGCATAATATCTGCTTCATTTTCCCATAGCACTGCTGGAACAGTAAGGTTAGCAGAACTCATTGTCAGTAGAGATATTTGGGCAGCCACAGGTCTTAAGGACTTGCGTAACATGCACGGAGGCAACAGTTTTGCCACTGTGAATCTCTGCTGAACTGTGACACAATACTATCATTGGCATGAGCTTCTTTGGCATGAGTCAACAGCATATTGTACCCTTGGGACACAGCATATTTTGTCCTTGGTAAGGCCATCCACAATGTTTAGGACAGATCAGGGTGTGAGCCCTCTTTTCGGATTTTAGTAGGCACCACACTGATCAGTGATTCATGATGTCACTGAAGAGGAGAGGAATTACCCTTAATCAAGCTTTTTTATCGTAATTATGTGGAGCCAGGATTTTATCCTTTGTCACTTAGGAGCAGCATGGGGGAAGAAAATCAAGCAACCCCTTCCTCTTCCACACATATGCATGCTTCTTTCCTTTCACCTTGATTGTTGGTATGAAGGCAGTGGTGAGGTACGAGCAGAGCCGAGGGGGCAGGGTCAGCTTGCTGATATCCTTGTCATCCCGCAGACAGCTAGCGATGGTTTGTTGGCACAGAAGCTGCAGACTGGAGACCCTGTGCTCCACTCTGACAACGTATAATGCCGGTCCAGAGGCCATCAGCAGGCGTGAATCCCTGTGACCCCAGCAGATCGAGATGATGGGACGCTGCATGAAGAGGAAGAGGGCATAACTTGAAAATACCATATACTTTCACCCAAACAATTGTGCAGCAAGTGTTCATACAAGTTCAGCACCGACTATGTTCCCTTTCGTCTTCCAGAAACTTAAACATGCACATTATTGTGCATAAAAGTGAGAAAAAACATGAACATCTGAAATTATTGATAACAGTGGTTGATATTTATATCATGCTTTTTACTCACAAGATTTAAAGTGCTTCACACAAGGAATTGTCTATCGATTTCATCACCCAGATGGGGAAAATGAGGCACTATGAGGACATGAGACTTAAAAGTCACACAGTGTTAAAAAGCAGGATCCTTTGAGGCTCCGTCCAGACTGTTTTTTCAGTCATCTAATCAATCTTCATCCACTGGTAATGGCTCTTAGTTTACAACTGAAATTCAAACTACATGCCCAGAGACAATTAGTAGACTAGTGAACAAAATCCAATTGGTTTGCTTGTGTTGCACTGAGTCTTCTGCCACACAATGTCTTTTTTGAACCTGTCCAAGAGGAAGTGAATTGTAAAGACCACCATGGGCAAAATGAAGAATGGCTTTTTTGTTTCCTGTTTGTCCACACTGAAAAATGTCTAAGTTTATGGCATTAAGCACAGAAATAGAGTCAGAGGTGATTGGGAAAAAGTGTCAGAACTCAGAGCCATATACCAAAAATCAGCTCAACCCCCCTTCGCACATCATTCTCTGCTGAAGGAATATGAAGAGTTCACATGATAATAGTGAGTTGTGTGCAAATTTAGAACCACTAAAAAGGATTTAATTGCAGGTCTCAAGTAACAGCCTGACTAAAAACTGAACAGACTGGATAATCTAATGAACACCAGCTCTTAAGAGATATGGGAACCTGTTTTTAGCAGGGGGTTGGGCTTGATGATCCCAGAGGACCCTTCCAACCCCTACAATGTGATTGTGTGACTCTGCAACATGAATAAACTTGTGCTTTGGTGTGCAAGACGATCCTCATGAGTAAAGCTATCCCACAAACATCTCTGAGCTCTTTCCCAGACAGCTACTTGTGCTCACAAGAAGTTTTCTAAACTATCATGCTAAACCCCATCTTCTTCATGCATAGCACTGGTGTGTTGTGACCTCTTATAGCACTACCACTATTATTTTTGCCCTTCAAGAGGGTTAGCTGCAGCCACGTCATCTCCTGCCTTCTGTGTTGCAAAACTCTTTACTTGCATATATACACATACCCTATGGAATCTCAATCCCACAGCTGCTATCTCTATACTATGTATATATATGTGTGTATACATATATATATATATACACATATATGTAGTGAGAGGAAGAAACACTCACTCCATGAAGAACACTGTCCAGCGGGCTGTAACCGGTGAACTGCAAAAGGTTTACTCCTTCCTGTGAAGGGCTCCCTTCTTTTTAAAATCCTTCACATTCAAAAGTTTAATTGAACATATTCTTTAGCTAAATTATGAACTGTATTTACTGAAAGGTCAGGGTCTCTTCAGACTATCGTAATGCAGCAAACAAAAATTAACTACAAATAAGATAAAAGTCAAGGCACCATCAGTAGTAACCTTTACCCACTCCTCTCCGGTAATATGGTACCCAGACACATGGTTTGGATTAGCCCAGAAATTACTAATCTAGTTTGGAGTTAGAAATTACTAATCGAGTTAGAAGTTACCAATCTAGTTTACAAATTCAAAATGCTCAAAGATGAGAAACAAGCACAAGATTATTTTTTTTCTGTGAATGATATAAAGCAAAATGCAGTTGCACAGAATGACATTGATGTCTATCATCAAGATAAAGGACTGGATGACAGAACTTTTTCGGAAAAAAGATGTTCCCTGCTACGTCATCTTATCCTAGATTTAAATTTGAAAGAAAATATTGGTTTTAAAGTGGGAGGAAAAAAGAGCTTCAGAGACAATGATACAAACAGTTCTATGGGGGCAGAAACCTTCAGGCTGACTGATATGCAAATGAAAAGCAACAACATGCGAACATTGTGATTTTCACAGTAATTGCTAAAGGCATTTTGTAGTGGAGAACTTCAAAAGAATTGAGAAATCCTTCATGTACCCTCAATAATTATTACATAGCTTGTCATAACCATAATTTGTGGGACAGAGTCTCGGATTCGATGAGTGATCACATAAAATGTCCCTACTGATGGGTATTTTCATTATTTGAGAGTGTGCTCAACCCTCATGCTGCCTGGCAGTAATGAGACAGTTCATGCTGCTTGCAAAACAAGTATGTTTGGAAAGGCACTGACAAAAGTTAGGTACCTGCCACTTGCAGTGTACAACAGCCTGAGGAAGGCACTAGGAGAAGCGACCCTGATTTCCTCAAGGACTGTCTTCCAGCATGGGCAGAACTATCTGCCTGATAGTCACTGTGGGAACCAAACCACATCCCTCTGGACACACTGGATCCAGCAAAGCTTACCTATAAATAAGGTGAGGGAATAAACAAATGTGCAACTTCGCACAAAAAAGTTTATTGCTTACATCAAGTTTAATGCCAGAAGAGATTATGAAGTCTAATATCCCAGCTATCATAATGCAGTACACCACACCCAGACAGCCGTACCATGAAGTCTAGCATTTCAGCTATTATAATATAATATAATACACCAAGATAGCCCTCTTGTCATCCAGTTATCTGAATCAAATGAAAACATGTCTCTCGGGTTAAAAAAACATACTCCCAAGGAGAATTTTTTTCAGTAGCTTTGAAATGCTGCATGGGACCTTTGGCAATAAAGCACTGGGGAGCTGAAGAACAGTTAGAAAGCCAGAAGCCAAAAAGACATTGTCTCACTGCATGATTTCATCTCAGTTTCCCAATAGGCAACCATAACTCACCCATCTTCTAGCTTTTGAATGCATGACTGCATTATTTAGTTATTTTTTATGTACGTGCATGCATTTTTCTGTAAACAATATATGCATGAGTGGGTGCATGTTTAGATACACACACACATAGAATCACAGAATGGCCTGGATTGGAAGGGATCTTAAAGATCATGTAGTTCCCACTCCCCTGCCGTGGGCAGGGACACCTCCCACCAGACCAGGTTGCCCAAAGCCCCATCCAGCCTGGCCTTGAGCACCTCCAGGGATGGGGCATCCACAGCTTCTCTGGGCAACCTATGACAGGGCCTCACCACCCTCTGAGTAAAGAATTTCCTCCTACCCTCTAATCTAAATCTCCTCTCTTTTAGTTCAAAACTGTTCCCCCTTCTCCTATAATTAACTGTCCATGTAAAAAATCCCTCCACGTCTTTTTTATAAGCCCCATTATGTACTGAAAGGCGCAATGATGTCTCCCCAGAGCCTTTTCTTCAGGCTGAACATCCCCTGCTCTCTCAGCCTTTCTGCACAGGAGAGTTGCTCCAGCCCTCTGATCATCTTTGTAACCCTTCTCTGGGTCTGCTTCAACAACCCCACATCTTTCTGGTGCTGAGGGCCCCAGACCTGGATGCAGCACACCAGCACAAAGGCAGAGCACAGGGGCACAATCTCCTCCATCCACTTGCTGGCCATACCTCTGTTGATGCAGCCCAGGATGCAGCTGGCCTTCTGGGCTGCAAGCACACACTGCTGGCTCACGTCGAGCTTTCTGTCCACCAGAACCCCCAAGTCCTCCACAGGGCTGCTCTTAGTGTTCTTCTCCTAGTCTGTGCTCATGTCTGAGATTGCCATGACCCAAGTGCAGCACCTTGCACTTGGATTTGCTGAACCTCATTAGGTTTATGTGGGGCCACTTATTTAGCTTGCCCAGGTCCCTTTGGATGGAACCCCTTCCTTCTGGTGTATTGATTGCACACCTCAGCTCGGTGTTATCTGCAAACCTGCTGAGGGTGCACTCGATCCCACTGTCCAAGTCATAGATAAAGATATTAAACAGATAAAGTTATAATACCTGCAAGGGAAGAACTGTTTGTAAATCATGACATTTCCCCTTTTCCATTTGTATATTTAGTCTGCCCATGTACCTCACATTTTAACCTTTATATACTCAGTCTCATCAAGTGGCGCTTGTAAAATATTGGTTTGCCTTTGTGTACTGATTCCCCAGGCAGGCCTTGCCTTCTTTTTCTATGGAATGGTCAGTCCCCAGTACTCCTTAAGTCTAATACCCAGCAACACTTCATTTTCAGGGGAGGTCTAGGACTTACGATGAGGTTCAGAGAAAATTAGCTCATGATTAAAGGCCTGGGGAAATAAAAGATCACCCAAATGCCAGATCTGACCTGACCTTTAAATGTACTGCTCCAATAATATTTCTCAATAACCAGGCTTCCCACTCTTTCCCTTGAAGGACATGGATATGAATCAATTACTGCTGCAAGTCAGTTATTAGCTGGCTTCAGCCAACTCCAAACGATGCAGAGGAAGAGCAATTGATCTGCCATGTCCGAAGCAAAAGTATTGTTCCTTATAAAGCATACATTTACTTCCATTATTTCGAGTGGCTTTAAAAGTCAGATACATCTACTCAATGCCATTCATCTGTCTCTCTTACAGGAGGAAACACAGTTTATCTACTTGTCATCACTTGTATACAATTCAGTCAAAGACAACACTGTTCAAGCTGTTCCTTGCTGCATTCCTTCAGCTCAGAAATCCTGAGCTATATGGCATGTCTGATGCTTGCACTACTTCCTTGACTACTAGAACTGGAAGTCCCACTGGTAATGCGATAAACAAAAACAGTATTCCAAGGCAGAAAGTCCAGCGAAGAGTCGGATTTTTCTCAGGAGAAAAAAATCCAACTGCAAAATGGTATCTACTGAATGGTACGTACAAGTAAAAACCTTAACAGACACTGTCTGCTTTCTCTCACTGTACCTTGCTGTTGTGGAGATGCATATTTTGCCTTTCTCCCTGCTTTTTTTCAGATAATCCAGAAGGTGCAATGGCTACAGTGCCCACCTGGCTCTTCTGAATTTTGTGTGCACATCTCTGCACTGCCGCAGAGTTCAAGGATAATTGTTGGAAAGTAATTTAACATCTTCACTCTTCTGTTACCCTTATTTACAGTGGGAATAATATTAACTAGCAAGAGAATTGATGGTGATAAAAGCAATAAAGACTATGACATGGTCAGAAATGCTGTGGCCTTACATGATTTTTCATGCAGCAAACTCTTATTTGATTTGTAGGTTTTTCTTATATCCTCTGTTTCTACAGTGACTTTGTTGTTGTTTAGATTTCAATATAACTATGAGATTCCATCCTAGCATAATGAAGCTGTTCCTAACCAAGTATAGAAAGACAGGCTGTATTTTGCAGTCCTGATCATGACCCATTTGTGTAGTAGTCAGAAATGATCTTATGGCCTATACAGAAAACACCAAGGTCCTTATCCCAAAGAATTGTTATGCCAGCTAGTTCTAAGCTGTTGCTCTTGTTTTTCATCCTGTAACTCTTTTATTTCTGTAAATAAACCCTTTGGATCTTTGGTGTCATCCAATGACAACTAAATAGGATTAACTTCAGGCAGTAGAAAATGAAAGACAATGTTAATTCAGAAGCAACAACCCTGAACACTGTATGTGAAATAGATGAAGACAAAGTAAGCAAGGTCAGCTCAGCCGGGTAACATAAAAGGCAGCCTCTTCTCTCAAAGTCCTTTTGATCTGAATTTAACCTAAAATTGCACCTTCCTTCTCAGGCCTTAGTTAAATGGATTTTACACAATTATCAGGTTTCTGCAGAAGCACACAGTCTTAAATCTAACTGTTCAGATGCCAGGACATTTCCAGCACAGGAACAGTCCATGAAATGTCATGAGGGCTTCTGCTGACAGCAGCATGGTTAGAGCAAGTGGGTCTTCTCAAAGACTCCCCAGACCTTCTCCCATAAAGATTTAGCCTTTGGTACAAAACTTTGGATTAGCGTTTAAAAGTATTACACTGAGAAAAATGTGACTACAGCTTTTCTCCATCATATCTTGTTGCCTGTACAACAGCTGATTCTGGAACAGGCTGAGCTCAGCTCGCTCTTATCTTTCTTCTTTGCACTTTAGGTATAATCTATTCCTAAAGCAGCTACATAGCAGTATAAAATCATAGGCTAACGTAAATTTACTCTAGGATTATAAATGTATAGATAAGATCAGTATCAGGATTTCTAAATCCATGATCTTCTTCCCCTGGTCCTCTTTGGGACATATAAGATAAAGAAAATCATAAAAACCAGAGAAGGAAACTGAAATATAAGCAAAAAATGTGAATTATCAAACAGAATAACTTCACATGTTTGGTGAAGTCAGTAGATAGCCAATTTTTAAGAAGTCCTGCAGGAGACTCCTGAGTTTGAAGTCCAAATATGCAGACATGAAGTAGTTGTATCCACTCAGAAGTGAATTTTATGACACCAGGTATGGTTCATTGATATAATAAATAACCCTGTTTGCACATCAGATGAGAAATTCTGAAGTGACAGAACTCAATTGCAGCATTTCCAGGAAACAATTTTAGCAAGGCTGTGACACAGTGTTGAATGAGGCCTATTACTATTATTCCCATCCCTGCTTATTGCCAGGAAAAAAGTTATGAGGATTTAACAAATACTGTAAGAAATAAACATTCTTCCAATAAAAAATAATAATAATAAAAAAGAAATTACAAGCAGCAGGGCAGCCTGCAGTTTTAATAACAGTTTTAAAGGCTGGGAAAGCAGGTCCATGAAAAAACTGTCACGTAGAACAACTGGGCACATTTTTAGTTCATCAGGTTGATGTTTGTATGCACGAGGGCGAGAACAGTAAATACTAAGATTCACAGAAATTGCTAGTATACTTTTGAATAGTTATCAGCTGATCAGCAACTTTTAAGATATGCTCTTTGTATAAAATAAATAATCAGTATTGACTTTTGGGAGTCATGGTATGGACCTGCTTTTGATATAATTGCTTCTGATAAAAGTTTGGTGTGATTTTCTGAAGGGACTTCAGGAATTTTTTCATCATTCTTTCACAGTTCAAAGCAGTTTGACTCTGCGTAGCAGAAGTTCTTCATCTTCCTAAATTATAGAAATGCTTTTTCAGTTCATTGCACTATATTCTGCAAATAAATATTACTTTTATTTCAGAATGTCAGGGTGGCAGGCTGAACCCCCAGCGCAGAGAACTAGAGACAGTTACAATATGCTAACTCTATCATTCTGTTTATGAATATTATTTTTCAGTGTTCATTTGGATACTTCTAAACAAGTGCAATTTCCCTACCTAGGGTTTTATAGTCAGCAAACTGGGTTTATGAACCGTAAAATCCTACACTGAAGGTGCTTAAGAGAGTTAATCAAATGATATGGAGGATGTCAAAAACATATTAAAGCTGGAGGAGAAGGTGACATATAAAACACCTTTAAGGGAACCATGACAACATTCATCGTCAGGATCAGTAAACTGCAGTACCATAACCTATTCTACATTGGGGTTTGCAGTGACTTTATGCTATGTAACCTATCAGCCAAGTTGCATATAAATCCCACATCAGCTTTAGATTGACTTTTGCTATAAACAGTTCAATAAAATTTCTTGTTTCCTGAATACCCTACCAAGATACACAGGATAGATGAACCGCAGAAACAGAGATAGCTGAGTGTATCTTACTGATAAAAATTTCAGACAACTGCTTTATCAAAGGACTGGGACAGAGTTTTGCACCAGTAATCCCCTATTTTCTACATTTGTTGTTACTTTACTTTCTTTGACCTTTATATTTGGAACAATGCTCATTTGGAATAAATGTGCTTTTCCAGTCACACATTTGTTTGCTTCAGAAGAAACAGATTTAATAGAATAGTTTGAGATGTGGAAATTCTTTTCCATTTGCTTTCAATAACCAGTGATGAATTTTATGAAATCCCATTACAAGGCTGACTACCATATTATAGAATACTAATGAATTTACTTTAATGACTTTGTCATCAGAAAAATCACTGGGACCACTGACTCACTGTCATCTTTGCACATACATCTTTGGAACAGATGTACAGAACAATGGAAGTTTCTAGCAATATTTTTGCAACAGCAGTCTTTATCTGGTTCTGTTAGTAGACTGAACACTTTGCAATGTTTTAGCATACCTATTATTTAGCTGATAATATTGTTAGACCACCATTCAAATACATAGAAGAATGAAGTCCACATAAGCAGATACAGGTGTCTTTCTGAAAGACCCCCTCACTTCCTCCTGCAGCTCAGTAAATATGAATTTAAGTGCACTAAATAAAGAGAATAAACATTGACTAATGACAGGAGAGGAGTGGCTTTAAGTTTAGGCAGGTTTATGCACACAGTTTTTAAATTAACATAAATATGTGAGTTTGATTGTTATTTTTAGCCTGGTTTCCTAAGGAAATGAGACTCCATGATTGTGATATTAATTGGTGGTTTCCATCTCCCTATCTTTCACTTCCATCCTTGCTTAGTAACCTCTGAAGCTGTAGGCTGTCATCAGAAGTCAAAAAAGAGAGGGAAATCTCCATGATAATAAAATACTGCTAAAATTTCAGTGAAAATTGGCAGCTGGAAAAGCAGAGGAGCCCTGGTTAATGATTTTCACTATGAGACATACTGCATTATGGTGCAGTTACCTGTTCTGTATGACCTGTCAGTTTGTCCTATGAGTACTCATTTAATGGCAGAATAATTACCTCTCACGCCAGCCACAATATGTGCTTATAAATAGAATGGAAAGGAGAAGAGCTGAAAAATATGAAATGAAGGGATGTTGGAAAAACTAGAGGAAATGAAAGCACTGAAGCAAAAGAGAATTTGAGGTTATTGGGAACACACTGGGGGAGAGAGCAGTAAAGGGATGAGACTGTACAGATGTAAATCTTAAGGCAACCTGTCCCCATCCGTTCCGCTGCTCAAACAACAACTTGATTTCACACCTCAACACTGAAATGTTATACCGGTTCAACAACTAACATGGACATACTGTATCTGAGAACTAAAGTAACAGAATACAGTTTGTTTTTAAGGTGATCTGGGGAGAAGTTGCACTGGTATAAATACGTTTTCTCCAGAAGTGATCCATGAGGATAGGGCTGTGCTACTTTGCTTAAAGGGCTATGTTTACAACAATAAAACTGTGTGTATGGATAAGTCTTCTAGATACCTAAATCAGCATTAGATATCTCCACACATACTTAGGTTAGCTTTAGACAACATTATTTTATACATTATAGAACAAAAGAGTTCTATCTAAGTTAGAGCACTAGTACTAATAAGCACAGATTACTGCTAAATGTAAGGAAACACAAAAGCTCAGCAGCTGGTTTACTGTGTCATCCTTTTGCATCCATCTCAGATCACGGTACTGAAAAGGAAGCAGTAATAGATGGTAGCATCATTAATCATAATTAAGTAAACTTATCTATAACATTTTTGCCACTTCTGGATTTCAAAGTTATAAATTTCACTAGTAACAGTCAGAAGTCGGGATGGAGTCGAATCTATTGTGCAAAAAAAAAAAAGAGAAACTGTAGAATGATGTTCAGCTGTGTTCTGAAATATCAGTGAAGACTGATAGAGGTGTGTTCATGAGCAACACACCTGTTGACATTTGTTTGTCAAGTAACATGACCAAGGTTACAGTGAAAATCTGTACAGTAAGTGGGAGACAAGACCTCCTAATTCACCTGTCTCCATCTGAAGCCGTAACAGGTAAAATATTGCATCAGATCAACTGATTATACATTAGAAAATTATAGCACTAACAAAGAGAGAATAACTATGTGGTACTGATACTGGACTTGGAATATTTTAGTCCAGTTCTTGGCACTGCTACAGTATCAAGCAAACTATCTAGATTTTTGTCCTCACCCATTTACCTGTGAAATAACTGAATTTCCCTTTTCTATCTTGTCCACTCATTGCCCGATGGTTTTAGGAAACAGAATCTTTCTTATTTCATATTGCACAATACCTAGCCTTAGAATCAGATGTACTCTTGGATATCTACTGTAATACAAATAATTATTTACAGGGCTTTTATATATGTATTGTATTTTTCAGTTCACTAAGGACATTTTGCAATCCTTCTCATATTGCAGGTCTACACCTAAAAGCCAATGTGGAAAAAGCATGTCAGCAAACCATTAAGAACTGACTTAAAAAATACCTCCTACCTGCACAGGTGTTTCCAGAGTGTAGATATGTTCTCCGCGCACATTGTAGAACTTGACAAGAGCGCTTTTCAACAGGGAGCCATTGCTAAGTTCAACAAGCTGACACTGCTTCTCCATCCCTGCTACTGCAAGTAGGTCTCCTTGTGTACACCACTGGACCACCACATCTGAAAGAGCAAAGATAGTTTACAGTAACCAATTATTAGAATCAATAGGAACAGTGTTTCCAGATGCACAAACGTGATTTGAGAATCTAAATTATACTCTCAGACATTACTTGAATACTTAAAAACCTAAATCTTTTTCATCAAAATAGTAGCAAATATGCTGTATATGCGCTTCTGAGATTGCCTCCTCCTTTTTATTTTGTGAATTGCAAAAAAAATGTGTAAAAACCCACTAATTTCTCTATCTCTCTGGTGAGTATAGAATGTAAATCAGTGGTTGTTCCTAAATACATTAAGTACAAGAATTTATTTGTGATGTTAAAACTGGTGTGGAAGATACAATGTGTATAACTTTGGGCTAAATAAGTTAAATCAATTTAATGCACAGATAAATAACCTCACTGACTAAGGGAGCAGCAAATACCATTTGTCTGGAGAAGCCTACAGTGCAAAAAAGCAGCATATTTAGCAGTACTTTATATTCTCACTCTGTGAATTTAACTTATAATATAATCCAACTTTTGTAAAATCAAACTTGAAAGACTTGGATTTTTGTCCATAAATTCACATGGCCTCCAAGTCATAGGTTTTCATTTGACACGACTTCTGAAAACCTACTCCTTTGTCTAGCAGAAGTTTGCCAGAAGCACACAGGGACTGCTTAGTCTCTCATACACATGGATATGAATATACATATCAGTTACTTCTCCTACAGGCACCTCATAATGAGGAACGCCCACAGCTTAATTTGGGGATGCTAATTTCAAACCGTAATATCCTCCAGCTCTTTGTCACACTTGAACAAGAGCACCAAAACAGTATTTTGTGTTTCTGCTTGTGTTTCAAAGGCAGATTTGCATGTGCAAGGAATACTGAGCTAGTCTTTAAACCTTTTTACTCTTAAACCAGAGGTGAAAGGCAGCTATTTCGTGCTGAGATGAAGTGACGGTAAAGACAAAACTTTTGTGCTCTGGGATGCTCAATCTGCCAAGAACCTTTTGAAGACACTTGTGGGCGAGAAGCTGTCTTCAAATGAAGAAGCAGGAGAGAAATAAGAGTTGGCAGGAAGGATCTCAAAATTGTTTCAAGTTGTCAACTTGTCATTTTCAGGGACTTTTATGTGCAATTTAAAATGGTTTTGTATTATTTCAACTTTCTGATATTTCTCATGGGAATTATGCTTTTGTATATATGAGAAGCAAGACATGTTTCTCAAGATAATTTTTTCAAAGCTAGGCATTGTATGCCTCTTTTTCTCTTGGTCCTTGGCCCTTTAAGTAATCTACAATGGGATTTAATCCATCTTCCTCAGAGTTTGATGATAGTTATTTTAGAAATCAGTAGGGCAAGCAGATCAACTCTACTTGTGATAATTAGCTTAACTACACAACTACCAAAGTGAAACAAGAACCTCATTTGGCTAACTGTCTTCAAGTAAAACGTTCCATTGATCCCCATACCAAGAGAAAGAGGAGTGATTATTGTGTCCACCAATTTTCTCTCTCTCCAAATTACTAGAGCAAGGCTGCTGCAAAGGCAGAAAAGAACCAGATGTGGTCCACAGCATTCCCCTGGGACGGAGTGACTCCACAGCATGTTGCACCACCAATGGGGTCTTAGACTACTTAACCTTGAGATAAAATAGCTCAACTCATAACCAGGTCTCAGTGCAAGCGTTGAGATTAGAAATCAGGTGGAGGTTTCATCTAGGGTACTGATCTGCAAATGAATCAGTGGATCACAGTCATCCCTCAAAGCTACTTGCCAACCATCACAGGTGTGAATATTAACAAACCTTTAGCAGAGCGCACTCCAAATGTGCAATAGCTCTGCAGGTAGCAGTTGCACCTAACTAGTACACCTAGTAGATGTATTTCAGAAGGTAGAGAATCACTGAGTTAAAAATTATGAAAAAAAGAAAGCATACAGCTGAACAGTTCAGGACTTCTGCTACCATAGACAAAACTTCCAGGAGTGTTTAAGCTGGATGAAGAGAAGAACTTGTATTTGGGTAATCAAATTCTCGTCCAACAGCAAAAGCTTTCATACATCAATTTAATGTGAATATTGCCACTATAATGACAGCTATGCAAAGCAAGTAGAACAGCAAAAATATATTGGTATTGCATGAAAGAGTTTTATAGTTGCCTGCTTTAAAAATATATTTAGTAGCCTACAGCAGCCCATAAAGACAAGGGCATCTGCTACAGAGACCACAATGCAATACTTACAGATTTCAGACAGAAACACATGAATTGACTCACATACAATACTGAAGATCACTCTTAGCTGAGCGCCAAGTGGCTGGAGAGAATGGATGCCCTGTGCTGGGTGGGTTGCACATTCTTACATGTGATAATAACCAGCAAAATGACAGTTGCTTGACAACATTTTTGATAAGAAGGTACAGAAAATCTGTATATCCATATAACAACTATACATAAAATACTTTTCATCATGCAATGGTTAATTTCAAAACAGGACAGTGACATCCCAATCACCTTTCTCTTCCTCTATCTCACACCTGCTGCCTATCCAGCAAGATGTTGCACATTCTTCCTCTACTGATGTCAGTGATGCAGTCAAGTTTACAGTTCATAAAAATATTTCTACTGCAGCTTGCACACTAATATTTTGCTAGTGGAATGTGATGTAATTAAGGGATCTTTTTCCATTAGTGAAACAAGACAGACATCCTAAGCAAGTAGGATCCCCACAACTCTATAAATAGTGAACAAGTTTCTCCTACTGCTTCCAACCAGAAGCACAACTCAAGACTACTTACCCGATTTACTATAATTCTATAGTGATGCTGGGCACACAGGTGGATATCATAAGAGCTTCTCTAAATCGGTTCCAATTTTCCCAGACTTTAAGCAGCCTTTCTGGCTGAAGAAGTTTTCCAGACCATAGAGTTGCCTCATGAAGCTACTTTTTGCCAGGCACATGCTTCTTGTGTTGGGACAGATGGAAGCAGGAGTGGGACAGAATTCCCAAAGGTGATTTTTTATCTCTTAAGACTCCGCTGCATAGCTGATCACCCAAAAACTACTGTGCTGGAATTAGGGTAACTTTTTACCAATACCGTACAATTACAGAAAAGCTAATGGTTTGCTCTGACAATTTAGATTTCCCTTTTTTTTGCATCTAATATAAAACTGATTTACCTGTAGAGATCAAAAAGAATCAATGGAGCCCATATTTACATATTCACTTATATGCCTTAGTCAATTAAAATTTCTCTGCAGGCAAAACACTATAAATTTTACTGAGGGTCCTGGCAAGGTAAGGGACTTTTTGATAGGTAAGAACAATAAAGATTTCAATGTAAATTAAAGATTTTACATGGAATGCTGATCTTACAAACATTCACACATATCACTTAGCAAGATGGTGTAGTAATAATCAGTGGAATTTTCCTTCTTTCAGCATAACTTGCCTCTTTATAATCAATAATTTTAAAAAGTTTCCAAATTTGCCTATTTATAATCAATAATTTTAAAAAGTTTCCAAATCTGTAAGAGATTCAAAATAGTGTTGTGATTCATACCTGGTTACTAAAATCATGGGAAGAGACATTGTGAATTAAAAATATAAACAAACTGTTATTTATATAACAGGGCCATTCACACAAGCAAGCATAAACTTATTAGCACATTCAGCTGAAAAAAGGCAAACAGATAAATTTGTTCTAGAAATCTCACATAATAACACAATCTCAAAAATTTTAACATTTTTCCAAACACAAAAAAAATCTATTAACCAAGCACTGCTCTTTCACCAGCAGGTGTCAGTGCTGATAACGGCAATACCAGCAGACGAGCTCTGGTGATAAGAGCTCCTGGGTTAAGAGAGATGAACATAAAAACATAAAAACATAACCTATACACATATAATTAAAAGTACAAGTAAAACAGAGCATAGGAAGGGGGTGAGATGTCTTCCTTTTGTACCTTTCAACCCTGAGCGGATGATAGTAGGAGAGAGGTCATCGTAATTGTTCATTAAACTGATGTCTCCTGATGTGAAGCTGACAGTCAGTAGTGGCTTGGTGTTCTGCACTGGGACTGGATATGCGGCTGGTCCATCTGCGAAAACAAGGCTCTGGAGTGAGCAAAAAGTGCACAACCAAAGTAATTACATCCAGGTTTAGAGACACTGTAATTAAGCTTGTCCTCATCAGGAATGGTTCCAAGCCTCAAACTCTACCTGCTTATTTCTGTAATGTCTGTAAGCAAAAGCAAAGCAGCTGTAGCTAGCTAGTTTGCCTGTTTTTGTGAAACCCCAACATTTTTTCTGTTTGCATTTTCACTACAGCAAATCCAAAGGGATTTATGGATCTTCCGCTATGCTGCATAGAGGTGGTTTTCTATATTTTTTCATTGTGAGCTTCCCAAACTGAAAGCTGGTGCTTTGGAAGGTTTCCTTGGACCCAAAGTTGAAAGACAGCATAATAAACAGTATAATCACTCTAAAAGCTACTTGTTACATGAATTTTCTGCTTGGGCATGTGCTGGGGACTCCTGAAGTCACTAGAGACTTTGTAAGAGCTTCTAAGAGAACATACTGACCTTTCACGAATTACTGTATTTTAAATGTTAAGAGCTAGGCAGCAGTATAAAAAATCGCATGCCATCCTTCACAACAGGATCCAATGCACTCAAAAGTAGAGATGAGCTCAAATGGAAAACTTCACTTTCCAAACTATTTCTAGAAAGTCTCTGCTCCTCTGAGCTTACTTTTCAGCATTCACCAAAATTCATTTGTTCAAATACTTAATGACGAGTATCACCATCTGCAGCATTCACTGTTTAACTTTTTTTTTTTTTTTTTTTTTTTTTTACAAACTTTGACAGGAGATGCTGGCCTCTGATAAAGTGCTCTGATAAAGTGCTCTGATAAAGTGCTCACAAGGCCTGACCAGCACCTTTTCAGTCATCAAAAACAGCACAGACACTTAAAAGTAATATTGCTTCCTGAACTTGCAAAAGAGATGATCAAAAAGCACTTCAGAGAATGGTATCTAGTAATTAGCAGCTCCATGTGTTTATATAGTTTGGTAAGAAAAAAACCATCAAACTTGCAGTCCTTCCTACACTTCTGTGTGAGTCAAAGGCTTGTCACCTTTGAGAGGTTTATGCTGCATCTGCTCTAAAGAAAACACATCATGTTTGGGTAATCATTAAAAGTAGACTTGTAGGCTTCTAACGAGTACAACCACCCCCTGACTGACTCAGAAAAAGCTAGCACATTTGGATCATTTAAGTTCTCATCTGTGTACTCTGCAACTTCACCATCCCCCAACTGGATTTTAAAAACACAATAAAAAGACAATTTAATGTTGTTCTGGTCTTGCATTAGAAGCTTGCTAGGAAACCTGGAAGTTTGTTTCTTTTCTTCTAAGGTAACAAATCTCATCAAAAGAGAGACATGAAAGCCAAAATAAATCTCAGGCCAAAAGATGCTAACATTTTTTTTCAGATGATCACATTATCTTCTATCAGTATTTATTAAATACATATGTTTATTATATTGACATATATACAGAAAGACACATTTTTTGATTGAACCCAAATTAGAGCTAAAACTGCAAAAACTGAGTTCTCAATTCAGTGGTTCAGATGGGAGACACACATTCACAATCCTTTATAGCAATTACGTATTCAAATTTTCCATGATTCAGTACAATCAGTGATATAATAGCCCTTAATTTAGTTCAGACATCATATACTGGAACACAGACACAGCTTACCTACATCTTATAGAATAATCAACAGCATTTACAAAAAGCATTATTACAATTACTTGGACTGAGAAGGACGGGGATGAAAGGAGCAATGGCATATCCTATCCCAGACCATGCACACACAGTGGGCTGCTAGGTCTTTGCTATTTATGATTTCCAAATAGTTTAAAATCAAAACATGTCACACAATGAGTTTTACACTTAGGGGTCAGGAAGGATTTCTTCCTGACTGCCAAGCTGGCGATGTGCTCTGAGGCATGGGAATTAGTAACTCCAGACAGCTCAAGTTATCCTCTTTCTACCACATGTAGTTGCAGGAAATATGTTTATTTCCGTTCTTCTCTGAAATTTATTGAGCTCTTTATGTCATGACTATCAAGGATGGGACTATAATTATGAGTATTAACTCTGCTTCACAGGATTCCTTTGAAGATATAGCACCTTCTTCCATGTCTAATATGGGTGTCTTTGCACACAAATTGATATAATAATGCATTCGGTTTTGTGACTGTCCTCTGACTACCTCCATACATATGAACCACTGCAATACATCATGTCTGCTTATCAGTGACACCTGATGTGCCCTTATCTAGTGTTTTTCACTTGCCCTCCCAAAAATCTTTGAGTTTTGTGCTGTTACCTCATTTGCACAATTGGAGGCAGAGCAGCACAGATGAGGTATGACTCACAGCAACTCATACAGCAGGGCTACTGGCAGAGCTGGGGTTGAACCCACTCTTTCATACTACTATTCTGCTTCATCGCTGACTGTACCTCAACAGGAATGCACTGTATTTCCTCTTCCACCAGCTTAAAACCCTGGCCATCCTGATGTTACAGTACAACATGACCACTCCCTAGTGTTCAAGATATCTTTATGACCACCAGCAAAGCTGAAGCAGAAGGACCTGCAAACAATCCTACCTTGTGGTGGGGAATAGTCGTCGGAGTCTGTGTCGCTCTCGCTGCTGTCCTCCACTAGGAAGCTGGGGTAGTTCCAGGACATGCTGAGAATGCCATCTGACTCGTGAAGGAGCACATGGGCCAGCATTCGGCCATGGCAGTCCATGACGATAACCTGACCATCAGCAGTGCCAAACAGTACCTGAAAATAACAGAACAGCCCCCAGCCCCATCAGAGGTCAGTGACCAGACCCTCCTTTGAATGCATCTTGCAATTAACCTGCTATTCCGGAAATAAATTAAAATCAAAGCAGCCAGGGCTTTGAACTGGTGCCATACGAGGACACTGCAACCCATAAAAGATGTATATGATGAATGAAGACTAAGCAGCAAAATCTAATTTGCTTAGATTCAGAAAAGCCAGAAGTCATTGGACTTCGCGTCTCTTGCGTGTAGGCATTAAAAGCAGCTTCCGCTGACTCAGCGACAGCTGACATGGGAGAAGATTTGTGTCCAGTTAGTATTTGTGCAGAGTAGTGAGCGATGAGAATCTACAAACTGCCATAGTTGTTTATTTTATTATGTATCTCAAAAAAAACCATGCAGGCCTATTTGATGTTTGTGGCAATAGAAGTTGACAGAGGAACAAAAAGTGACAGGGTCTAAGAGGTAAACTCCTAAAATCTGTGAGCAAGTAATGTCTCACAGTGGGATTGATTTTGTTTACTTTAATATGAGCCATTACACTTTATTTGAACTTGGCCATTACTACCAGTAAAGCAAGCTGGAAGAAGGGCTATCACAGACTAAAGTATTCTTGGATTATACAGAAATTTCTAAAATCAGTGGCAGAAATTATGGTATGCTTCAGTTCTAACAAAATCAAAAGACACATCCGACAAAAATGAAATCCCAGCAGAGATTTCAAACAGCTCATGAGAAATAGAAAGCTGAACAGAGGAGGACAGGTTATTCGATTGATGAGCAGAAAGAAGGTGGGAGAATGTCTTCCAAAAACAGAGGCAAAAACAGTACGATCACTCAACTGGAAGTAGATTATTACAGCCTAGGAGGAAGGCAATATGTTACGTGTTCAGGAAGAGTGAAGAAGAGCTTCCACCCACCATTTCAAATACAAAATGGTAAGACAAGGTGTTTTTTTTCATGCCCTTGAACTGCTCTGTAGGCAACGTGTGCTGATTGAAGTCAGACTGACGGCAACCTACAATTTCTCTTTTATGAACATTTTCTGTCTCGAGGTTTTGAACAAGATCCTGTACGTTTGATGAATTTTAGAAAAACATCAGGAAATAAGGATTAATAAATCCACCAAATGATAAATGCATTAGCCAAGGCTGTTGATGCTACCATGTAATTCCAGGCAAATACTTTTTAAAGCAAAATAAAAGGCACTCATCAATTTGAAAACTAGCCAGCATTTAAAAGGAAGCTAAAAGGAAGGTCAAATCTTATACCTGCCCTTCAGTCTACTACATATTTTGGTTTTACAATCACCCTTTCACATAACTTGATTTCTCTGTTGCCCTGTTAAAGAAGTGTACAAACTGAAGGGCAAATTGCTATACATTGGAAAGAAAATGTCTGAAGCACAGGTTTTATCATTTCTCTGTGAAGGGGCTTGTAGATTTAAGATTCTAACAATTGCATGCCCAGATCAAAAATTCATCTAGCCTTATATCTTATCTCTAACGGTGATCAAGTATTTGGAAAAGAATAAAAGTACAGGATGTACCGAGCAGGCACATCCCCTGCATATTCATGTAGCTTCAGATTAAAAAAAAATACAACCTCGTCTTTGTTTAAAGCTTGCTAACTGGTAATTTCATTGGGTAAGCTTTACCTCTTAATGCTATGAGAAATACAGGATAATTGTCCCCTATCTATAAAATAGTACTTACATAGAAAGCAACTGTCATTGTTTCTCTTTTGGAAATTTCAGAAAGGAAGTCTGGCTTCAAAGGTCTCAGACAAGAATAAGAAATACAACAAATTTTTCTACAGGTGATGATCAAGAAACAAAGAAAATTGTAAACCAGAGTAGGGATTCAATAAGATGAACTCCTGTGAATTTATTATCATCTTAAGGAAATTAATGGAGTCATTTAGTATGAACACACACAACCAAAAAGCGGTACGTGGCTTCCTTAACTGTAATCACTACATGATACGAATATCCTTATGTTAAATAGCTGCTGGGTTAAAGCAGCATGTGAAGTTTGTTATGATCCTCTCAGACTTCTATTCTTAGCTATAAAAGTAAATTAGAATTATAATTTGAATAATTCACGTGGAAGGGACCTACAAAGACCATCAAGTCCAACTACCTGACCACTTCAGGGCTAACCAGAAGTTAAAGCAGATTATTGAGGGCATCATCCAAATGCCTCTTGAGCACTGACAGGCATAGGGCATCAACCACCTTGCTAGGTAACCTGTTCCAGTGTTTGACAACCCTCACAGTAAATAAATTTTCCCTTATATCTGGTCTGAACCTCCTCTGGCTCAGCTATGCACCATCCCCTTGTGTTCCATCATTGGATACCAGTGAGAAGACACTGGCACCCTCTCTCCACTTCCCCTTCTCAGGAAGTTGCAGCAAGCAACGAGGTCATCTCTCAGCCTCTTTTTCTCCAGACTGGACAACCCAGGAGTCCTCATCCTATCCTCACAGGACACGCCTTCCAGCCCTTTTGCCAGCTTCGTTACCCTCCTTTGCATATTGAAGATGAGGCCGCACCAATGCTAAATATAGCGGGAGAATCACCACTTCTGACCGGCTGGCTATGCTGTATTTAATGCACCCCAAAATGCAGTTTACCCTCTCAACTGCCAGGGCACTCTGCTGGCTCACATTGAGCCTGCTGTTGAGCAGTACCCCCAGAGCCCTTCCTGCTGAGATGCTCTCCAGTCACTCGTCTTCCAGTCTGTACCTGTCCCAGTGTTACTCCATCCCAGGTGCAGAACTTGGCATTTGCCCTAGCTGAATTTCATGCCTTTGATAACTTCCCAGTGCTCCAGTGTATCTAGATCCCTCTGCAAGTCCTCTTGCTCCGTGTACCACAAGCAACCAGTCACCAGCCAGATATAGCCCCATTCGCTACGACCCTTTGAGCTCTACCACCAAGCCAGTTCATCACCCAGCGTAGCATGAATCCGTTTATCTCACAGATGAACAATTTGTCCAGAAGAATGCTGTGAGGGACAGTATCAAAGGCCTTACTAAAATCCAGAAAGATTACATCCACTGCTTTTCCTTCATCCACCAAGTACGTGACCTCATTGCAGAAGGATATCAAACTAGTAAGACAGGACTTTCCCTTCATGAGCCCATGTCGACTATGCCCATGTAAGATGGAACATATGTAAGAACTAAAACTTTCATTGTACATTCCCTTCGCTTTTCATCCTTTATTCTACTCTTCTTCCACTTGTATCATACCATCTATTTTCATGCTGTTCAACTGCTTTTTCATCCATAGTCAGTGTATAACCACTTTCACTATCTACATTGAGAACTCTACAAAATAAACTCTACAAAGCCCAAATCCTACAGGTTGTCATTGCTAGATTCTCACACCACTTTCAACCAAACCTATGGACTAGCTTTTTAGCAGCCTCCTATAAGTTTTTATACGTTCAAAATAGCTAGATAGAGGTGGCAAGACTTTCTGTTGGTTCCAAAAATATCAGTATGTGAGTTCTGTCTCCTAAAATTCTGTAGAAACACTTTCTAATTGGGTAGGAATAAAATGCTGGGACTCATTACCCAAAGTTTAGTCTAATCTCAGTCTAAAGCTAATTCTTTTGAGTAGCACTGCCCCCAATTCATTTAAAATTATGAACTCCTACATTAATTTCTAACTCAGATCAGAACAGCCGCATGCGGGCATCTTAATTCTTGCACTGGGACCTAAGATAGCTCTTTAGCAACTTAGAAATGTCAGAGGGTATTCCTTATCTCTTTAGCCAGGCTATAGGTTTCAAGAAGCAGCTTTAAGTTTTCAGGTTATTGTAGCAATACAACCTTTTTGATGAAAGCATTTATCAGGCTGATAGCCCTGCTGGCTGAACTCCTGCTGAAGCTGTATAAATGTCTAATGGTGTTATCATCCATAACATTACCCAGGCTATAAATGCCATACTCAAGCTACGTATGTCAGACGAATAAAGCTCTCTTGACCTTCAGAAGAAAAGGTCAAGCCACAGGGTATACTTGAAAGATCCAATGGAAAAATTAAATGGCTGTATTTCAGCTGCCTACATTCATATTTTTCAGGTATTTGCAGATCTATGACGTCTGAGGGAATGATGGAAAAAGGTAATGAACAAGTCATACTGGTTTGTTAACTCTCAAATACACGAACTAAACAATAATAATAGTAATTAAAAAAAATCCAAGTACTTATTATGAAGTGGTTCTTTGGCCCTTTGTTCTGTTCTTCTATTTGTCTCATCTCTTCTCCTTTCATACTGTTCATTATTTCAACTGTTATTACATGTATTACTGCTTGCAGAATTGCATTTGATGAATAATACAAAATCTGATAATAAAACACCTTAAATCACATATACATTTAAAGTGTGACTCAGTTACACAACATAAATTCAGTTATTTCCCTGCAAAACATATCAGACATAATGAGTCCTGTACTGTAGTGAAGCTGTGGCTGATTAAAGGTCATATGAATGCAGGAAACAAAAGAGGTACTATTTCTAGAGCAGTCTCCAATGGTGCCCCGACACTGTATGCTTTGAAGGGAAAACCGATAGCACTGGGATAATTCATATGACATTTTCTAAGCATACCGACAGCTGAAAGTTGGGTTAAGTCCAGAGACACAGGTGTCTGGGTTCTTCATGAAACCCATGCCTGTGTTGATTTCTATTTATTATAAAAAAATCTGAATATCTGAAAAACACCCTTCTCTGAAATCTGCTGACCTCTTAGCTCTGAGGTAACTTGTGATGAGTTTCATAAACTAGTCTTGGTAAATAAAGAGGGATTTCATCGGTTTTGAAACTATTATCCGTGGAATTAACATTCAAGATTGCAATCCCCTTAAATGCCCAATATTTCAAAAAGTCTTCAATTTGCAGCCTAAAATGCACCAGTTCCTAAAAGGCGTGGTAATCAAAAGATGGATTATTCCACTCTGAAGTTATTATTTTATGAAGAAATGAATATAAGAACAGCCAAGAAGCTAAATAATTCAGTCCAAGAGGCGCAACTCAGACCTGTTCGGTGACTTCGGTATGCATGTATCTGTTGCGCTGAACTGCTGCTATTCCCATAAGATCTGTTGGGATGCTGTAATGCATCTGGATCAGATACAGTGTTGGCATAAATGGTTTGGCAGCACTGAAATTTATGGAGCTGTAACACAGTAGCCACAGATTTGGTACGCTGAAGGTCCAGCTCATGAGGCCCACTACTTCATAATACAACTAGAATTTACTAAAGATGATGTTATTTTGGCACGCAAATGATTTTGTTATCATTTAGTTTGGTTTAATGTACATAAAATGAACTCATAAACATTAACAATGCTCAAGCTTTATGTTAATTTTAATAAACCGCTACAGTAGGAATGGGAGAGATCCCGCCATCTTGACACTTCTGATCATACACAGTAGCTGAGAAAAGTCTATAAATCATAATAATTGAATTAAGTAAATGAAGCTGTGTTGAGTTCTATCTGCAGAAAATCTAGACACTGTTCATTCCTACATCATAGTCTGTCCTCATTGTCAAAGAAGCTTTCCGGAACTACAGTCACTTTGACTTTCACAGTAACTGAGAATAATCCAATCCCAGCAATGATGTATATCTGGTTGTTAGACATTGGAACGGGCTGCCCAGGGAAGTGGTGGAGTCACCATCCCTGGAGGTCTTTAAAAGACGTTTAGATGTAGAGCTTAGGGATACGGTTTAGTGGGACTGTTAGTGTTAGGTCAGAGGTTGGACTTGATGATCTTGAGGTCTCTTCCAACCTAGAAATTCTATATGATGACTTGATATAAAGAGTTAAAAAGACAGAATTACTTCCAGTCTAATATCTGGGTTGTATAAACTGAAGAGTCAATAGTGCTGCAGAAGGATATTGATAAAATAAGATGCTGCCTTCATGACATTTAATACTAACACTGAAGGTTTCAGATGTTGCCAAACAAAACTCCCAGGAAATCTGGTCAATACATTTTTAGAACATGTGCCTTCCTTTAGTATCAGGGCAACGACCGAGTCTTTGTTTAAAGTTCATGCTGAAGTCAGGATAGCTCTTTCTGAAAGAGAGTCCAGTACTGTGATGCTACAGGACCAGAAAAGGAGCATCTGCTCTACTTAGTGATAGACCAGGATTTTTAAAAGAACCCCTTAAACTTTTTAAGAATGTACATTTGACAACTGAGGGAAGCAAAATAACTTCACAGACTCAGCTAATTAAAACAACATCGAAAATGAATATATCCTAATATTATTTGGTTATTTCAAAACCAGAATTTTTACAGAGACACAAGACTTTCTTGTTGGTCTATAGCTGAGGGCACTAGTCAAGTGACCTGGTTTGGAAAGGAGTGAGCAAAAGATGCTTTGCAGTTCTCAATTCCTGACTCTTCTAGTTCTTTTTTCAATTTTCTCCATTTTCCTTTTAGAAGACAGTGACTTACCCTGCACCGAATATTTCAAGCAAGACCACAGCATTGACTAATGCAACAGTACTGCAACAGTTTTGTACTCCTTATCCATACCGGTATGCTCTTACTGCAGGTACTAATTCAAGTGGGATCCCACTAAGACTAAGAGACCGGCAGGTCCCAATTATACTTACAATTTTAATTTAGAGTCCAGTGCAAGTTACATTGACAACTTGCATTTGCATGTACCAGTTAGACAGAGGGACTTGATGAATTTCAAAATAACCTGTCCCAGGACCCCTTTTTAATTTCCTCAGACTGTCAGGAGTTTCCTAACAGTTGTTTCAGTAGTCCAGGGCACAAATCATCAGCATCTTGTGACTAAGGAAATTGTGAATGATCTCACAGTGCTACTGTTCTTAATATTATATATAAATTTGCATTTTAAGAACATTTTCTCAACATTTTTTTTTCACAAACTCCAGTTGGAGGCCTCCAATTTCTCTCGTGGTTTTTTTACCTGCTCTAACTTACTGGTTTCAAACATTCTCTACAGTTACTTTTCCAAAGTTTGATGGATTCTTCTTTTACCCACACATTTTGCAAACCTTGCTTTTTCAGCATTTTGTTTGACTTTCTGTCTTTCTGGTTCCTTTTCTGTTTGACCCCACATATGCTGAAACCTTTTCACCATTGTACCAGGTAGCACCAATGCTGCCACTAACTGTTTATCCTGCGTGTTTCTGAATTTGCAGCCACCTTGCCTGATGTTTGTCTCGCTGCTATTCCTCTTTCAAAGTTTAGACCTGTCTTATGTGTTTCCTTTAGCCTCTTCCTCCTATACCCTCAAAAGGAGAAAGTCAGCACTGAACTTCAGAAATTAGGTTCTGCAAAAATGCTAATAAAGTCAACTGCGTGCGTTTGCAGTGCCAGTAAATCCTGAGCAGTTCAAGAAAGCTGAATTAATTCTGTTTCCTTTAATTTAGCCATCTGGCCTAACATTCATATTCATGCTAGGAACAAGCTTTACAGGCATCACCACAATGCCATCATACTAATAGAGATTGATCTATTTTGCCGATTCTAGATTAACTCAATTATAAACTGATTAATATACTAAATGATGGATCAAACTTCTCTTTATGCAGACATTTTTAGTAGCATGGGAAATATGTGGAAAATGATTGCCTTTAAATATTTTAGTTCCCTAGCACTAGCCAAACAAAAAAGCCTGCCAGTCTTGCAAAAGTTGAGTTAAGACATTTTGCAGTCCGTTTAGTCACAGTATTAGCATTTTGCATTCTTTGTGCTCTTCTTGTTTATTTTTTCTCCACCAGAAAGCATGAGACAATGCATTAGCAGCCTCTTAGGATACATAAAAAAGTGATTTTTTTTTTCCCTTATTGTGGTATCTCTGCCATTACTTCTTTTTACCTCACCGTACAGAGAGAAAGAGTGAGAACCAAACAGAGGGAGACAGCTGCTTTTCTGCTGAATACTTTTTATTTACATTAAAAATTCAACTGCTGTAAAATGATTTCCTGAACTGACACCGAAAGAGACATCACCACAATTCACACCAAAAACTCGGGGGGCAAAAAGCACTAGCTTTTTTTTTTGGCTGACTTTATGTCTAAAAAACTGACAAGAGTTTTCTGTTTCCTTTAGGAATGAGGAGTTGCCTGCCTGCTCACCGACAATACACCATTAGATCATCCAGCTAACTGCATATATACAGAGCACTGAAATTCCCATTTGAGACTGTTAAAACTTTCAGAAGCAGTGATGGTTTAGTTACCTACTTTCAGGCTTGTTCTTTCTCTCTCTTACAAATTCCACAGGGTTTATCTAACTATTACAGAGCCCTCAAATGAGAAGACAAAGTAAATACACTAGAGATTCTGGTGACGAATCTGTTTAATACAGATTGAAACTCTAAAACCTGGGGATTCAAACCACACTGGCTTTATTTCTCTCTAAAATAGTATAACATAGTTGAATGACTGTAAATGAGATACAGCTTCACACTTTGTTTCAGAAGTCAGAAACACCAGTATTTTCTTAAAAGCAGGATCTCAAATTATACAGCTGCTCTGGACATGTGAGGATAGAAGCAATTGTGCAGGTGAAGATAATGTTATTTAAGGCAATCTGGCAAATTACAGAAATGATTATTATATGCTCCTGTGATTATACCCACACTGATTCTGACTTGTGTATTTACTGGCACACGCATTTCTATATTCTTTCTTGGCTCAAGACATTTTTTAGAAAGTATCCTATAATAGTTAGATTTTTCAGTGAAAAGAGCAAGCCTTCTATATAATGTTTACTAAATTTACAATATGCCTCAGTTTACTCTAGACAAGGAAAAGAGTTGCTGTTTTATTTTTTTTAACCTGTGTTAGGTTTCAAATTGCATTTAAAGCAGCAAGAAAAATGAACTAAAACCAGCAGCTGGAACATCTTCTCCAGAACATCTACTGTAGCTTTTAACAAGAACAGGACTCCAGGCCTGGACCCACACCAGAAGTATGTTGGAACGCTCTTCAAGCAACATGGTTTTCTGTACTCTCACTAAACTCTGCCAGGAAAATGCACACATGCCTATGAAGAATGTATTCTTCACATATATCAAATTATACATAGCAACAAAAAGAACTATTTGGTACTGGTAGGTGGGAAAATGTAATTAGTTTTACCAACAACCACTCAATCAGGCAAATGAGTCAACTGATACCCAGAGTGCTCACATACACTTGGCAGTCTCCTGCAGTGTTCCCAAGCCAGGGCTGAGATATTTCCTGAAAGATATGTTGTCTGCTGAAGTTAAAATCACCTTCGGAGTTTTGGAAGTCAGAGTTTTTGCTGGGATTTTTTTTTCCTAATTGAAAATGGTATTACTTAGCAACAAGGATTGCACTCTGGATCAGTGAAAATGCAACACTAAGTATTTTAGAAACAATGTCCTTGCTGTTTTGACTTTCATAATTCAGAATCAAGAAGCACCAGGGTCAAGCTATATGCTAATGGCAGCAAGTGCCCCAGCTTCTGCATTCTCTTTCTAGGTCTTGGGTGTTGGCAAGGAGGGGTAACACAGCAACGGCAGGAAATATGTAGGATGGATGAGGTCAAATATAAGGGAGTCAATAGGGAGATACGTTAAGTAATAAGCTGTTACCAAAATGAGACACTGAAGAAGAATGACTTTCCTCCCAAAAGCACGGAAAGCAGGGAAGGATTAACCCCTTTCCAGCTGATGCAGCTGTCCACAATCCCTGAACATCAGAACACCAACAAGAAACTGGCTCCTGGACATAGAGTAGAGAGCACAAGTTGAATCCATCAAGCAGGATGACACCCTGATGGGAAAGGGTTTGGGGAATAAAGAGATGCTGTTTACACTTGCCATTGACACACCACCTCTTGTTGACAAATCCGAGGAAAGACCATGTAGTATCGGTTACCAAAAATACTACCTTTCAACTTCCATTTACAATGTGAATTGGCCTTGCTTTCCCAGACAAGACCTACTGCAGAAATCCACTAATCTCCTCTTCCAGATTCAATCACTATAATCCTTTCTCCCCATGCATGATTCAGACTATGCACAGGCATGAAAATCATACCCAAATTCAGGACCCATGTTGGCTCCTTGTCTTATTACTAACATCCCAAAAAATTCACAGATCAAGTCTCATTGCTAACAAAGTTTAAATTAACCATGCCAGTAGCTACATCTATTTTGAATCATAATAATCACAGGGCTCTGGATGAACCAAATGAGTCCTATGGCCAAAGCATTCTTAGTCAAATGGCTTTTTAAATGGAATAACACAGACTGTTTCTGAAAAATGATTTAAATATTCACAGTTTAGAACATTTTTCCTGTGTAAGAAAGAAAAACTTCTACTCAAGTGCCCCTTCCTGACCAACTAAAAATCTGAACAAACAAATTAAAGGAAAATAAAATCATGACTTTATAAACGGCTTTTCAGGAAGAAAGGTTATTTCCGCAGCAGGTGCCATTTTTGCCTGAACTACCTAAAAACCAGCATAAGCACTTGCTGCCACTTTGCACAGGTAGACTGCAAATCCTTGTTCCTACTGTTTGCCCCACAGCTGAAGCATAACACAATGCTGTTCAGAAACACAGTTACAAGTGAGCGTTCCTTGTCCCAGAGAACTGAAGACTTCAGGCTACGTGAGCAAATCCATCCGTACAAGTACTAGCAAGGTGAGCAGAGAAGCAAACTATTCCTGCCTTCCTGACACTTCCCACAGAAAGACTGGCAGTGTGTCTATTTGCACTCAACTTTATTTTGCTGATTCAAATACTGACCGTCCAAAAATGTGAAACAGTACTGGGTATAAAAATGCTAAGTGGACACAATAACTGAACGGCACAATGAGTCTTCAGCTCTTTTTCCATCTCAGGTTTGTCATTTCCATTAACATCCTTTCTTTCTCTCTGACAGAGGAAAGACGTGCACAAAGCTTAATAAACCCTAGATTCTGGTCAGCTAAAATAAGAATATTGTGACCTATCCAAGTGTCATGCGAGATCAAGGTAAAGAGTTAGGAGACAGAGTGCTGAAGGCGATCTGAACGTCCTTGTACATTGTGCATCCAAGAGGATGCAGAAATCCTTTCTGCCATTTGCTTTTTGCAGTAACAAACATTAAATCCCTTTACCCTGTCTACAGGAGACTGCAACGAGTAGCGAAACATTAAAACATTTGTATTCTTCTTTTCAGACAGAGTCATTAAGGGAAAAAAAATCTTTGCAAGACTCATCTGATACAATGTTGACATGAAACATTGCAGAAGCAATGTGAAAACATGAGCCAGGATGCCGCCAGCACGTAAGCAGCCCCATCTTACAGCCCTCGTGACGAGAACAAATAGCTCCATCTCGCCAGCTCTCTCAGTGCCTTGCCACTATAGACAGGATGAGGAGCATCAAGGGAAAGATTAGGCAAGGCACAGATGAAGCTAGTGGGAAGAACAAAACACATTGAAGCATCACCTTGTTGCTCTGCTCCTTCAACTATCTGCTCAATAATTGTGCATTATTGGCCAGGGTTTCTGGCAGAAAAAAAAAAACTGGAATAAACCCACAGAGAGATGCTATGGCTCCTAGAGCCGCAGATGAACCCTAGAAGCTCCAGAGAGAGCGTATTTATTCTGTCCTCCCCAAAACACAAGGCAAAGCCTATAAAGTCATCAGCTGAGTACTAAAATCTGCAGTAAAGCCGCTCATTGCTAGTCAGAAAAGGAGAGCACAACTGAAAAGAGACACAGTGCACCAGGCTATTTAACTCTTTTGCCTCCTTCCTTTTGTAAGCCGTATTCTCAACAGAATGATGCACGAACAGCTACTTGAGACAGAAAAGCGAGAAAAGACAATGCTAATGAAACTATATATAGACACCAGAAAAGAAATCTATTATTTCAGAAATAGCTGCATAATGAAGCTTTAAAACAATATAATAAAAAGAGATGGGAGAAAGAAAGGCTAAATAGCACTTAAAATTCACATTACTTTTTTCACATAAAAACTGTCTGTCACTATTACGTGGCATCATAAAAATCAAGTCACCAAGCAAAGAACAAAACCAGAGTTACTGGCTTGCAGCATGTATAAATATATAAATCAAGAATCATAGAACCACAGAATTGTGTTGGAAGGGACCATTAAAGACCATTTAATTCCAACCCCCCCTGCTATGGGCAGGGTCACTTCCCACTAGACCAGGTTGCTCAAAGCCCCAGCCAGTCTGGCCTTAAAGAACACTAAAGTCTATGCAAAAAACATTTAAACATTCTAACTAAAAGAAGTATATAAAAGGGTACAATAGATTCATTTTAATATCAAGTCTGCCAGAAAGGCCTGAAATTCTTCTAAAAATACTCCAAAATATTAAGATAGTTAAGTTGTATTGTGTTTTGCTTATCTACGTGTTTTATATAACAAGCAGATTTATCTTAAAAGAAGTCTCTTTTCTCTGTCCTCTTTTTGCATTTTAACAGTACTTCTCAGTTACGGAGCATGCAATGTTAAAATCCTTATATGATTTAACCATTGTTTGAAATCCTTGTGGCTTGAACAAACCGCCTAGTTAATTAATGACACTTCTTCAATAATTTGTGTAATTCACCCATAAATGAAAATAAATCTTTTAGTTTTTCCTCAACAATGTACCTTACCCTACAATTTTGAGCACCTCTAATCATTGTAAATACATATGTAGGGTCACTTGATAGTCACTGCACCCAAAATTGATGAGGGAAAAGATGTATTCCTACATGTTAAGAAACAAAAACAGAGGTATTTCCTGACATTACGAGCTCCTTTATCTGAACCTACAGATTCTTGGTAGGGACAAGGAACATTCTAATAAAGATCAAAATCATTGTTTACACTTTCAAATTTTACCATCTGTATTTTTTTTTTTCCTTTTGTTCTTCCAAACCTTCCAATACTCATAATGATTAAGGTATTTCCCTTTCCTGTACTGCCCCAGTTGCCTGTTTGGAGCTCTCTTTCATCATTTTGTCAACTCATTAGAAGGCTGTCCTCAAGATCTTGTTTCCACACAGCTAGATGTCTGAGCATAGTTATACTTCATCAGCGTGACTCCTGCAATAGCAGTGACTGCTTGAATCAGATGTGAGCTACAGCACCTGATTAAAATCAGAATGGTAGGGGGAATGGAAGCACAACTTCCTCCAGAGCATCAGGCAAACGAAAGCACCGGTGGGAGGATAGCAACAAGGGCACATATAGATGCAACATTTTCAAACACTTAAAAATTCCTTATTTTTAAGCCATGTTCTGGAAGCTAGGTAAGGCTACTATTCCTTTCAGCGTAGGAGTGGTTTAGAGTAACTACTTCCCTGAAAAGGTTGTAGCAACTGCAAGTCATGGACCGTGGATAAAAATGGGGGGATCCAAAAGCAGACTGTACTCAAGTGGCCATGGATTTATTAGTTATTCCTCCCAGGGACTAAAGCCCACACCAAAACCACGGAACCAGAGAGGCAAACTCATGAAAAGCCTAATGCTACAGTAGCCATTTGACAGTGCTCCTTGTTAATTAGCTATTACCTCCAGGCCTGAGATTTGCTAATGCTGTGATGACTTGGGGAAAATACTGACATGACTAAATGTCATATTATGAGCTTATGACTATGAAAATTGATGCCTCATGAAGGTCAGCAGCAATCTGCATTCACCTTGCTGAGGCTGCCTCCTGTCAGGCTGGACTGACCAGGCAAAGGTGAGTTCAGTTGTGGAGTCAAGTTGGGAATTACCTTGGGGAAACAGATCTGCCTCAGTGGGAGGGAGTCCTTGTGGACTTCACTGCTGGACCCAGAGAGGTCCAGGCTCCCCTCCTTCATGTGAGGTCCTCTCTGGGTGCAGGGCTCTGCCCTGAAGCACAGGGTGCTCACGGCAGAAGGAAGGTACTGAAACCTGCCTCAGCTCCGTGCTTGTCAGGAAAATAATGCTGAAGTTTCTGTGGTTGCCATGGGAGTAGAGACGGCAAGCGCTGGGAGCAGGAGTGACTAACAGCCTAGAAACTGCCTTCCTGCACAGATACTGCAAGCTACAGAAGATTAAAACAAAAAATACCAGACCTCCTGCACCCTGCATTTTCAGACAAAACAATTTTATCTGCAATTGGTCTCATAGTTTCTTTTCCAATTTCTCATAAGACCTTACAGTGTACACAGTATTTTTTCCAAATGCTGTGCTTGTTTTCTCTTTCACCGAGATTAGTATTCTGTATGATTAGACACAGAATAGGTTCAAACCAGGGACCTTTATTCACACATTTTAGGACTAATGTACTTTGTATTGCAGTGGGACCATATACAACAGTTAATACTGTGCCAGGCAGGATGCGAATCACATTAGTTAACTGCTTGTACATTTATTTTCAAAGCAAACAGAAGAAAGTTCACGTGTACTCATTGTCTGACATGTCTTGGTCAAAGAGAATCCTGGTAAGTCTCTGAGTTTCCACTCTACATCACCCTGAGGAAGTAGGCTCTGTAGCCTCTTGTAGCCCTTGGAAAATCAATTCAAAAAAACAGAAAGGAAGGTCACATTCCTGAGTGATCCCATCCATCCAAGTGTAACATGAGTGTCACTCTGCTCAAGATATGGAGGACCCAGTCCTATGAAGTTTTCATATTGTGTGTATTTGCTTATTATTCTCAAGAGTCCACTGGTATAATGGGGCTGTGTGCCTTGGCCAGAAGCGTGCTCTGGATATAAAGTATACAGGAATAGGAAGCTGCTAAAACCCTCCACTCTGGTAGGACTGCAGAAATACAATGTAAAGAATTAACAGAATTAAAAGAATTAAAAGAATTGCCAGAATTAAATTCTAGTCCTCTTCAATTTACATAAAGAATTGCAAACAAAAAGCCTCTGTTTAGAATTAGCTAAAGAATCCTAAAGCACAATGTCCAGACTCGAGACCTAGGTGTGAACTACAGCAAAAATCTGCCAGTGACCTTCACAAGATCATCTGTTGACACAGGATGCCAAGAAAGAAAGCGTTGCAGTCAAGCTGATTGTACCAGGTCTCCTCTGACTCATAGTAAGTTTGTCCCCAACACACAAGGAGAAAAGACTTTGGGACTCAGAAAGACTTTGGGAAGTATTAACTATGGAGTTTCAACCACAGGTGGCATCAAACACTACCTTGGAGGCCTCACGCACAAGCCTGTATCAGAGCACAGCAAGGGCAAAAATCCAGAGGGCACATAGGCTCTACCACCATCACAGACACAATTAAAAGTTTGACTCTCTATTTGCCATGTTTGATGTGAAAGTATTGCTAACTCACCTTTATGTCAAAACAAGAAGATGGTTAGTAATACTAACTCCAGTATACTAGCTCCAACCATTCTTCTCCTCCACCAGAAAGATAGTTGTAGGAAATTCTTGCAGAACTGCCAGAGAGCAGCTAGAGCAGTCAGTGATAGACTACTGGTGTCAGACAGATGGAAGAAAAGACAGAAAATGAGACTGGAAGCAAAGAGGAGGATGCACACTGCAGATGACTGAGGGAGAAAGTTGAGAGAACTAAAGAGTGAGGTGAAAGAACAGTCTATATCGAGTGCATTTTTATGAAGACAATAAAAAAATACTGAACAGTACACTTCCCTTGGAAATTTAGCTTTCCAAGTTAATTGTGTCAGAGGTTCAGGTGCTATGGGGTGTAGTTTTCTAGAAATACTTTCAGTAGTGATTTTCACGGTGCCAGAGGGGTGACAAAAATAATATGACGAAAATATAAATTTAAATTTTCACATTTACCTTTTACTCACTGTACAGAGCAATCGATTACATTAGGCAATAGGGAAGATGCTGAAGCTACACTAGACTAGAAAATTCTTATCTCATTTGCACAGACAAATCAGGAGAGAAATTAGATAAGAAGATAAGTTAGTAAGTGTATCCATTTCTGTATGAGCTTATTTGTGTGTAATAAATGCAAAGGCTTTTTTTCCCCAAAATTTCAATTTTCAGTAGGAACAGAGCACAGTCTCTCCTAAGAACCTCACTTAATTATATTTCTTTGTGTCTCTAGAGACAAATACGTCTAAATACATATTAGAAGATCTCTTCACCAACTCTGGAGAACAGCACAAGGATTCATCATCACTTAACATGCAAACCCCATAGTTTGGAGAACTGTAGAGATTAACATCAAACCTGTGTCTGGTTTTGGTTTCTGTTTCAGTGAGTTTGTCAACAATAGAATCTCCTAAATCAAGCAAATGATTTTCACACAGCTGGAATTGGCCATTATGTTCACATGTGCTTATCTGGACTCTGAACAAGTGTTTGTTTTCTGGAATAAGCACTTATGGAGCATCCAGTTTAGAAAGTACAAACATATTGGCTAATTTGAATTAAAAGGCAGTCAGTCACCCCAAATTAAGCACTCAAGTGATGATATTTCCAAATACAGCAGTGAACTACAACTGAGAATCATACAAATGGGGTAGCCTCATATTTAAAACATAGGACTGAGAGCTAGTAGATGTTAGTTTCTCTCCTGCTTCTGCTGCTTGTCTTTTCCTCTTGATCTTGAGTAAATTATTTATTGCCAAGATTCGAATCTCCCCAGACTCAAAAAGAGGCAGTTAGACTCCCTGGCTTTAAAGAGCAGTGTTGCAATAATTAATTCATTATTCTTTGCAGAGCACTCTAAAATCATTAGATGCAGCTGTAGAAATGCATATTATTAGTGCTAGTGTACTCCACTAGCAATTCTCAAAATAACCCTGCATATATCTTGTATGGATTTGTAGTATTCTGCATTAAAGTCAGTGGTACCTTGAGTCCTGAACTAGTATGTTTTCTCAAAGGTGTAAAATGAAGAAAGGAAAATAATCCAGTCTTGATCATAGTGCAAATTCTCTTTGCACTATTCTACTTCTATATTTTCTTTTTAGTACACACACTAACCATAACAATAGCAAGTATGTGGAAGGGAAAACTATTCCACAAAGGTCAACAGCTGAATGGCAAATGGCCATCGCAAATTCTGCAAATGAAGCCAATGGACTAGCTCAAGCCCCGCTACAAACAGTGAAGTGACCAATATGATATGCTTCACTAGAAAAGAAAAAGATTTTTTTTTAACTGGCTTTTTCAAAGCTCAGCACGTTTTGGGCTCAACTGTTAAAAAATAGCCTTTTTAAAAATTACGTGTTTTGCATAAGGCTGAGAGGCCACTCTGACACAATCAGTTTGATCCCTTTGCTCATGAGAAGGCAAACATCACTGTATGTCAGTTGAACTGCTTTTGCTGCAAGTGCAAACTGGGCAGCTCTATACTGAAGCAGCTGCTCAGATGTCTACTAGTCCATGCTGTATCTCTGCTCAAATGCATATTTTCACAATACCTGCATCACTGAATTAGGGGTACAATTACAGATTCCCATCTCAAACAACTGACTTTGAGTAAGACTCCATGTGAATCAGGGTGAAAACTGATGATAGGCAACTTGGTACATTAGTATATTTGACTAATGAGAACAATAGGATGGATTTAATTTTCACTGTCTGCAGGAGCACCAGTTTTGACAGAAACTGTTCTTACAAAGTGAGTATTTTATTTAATGACTTTTAAAGAGGTGTATTCTACAGCATACCACTGTGATGTAATTAACAGCCTCTAAAAGCCCCTTACCTGTTGGTCATCTGGAGTCCATATGCCACACGTGATCTGACTCTCCAGGTTTATTTCTGAAGACCAGTGTCTTTGTCCGCTGACTGAACCAACCAGCACAAATCCATCTCTGTAGGAGATAAGGGCTTGAGTCCCATCATGGCTCCATGTAAAGTCGCTTACCTTAATATATCAAAGATAAGAAAATAGATGTATCAGCCATAGAGTAATTCTTCATTGTTTTGATAAAAGGTAGCACTGCACGGAGCTAGGCAGGACAACTCCTTAGCCCAGTAGCAGTTCTGATTTCACAGCTATCAGATAAAGCAACTGTCCTTGCAAAGTCTGACACTTCTTGTATACTCCTTTCATTAAAGAAATGTTTCATTTTCTCCTGCACATTGCAAAAGGTATAAAGTACTATTCATGGTCCTCTTCATTTTGTCTCTCGGGACTTGATCATTCTGAACTGAAGAGAAAACACGCATACCAACCTGTGCCCCACGATCATTCACAAGCTCCACAGACCATCTGCCTTCGTATTGTATCCAAACAAATATTCCTCCATCTGCATCACAGGTTGCTAATTTCTGAAATGGTTCGTTCCATCTAACCAGCACAACCTTAAAAGATTACAAACAAAAACAGTATTACCAGAACTGTGTAGAGTGCTAACAGCTATTTTACAAGAAGCAGTTAAACAATACTGCAAAATAAACAACATTGCATTTAAATTCTGAAGAAGATGTACAAAACAGTAATTTTCAGCACAGCAGTAGGCGTCTCTGAAGAACAGCTGGAATCATTTTGTCATGACTGTCAGCGAACACAGGCTCTCTCCCCAATCAGGCCTTTTTGGAAGGCATCACAGGCTTTTAAGAAAAACACACACTATGCTGGAATGTAGCATTTCATTATAGAAACGACAAACTGAAGGCCCCGTACCCAAACCACTTTCAAATTTTCCTTATCATGATTTCCCTCATTACAATCTCCAAGTCTCGAATCTGCAAATGAAGCTACATGCACTGACGGAAGATCAAATTTGAATACTCATATCACCAGTGACATGAAAAAAATTTCTAGAGTCCCAGCTTGTTAAAATACAGAAATTTCATAGAGGAATTGCTTTGCAGAATTGCTGTGTGGAAGGAATACAAAGCAGTTTTAGGCCCTCTACTCTGTGCATTAGAGGTGAGCTTTTCTGGAGAACCTAATCAAGTCCAAACCAGCCAAATTGCCCTCTCATTTATAATTAATATCAATTTAACAAATACAGTATCTCTCAAGGCCTCAGTATAGAACTGAAAAAAAAAACACGTCATCCTAGTGCCTGAAGCAGAAATTAGCTGTAAAACCATTTACCTTCTGTTAATGACTTTTTCTTAAAGCCTTTTTTCCAAATTAGTTCTATTTCAAAAACATTCTGATATGGCTGGGATGCTCACATTCATACACGATGAGCTTCTCCACCAGTTACATTACAGAGATATAGCATATACAAACAAAGAAAACAAATACGAAATTCTCAATCAGTAGAGTGTTATTTCAACTACTTAATGGGCACCCAGACCTAATGATGCTTTTTCATAAATCTAAATAGATAATTAATCACTTAAAAGAGACAGAAAGAGAAGACTTTCCTGAAATATATTCTGATGTTTACTGGGAAGCAATGATGCTCCGAAATGTTCCATTCCTAAAATGAACTCTGCGTACACAGATCCACCAGACTTCACAATGAAAACAGTAGTTTTCAGAATTAGGATATAAATATGCATGCCTGAAACCAAAACTTGACAGCTGAAAAAAAGAGATGCTCTTACATTTACTTAAGGAGTGCTACACTTATTCGCAGAGTGCTATGGGTCACAACTGCAAAACATGCAAATCAGTGCAGCCCTCTGGTTCTGGAGGATCAACCCTTGAACTATTAAAAGGCTAAGAGAAAACCGTTTCTTCATACATACATAAAGATTATAGGAAGAAGTGAAAATGACAAACCACACCCTCTGTTGCTATGCAGCTAGGAAGAATCCCATTTGAGATCCTGCAGAAAAATGCTTTGCTTTACTTGAACCAAGCAGAACCAAAAGCCAAGGTGCTCGTCCTACCTGCGGTTGGGTGGATTATATTGTGACACTATATGGATTGTATCATACTTGCCTTTTTTTTTTCTCTTTGTTTGTTTTTGGAAGAGCAGTAAATAAAATATTCCAGCATAGTAATATAAGCAGCTGTATTTTGGTTGAGGATTCACTCTAGCTCTTCTGTCTCAACAAGAACAGCACAAATTTTCCATTTTTTTTTCTATTTCTTGTAACTCATATGCACACAGCCATCATTTCAACCACCCTGAGACAAAACACAACAACTACATAATTGCACTTGCCAGTATTGCCTAACGGCATTGGAAAAGTGAAGAAAACCCCATACATGTCATCATGATAACTCTAAAAAAACCTGGCTTTTGAAGGTTGGCAGCAGCTAAGGCTAACAATGACTCTACATAGAATTGAAGGCATTTATTACCACTGGAAATCAGACCTTTAATGGTTAGATGGTCCCCACACTGGACATTTCATAGATCAAACAAAAGAAATTGCTAGAGGATTTAGGAACAAAAGATAAAACTCATTCAAATAACATTACGCTTTTTGATGAACACCATCAAATGTACTGCTATCTGCCTCAAAATTGCTCTGCTTTATCTGACAAAGATTTGAGACAAGCATGTGATTTTATAGATTAGACAGACCAGCCGACTTAATGATACGAATTACGGGCAAAGTGTCAGGAATTACCTTGATGTGATTTGCATCTTTTCTATTTTAAATAGGAATCTTCTTAAAGCTAGAAGATAAGTTTTGAATCAAACGCTGTACTGTATTTTCCCTCAATTTGATAAAACATTGAAGGACACATTTGAATGTAAATAATATTACCAGTGCTCTCCTTCCTCCTTCCCAATTAGTAACTTCCAAACCCTCTGTCTGGTGAGCTACAAAGGTCAAAACACCAGTAAGCCCCTGGCTTTAAGAGTAATAATCTTACCACATTATAATTACAAATGAAAATGAGACATTGATTTTATATGACTTCTGATAATATGCTCATAGGGAAGTCATTTTGCAATTTGAAAATTCAACTTCTTAAAACACAGTACAAATGCTACCATTTTATGAAGTCATTTTAAAGCTGTTTTCATCATTTACATTTAACACCTGACTCCAGGTGCTGACTCTACAGCTGCTTTGGGTACTTCCCATTTCATTTTAGGCACTTAACATACTGAAGCAGAGACTAAGACAGGAAGAAGGTCTGCCCTAAGTATTATGGCAACTTTTGGCTTTTATGTTGGTTGGAACATAAAACGTATGAAAACATGTTCTATTGCCAGCTCACGTAAACATATAAGCTTGAACTAGCCCTCCAGAAAGAAGAATTTTACTGCTAGCCCATAACACAAAGATATCGTTACTTTCACTAACAGCTTCAAGTCACAGGGGCCCCATCTTTACTTCTGCTACCTTTACGGTTCTCTGCTTCCCATTCAGCATCTTCCCACAGGTACTCAAGGAATAAACTGTTTTATCTGGTAATGAAAGAAAAAAAATGTTGGCCAAAGAAATGCCAAAGAAAGTTGTCTGTGGACCGTGTGGTCTGCACAGCCTTTGCATACTGCCTATTTATGTATTTATTTATTTTTTTAATTACCTATTAAAATTACCAATTGTCCTTGTTCTACTCTATAATAAATTTGTATTACAGACATTAATCAGCTTCTAAATTGGTATCTCATGCAGAAGATGATCTCCCATAAATAAAACTCCAAATAACTCTTAGCCCAATATACTCATTTAAGTACAGCATAAAGGCCAATATATTATACAAAATAGCATTCTTGCCATTTTCAAGTTCAAGGAGCTTTTGAATCAAGGTCTTGTGTTTTTTCTTTGAGCTCCTTTTTAGAGTTTTGTGGTGAAAAGTTTATTTGAAAAGTGGAACATTTAGCATCATTGACAGCTCTGTTTTAACTGTCAATTTGAATTTCAGGAATTAAATTTAATTAATTTTAAAGATGCTAGAAACTCTCCCCAAGAACTGACTTCATATTATAAAGAAGAACAAAGGCAGATGTTTAAGTATCTGCATCAACCTCAGACATAAATTTGTTTGACTAGTTACAATTCACTTTTTATCTTATGCTGCTTTTGATTCTCTAAAGGTACATGGCTATCTACCAAAGAAAGGTATATACTACAAAGAAACTATCATTATTCAAAAGCACGTGTGCTGTTTCACTAGGTGAAACAGCAAGCACACACACAATTCTACAAACCGTTCCCATTTCTGCTTTAAATATTATTTTTTTCCTAGAAGAGTCCAAGCTTGTTAATGGCAAGCAAATCCCCAGCAGAGACCAAAGAAGCCAGGATCCAAACGCGCTGGGCTGTCACATTCCCCTCATGCTGACGGGGGGCGTGGATTCCCATTTTGAGAGCGCTTCCCTGATAAAGCCGCTCTGAAGGTATTTGTTCCTTTTCTCCCATTGAATCCCACCACGCTAATGTTCAGTACCGCATCCTTAACATCTTTTATTCACACATGCATACAAGAAAAAAGGAAGCCCGGGTACAACTATCCTTTCATCTCCATCCCTTCTGGTAATATTGAGATATTTGCAGTGCGATGGACATTCGTTCTCCTCCGTCGCTCAGCTTGGCACCACTTTCCACTGTGTATGGGACTAATTGCCGAGCTCTGCTAGTGTCCACCAACCCAGCAGTGAAACCATTCATCTCAAAAAAAAACTTCCGAATGAGCACGCCTTAATAAGAGATCACGGAAAGGTGGCAGTACAACTTCTTATCAATGGATATTCCTTTGCTGCTGCTGTTTCAGACAGAAAGTTATCAAAATCACATAAAATACAACTCTTAGCACTATTTTAGATCTGTTTAGTCATTTAAATTATTCTAATAAAGAAGAATCCTCTAGTAGAAATCTTTGAAGGAAATGGACTCGATGATCCTTATGGGTAGCTTCCAACTCAGGATGTTCTATTCTATATTCTAAATGGTTAAGTAGTTTTACCTTGAAGTTTAGAGCATTTACAATGTGAAGAATGACACAATGTGAAGACAAAGAATGTGAACGAGAGGTTGGGAAATTAAAAATTTGAATAAATGTGGAAGATTTAATCTTGGAATATTTCAGATATAATATTTTCCTGCTCTGAAATTTCTGCATGCAAATTGTTTCCTGCAATTTTTATACATGTATGGCAAATGTTAAAGGATTATTATAGCTTTAAAAAAACATATGGAACTTGGAAAAATCACTTGAAACAAATAAAAACTAGATGCTGTCAATTTTTTCTTTCCAAATGACACATATATATGCATTTTTATTTAATTATTTATTTAAAGTTTCTCTTTTGATTAATGTTCATTTTCAACCAAACACTTTTACTGTAAAAATTCTGACCATCTCTAGGGAAAACCCAGCCACGCGCTGGGAGCATCAGGGTGTTGGCAGCCTCCCTGCACTGCAGTCAGGACCTGCACACCCAAGCCATTTTGATTGTTCCTATTCATGGGCAGTAACACCACAGCCAGTGAAATCTTGGTCTTTTGAAGTCATCTGGTAAACCGCAGTGGATTAGAGGCATAACTTGGTACCTGGGTTTAGTAATTACCTTCATGATTTTAGTCTAGCTTCCTTTCAGCTTTCTCTCGGTTACATTCTCATCTAGTCTGAGATGACTAGATTTGTTCCTTACAACATTAAAAAACTTGTTTATGCATAAAATTAAAGTGGAAAACATTGGTAACTAACATGCATTCACTTCCACTATAATGCAGTAATCAAAACAAAAATAATTGATAACACTTCTCAATAAAAAATGTGCAAACGTGACCGGGTTATGAGCAACAGTTACTTCTTGCCTTCACAGATACTCCATTTGGAAAAGGCCTTGTCATATGGCAAAGTAAACACCTATATTATTCTAATTTAAAAAGCAGCAGACATTTACTTTGAAGATAACTTAATTATCCTTTAAAATTTCCATTTTTATTTTATTCTAAAGCTTTTTGGTCCATGACTTCATATAACAAAAAAAAGTCTGATCAGTCACTGGCCTGGAAGATCATCGAGTTTCTTAGAAAGACACCGCCAGGGAAAGACCATCATGCATCTACTATTTATTAAAGTGTTAGACCAAAACTCTTGAGTAATCTCCATTTTGAGGTGGCAAACATATCATTTGTAGTAAATGTGGTTTCTTCCCATCAAAAGCCAGGTTTGGTGATTTAAATTAATTACATAAGATTGAGGGCTTTTTCCCCTGTATTTTATATCACAATACTAGACTTTGCTAAAATTTATGGTATTCTGAGAGCTTTTCTTATCCCTAATTTCACTAGAGTTTTTGGAGGGGGTAGCTGAAAATATTACAGCAATCAATATTCCAAGAGCAGAAGCCCTTAATCTAGGATGCCATATAATATTCATTACTGAAATCTTACCTCTGCACTTCTTAAAATATGCCATCTATAATTGCTACAGAGGCAAGGGACAAACATCTAGAGAAAATAAATGAATAAATAGCTAAAGCAATTATCAAATTTAGGAAGATGTTATTACAGAAAAAAAAAAGTGCAGGCACTGTAGTAATTTTTTTCCACCTCTGATCCTCCATCCATTTTACTGGAGAGCAGGCATATGCTAACAGTACAAGTCTTCTTCATCAGTGCTCTTCCCTTAGCAACATAAGCTATGGAGATCTGCTGCTATATGGACTACTGCAGCACTCTTTGCGAGTGGAGAACGCTTGATGGGAAATACTCGATCACAGCGTGATTTGCCACACAAGGAGAGCTGAATTCCTTTATCTGGTGCTAGCATTTCCGAAACTAGCAGTGAACTAGGCATCTTTGCAGGGTGTACAGGATTTGATGCCCTCTAACTCCACTGAGCACATACAATATTACACAACCTGTGCAATTGCTGGCCTTTTTTCCCCCTTTAAATCATACTGCCTGAGAGTGCTGCTATGAGTCTACCTTCCATGCAGTGAAGGCGAAAGACCTGACTGTTCCTAAAAAGACTTGACTGTTCCTAAGATAGAAACAAAAAAACTGCTCAAGGAGATTATACTTCCTAATGCCTATGTGTACAGGACTCACGCTATGTGAAAGCTTCCTCCAGTCCTGTACTTGTAAGAAAGCACCTACATTTTTAAAGGAACATATAAGGTCTGGAACAAAGCATTGGGGAAGGGGACTGGGAAATCTATCTAGAATCACCTGAGCATCAAGATTTACTGTATTGACTCATCATATTATGCAGCCCCCTAGTAAGTACATTGCTCTTCACTCATATTTACAAACAGACAGAAATGCATGCATATAGTGCATGCACCACACTGGCCCACACTGGTTTATTAGTGACAACAAAGACGAAGAGATGAGTAGGTATACAGCAAAGTAAAAGATGAGTGTGCAGGGGGGAACAAAAATGAAACACAAAAGCAAAGGGATCAGAGGAACCAACAACCACCTCTACTTGCTAATACAGTTCAGTGTGGCTTTATACATTATACACAGAGACACATACAGTGCATTATGTATTTTACTTACATATGAGTGTGCGTTATTAAATCCTTGAGGGAACTACATCGATCTTGCACATTTTTGACTCATTAGCTAATCAGAGAGAATTTTTATAATTAGAATGTAATTTAGAAGTGACAACAGGTGCCCAAAACAAGCAGCAGCAGTTAACAAGCTGTTCCTTCTCTCCATACATTTCCTATAAGCAATGCTGGGTTCTGAACAGATTCTCAAGGACACCTCGACTCCAGAGCCCTGTTCCTGACTCCCAGCCCATCAGTGCAAACAAAACTGGCTCAAGCAAGGGTTTCAGGCTTGCTTCCCAAAAGAACCTGGGAAGTGACTCACTTCCCCACCCGGGAAATTCAGCAGGGAGACCTGGAACACAGCAGCCTGGCTGCAAGCTCTGCCACTGCTTAGCTGGGACAAGTTGTCAGCTCAGCCCTGCAGGTTTCTCACCACTGTAAGAGGCGATAAAAGGCAATCGCTGTAAAAATCACAGCTCCTGTCTTGCAGCAAGACCCATCCGTGTAGATTTCATAGGAATTATCTACGCGTGCTCTGTGACAATCAGTGCTTTCCACAGGAAAATGCAAGTTTTCAGGTGTTCTAAAAGATGAAAGAAATTCTGTGGTTCTGGACAGTCTGCAGCTGAACGACAATTCTCTGTTAATTTTCAGGAAAATTGGTTCTGCATACGCTTATTTCAATAAAATGAAAAGTTCACCTACTTTTTAAATATCAGTATGCTTAAAATAAAAGCTATTCAAGTTTCTCCCTCTTAATTTCCCATGCTGTAAATAAGTTGCTTGCGATTTTTCTTCCTTTCATCTTCACTTAGGATCTTTACTTCTTGCCAGGGTAATAGTGTCATGATAATTCTCTCCATTCAAATTACTTCAATTCTGCAGATGAAGAGCATTATGTAGGTATTCTTACAACTAATAGTACTAGACAAAAAATCCTCAGATACAGTAGACAGACAGCTAGACTACCTCTCTTGGGATGGCACACCCAAGTTCCTATCCTACTTTTCTTACATCGCCTTCCCTAATGATACCTTCAATGTCTCTCACACACACGCAGAGCTTTGACTTTTTGTTTCCAGAGACATTACACCCAGGTAGAAGTGCTTCGCTTTACATATGTAGCTGTCAGCTTCCAAGGTACAATACACATAAAGGAATTATTATGAAGAAGAAAACTACTACTATTAATAACAAATGCTGTGCTGCAGCTGAAGAACTGTAGATTTAGAACAGTCGGTGTCTAAATTTCTTGCTTTCTTTTCCCGTCTTTCATCATTTTTACTAAGCAAATCAAAGTGAAGTCACGGCTCCCACTGAAGAGCACAGGAAAAGCTTTCTGAGAGCTGGCATTAATGAAGGCGATTGAGGAACATTGAGACAGATTGCTCCATTAAGTAAAAGAAATGGGGTTTTCTTCCTATAGTTTTGAAAGTAGCTGCATCATAGATAATTTTGCGTATTTGAGGTTAAATTTGTCAGGGAGAAGAAGAGATGGGACCAGAACTGTACCAACAGTCAAAGACTGAACCAGTAAAAAAGTTTTTTTTTAAATCATAAACAATTTTCTTCATGCCTTGGAGCATGCACTGCTTGAAGGTGTCCGTGGCACGTCTCATGTGTCTCAGACCACCAAGACACACAGCAAGAAAAATATCACAAATCCTTTCCTCAACTTTAAAAGAGATTTCCTGAGCTCTCCAGAAGCAGTTACACTGACTTCTGCAGCTTCCTGCAAAAGCAATGACAGCTGGAGCAATTCGTGATGACCCAGGCTTAGATCCTGATTTGTCACTTTGGAGCACAGGGAATGCCTGGGAAGGGGCTGAGTAAAACTGGCAGCTCACAGCAGTGGCTGCATGTGGACTGCGGTCAAACGGATGGTGAAGATGTTATCTTCATCTGAGAGAGATGTTTCATTACCAGAATACACCATCCAAATTCACAGGATCATAGAATGGTTTGAGGCTGGAAGAGACCCTAAAGCCCACCCAGTTCCAACCCCCTGCCATGGGTGGGGACACCTCCCACCAGACCAGGTTGCCCAAAGCCCCATCCAGCCTGGTCTTGAGCACCTCCAGGGATGGGGCATCCACAGCTTCTCTGGGCAGCCTGTGCCAGGGCCTCACCACCCTCATACTGAAAAATTTCTTAGAGCCAATCTAAACTGCTTTCAGTTTATATCTGTTGCCCCTTTTCTGTGTATACAAGCTCTGTTAAAGTCTTTCTCCATCTTCAGAGAAAGAAATTCTCTGTCTCCTTTAGTCTAAATAATAAGAAAATTAACTTTCTTCCTGGAAAGACTGAAGTAACCTCAAGATATGTCAGGGATGGCCTTTAATAACCCTTACCTCTGCCACTGGCATTCAGAAAAACTACTGTCACCATCTATGTGCACTGGTGGCACCGCAGCTGCCCACAGCCCACGGGCACGCCTGCTGCAGTGGGCAGCAGCTTCCACTCCACATCCTACATTAAGGGTCTGATGCTTTATCACAGGATTCCTCTTTTTGCTTGAAAAAAATGTATTATTCTGCCAGCAGCTGTCAGCTTGCTTTTTCTGCACTTCTAAAAGGAGCTTCAAATGCTATAAATTCTATTTAGACAAATAAAGCAAGATTCATGTGAGAGATTGTATAAAAGGTACTAGCTTCAGTGTTCTAGAAATACAGAGAAATCCTCACAAGGTCCAAATGGCTAACTTTTCCTTCCCTTCCCTTTAACTGGAAATCTAATTTTGTGGTGTAATGTTATCAATAAGCTAAGTGTGGCATGTGTTCCAGCTGGGGACCTAACCTAAGTGTGATCAGAGGGAAGGCTGGACCAGCAATAAGGTGCTGGCCCCTTTCCCCTTTTGTGTTTTATTTCACAATGCTCAGAGCATGAACAAGGCTGGCAAAGACTCAGATCATCTGTTCAGCTCCAGAAAGAGAAGAGGCCAGGGAGAAGCTGACCAGTTTACCAGCAATAACTTTGTCAGTAAACCCATAGGAGGTAACCATTCTTGCCCAGGTGGCCAAGAAAGCCAAAGGCTTGCATCAGAAATAGTGGCAGCGTGGCCAGCAGGACCAGTGAAGCAGCTGTCACTTCACATGAGGCACTGGTGAGACTGCACCTCAAGTACTGTGTTTGGTTTTGGGCCCCCTGCTACAAGGTGGACATTGAGTTGCTGGAATGCCTTCAGAGAAGAACAACAAAGCTGGTGAAGGGATGAGAAAACAAGGCATCTGAGGAGCACCTGAGGGAACTCGAGTTGTTTAGTCTGGAGAAGAGGAGGCTGAGGAGAGACCTCATTGCCCTACAACTACTTGAAAGGAGGTTGCAGCGAGATGCAACGAGATGTGTCTGTCTCTTTTCTCAGGTTACGTTGACAGGACACAAGGACGTGGCCTCAAGTTCTGTCAGGGGAGGTTTAGATTTGGATGTCAGGAAAAATTTCTTGCAGAGGGTGGTAAGGCATTGGGACAGGCTGCCCAGAGAAGTGGTGGAGTCCCCATCCCTGGAGGTATGTAAGAGATGTGGCTTCAAGGGATGTGGTTTAGGGATGGGAGTTGATGAGTCAGGTTGATGGTTGGACTTGAAGGTCTTTTCCAATCAAGACACTTCTGTGATTCACCCACTCTCCATGTGAGCAGCTGGTACCCTTTGCAAGTAACAGTATAGTTGCTCATACACTGGGAAGAGTGTTGATGCTCCCCAGCAAGTTTTGTTTATTTGCTTTGCAGATGAATGCCATGTATGCCTATTTTTAAAAGGTATCTTGGGGTTGGCATCCCACCCGCCACATATGCCTATTTTTAAAAGGTATCATACGGTTGGCATCCAGTCCCCAATGGAAGGCAGTCTGAAGGCAGTCTGACCTTTAAAGGCACTAGGGGATGATTTTGGCAACTCAGCAACTGCAAGAAAAACTTGTTTGATAACTACTTTGAGGATAAAATGTACTTAGCATAAGAAGTCTTTTTAAAAATACCTAGGCTGTCAACATCTCACTGAATACATTTAGGAGCCTTGATAGTAAACTGACAACACGAGGACTCAAAAAGACTCTAAAGCTTTACAAATCTTACATTCCTTAAGTCATACACTTAATCTCAAGAAATACATGCCAAAAATGTATTAATCCCAACGTTAAAAGGATTTGCCACACCTGATCACCTACCTAAGAGGAAAGCCTCCCTGGAACCCCTCACAGGTACCAAACACAAAATGCTACGCACCTACAGATGAAGAGGCTCACAGAGCCAGTGCCAAACGAATTAATTCCACTTCATAATCACCATGCTTAATTGTGGCTTCAAAGAACTAGAGCTGTAGGGGACATCGGACATTTTCTAAAAAAAAAAAAAAAAAATCTGAATGGCTATATCCAAGGTATAACCAATAAATGCATTCGGGCAGTTGAGGAGCTCTGCCAGATCGCTTGTCAGAACTGGAAGTTGCATGCAAGAAATGGAAATGAGATGCAATACGAACATAAAGTGGATGGCAAGATGTTATCTGTTTCATTTAAATGTTACCTGTTTCCTAAGTTTTCATTTAAATATATTTCCTAACTATTCCTTCAAGGGATATTAAAGAAAATAGTTGGGTATAATTTAAGAAAATGTATTAAGGCATGAAGTCAATCACCCATAAGCACAAGCTATCTGTGTGGTATGTTCTTGGAGGGGAAACTGGTAGAGGTCTGCTGCTTCTCCCATCTGAGAGACAAGAGAACTACGGTGATATGGCTTATAATTTTGTATGGTCTGCTCTTGACTCCCATCCCTTCACAGGAAGGCTTAAGTTCCAAAAGCTCTTTCACAAAAAAAAAGATACCTGTTTCCTCAGATTTTCATTTATTTTCATTTATTTATTTATTTTTACAGCTATGCCGTGCTCACTTCCAGTGAGGAAGACTCCTTTATAGTGCGTACACTACTACCACTGTCTCTAATTAAGGGTCTTCCTATCCTGAAGCATTCCTGCAAGATACTTCTATTTAATTGCCTCTCTAGAATTGCAGAGGCAATCCTAAGTTCCCTAAAAATAAATCAAAGCTGAATGTTGATAAGGATGAGCAAAGGATAAAATAGCACTTTCATCTCATTCCTTTTTAAGACCTAAGATTTTGCTTTGCTCTTATTTATGTACAGATAAAAGCACCACAGTAGAGAAAGGAGAGACTAAAGAAAGGTCCACCACTGTTAGAAGTAAGACGTGCAATAACCATGCAGAACTGAGTTCCTTCAGTTCAAGCATTTGAGTTTGAACCAACTATGAAAAACAAAAAAAAGCACCAAATTTAGAATTCTTGATTATTTACCTTACATTATATTAGAAGTCCATGAGCCCAAAGCTCATTTCACTAAGGCCTGGTAAAGCTACCTTACAGATGATACAAATCAAGACCACTTTACAGCATTGACATTTGCATTCACTTCTGGGCTGTGTAAAAGAAAGTCCTGCAAATGGATTTCAAGCTTTAAAAACAAGAACGAAGCAACACTTAGTGTCTTCCACCTATGCACTATTACCATATGTTAATTCACAGACAATGCACATCTTTGTTAGGAGTTCTAAGATGAGGGGGCGAGAAAACCAACCTAAATCCACCACACAAGACTTTTTTTTCCCCTTCTTCTTCTCAGGGTAAAAATTCAGAAAAAAACATTGGATGCAAAGTCACAGATGCCTTGTAGAGATCCTATCTATGGCTTTTATTCCGTTTGTTCTTCCTAAAAATATGTGATCAACTACAAAGTATTATATTCAAAACAATGGATCACCAAATAATTACACATACAAAGACAGGATAACACTAAACATTACTGAAAATTATTGAAATGAAATAGATCTACTCAGCTTTCTCAAAAGCAGTTACTTGGGGAATCCTTACTATCTACTTTGTAAATGTTACCTTGTTTGGGAATAACCCCAGGGAAATGAATCATTGGAAAGTCAGTGAAGAGTCTAGGACAAGCATTCTTCCTTGTATTTGATCTTTGCAGTTTGATGGTTGAAAATTCCTGATCAAGTGTTTATATAATAATGAAATATAATCTTACAACTTTATATGTCTGGAGACATGCACAAGAACGTTATTCTAGAAAAATATGTATAACCTGAAGTCAGACAGTTATTCCCTTGATGATTTTACAGGGTAGAATGTAACATAGCTTGCACCTACTTCACTGAAATGACTGCAACAGTCCTCCAGACAAGTGTTATATGGGATGTGACTGCAGCACAAACTCTGTGCAGGCCATCTCCCAAGAGGTGAACTTTCTCCATTAAAAACTGCAGTAAAAACTTGAGTTGTTTTTATTTTTTTCCAGCAGTGTAAACATAAAAGACCTTAAAATTCAGAGCCACGTGTCAAAAACTGTTGTTCAAATATGATTATTTCTCTGACAGCTACATCACTTCTACCTTTACTATTTTTTTTCAAACACAAGGAAGTTAAAATAATCCAAACTTCAATAAGAGCACAGATCAGCACTTCAAATCTGTTAACATTTCTCAGGTGATAATAGCTGTGTACTAATCTCATTAAAGTGAGTTACAAGGCAGAATGGAGACAAATGGTATAGCTGGGCCTTTCACTGTTGAAGTGGGACTATTTTACTATCCCAAAATGCCAAAGAAATACTAAACTATCATTATCCTCATCACGAAGACCAACCATGAGACCTCTAAGTGAGTTACGTGCAATTGTAGAACATTCCTAGCCATCTGAGGAATAGCAGGGACTGCAAATTAGTCACAGAAACTGAGAAAAGAAAGCATTTGTACAATCTTTATTTGACTGCTTGGGCTGTCTTTGCATGACCCACAGAGACATCAAGTTCCTAAACCTTTTGTGAGAACGATGAAATTTAACCAAATTAATTTGCAAAGGCAGGACAGCTTTAACACCTACTGTGAAGCCACCACCTGAACCCCAGCCGGCTGCTGCTGCGTGGGTTTGTGTATATGATATTCAGCTAGCAGCATCTGGGGCAGCTCTTCAGGTGCCTGTATAATTGCAGACATGGACATAGAAAATGAAGTAAAAAATGAAATACAGTCTATCTGAAGTGCTGCCCCTTGTTCACTTCCCCCACACAAACCCAACAGTTCTGGTGAAGCACCCGTCTCAGCTCTAGTCTGCTGATCCATCAGGAAAAAGCAGAGGCAAAAGTCAAAGCAAGCACAACTGAAGCTGCTAATATTGTCATCCTCCAACAGGATGCAGACCAACCTCACACAACTGTCATTACTCCTCTGTGCTTCTCTGCAGCAACCCTTGGTGCAGAAACGATGGAGAAGTTTTCACACTGATCCTAGCTAAGCAGGACAAGGGTGCAACCACAGCAGTGCAGGTATACTACCCAGAACCCAGGATGAATGGCATACTGACTAACACAGATAAAAATACCAGTCTAGAGCACAACAGGTGTTAATTTCAAAGAAAGTGAGCCTAAATTGGTGGCTCCCAAACTGCAGAGCTGACGGGAGGCCAGGACAAGCAGCTGGCTGCCAGTCAAGAGAACTGTATTAAATAATACAATTTAGCAACTCGTCATCGAGCGTGTCCACCCATGCAGGTCCGTGAGAAAAATTTTAGCATCTCCATTACCAAAGGCTGTCAATCACTGACAACAGGTATCCTGACTGCATACATATCCAGAACGAGCTAAGACAAGCTAAAAAGAGAAAGAGCTGTTTTCCAGGTTAAAAGAAATTGAGAAAAAGAGAAAAAGGCAGAAAAAGAAGGATGATGATAAAGAAATGGCACAAGACAAAAGCAAGAAATTGCCTTTTTTTTTTTTTTTTGATAGTAACGCTGATGTACCTCCCTTTATTTTTATTTTAGTTACCACCATCTTAAATAAGTATACTATTTACAGTGCATAAATATGTCTGGTTAAGCTGAAATCTGTAGTCCAGGCAGTTATATTTTAAAATTTACTTTCGGGGGGGGGGGGGGGCCCCTTCAAGGAAGTTGCTACATGGTATAAGCCTATGCTGTACAAAAGCTGCTCTTCTCCACTGACAGTTTTGGTGCAGGGACCTTTTTTTTTTTTTTTCCTTGTGATCTTCTGCTTCACACAAGGACTTCAGCATATTTTCTGACCTTGTTCCCAGACGCCCCTTTAGACATCCCTTTAAAGTAATGCCCCTGGGAGGTGAGAACCCTTCCCAGCTGCAGACGGCCCAGTGGCAGTGGTTTGAGCAGCCAGCAGCGCTGCAGCCAGGCCGAGTCTTCTGCTGGTCCTCACCGCCAGGAAGGGGAGCCAGGCGCCTGCTTTTCCGATGCTTCCCTTCTGTGTGTAAGGACTGTGGCAGGGCAATAGGTCAGCTACTGGCCGAAAAAAAGCACTTGAAGAGCTGTCTTTTGGAAATGCACTGTGCTCTAGCCCACGGTACAAAGATGACAGCCTAAACACAGTATCTCATTCTCTCTCCTAGCAGAGGAGACCACTGGTTGCACCAAGTTATCCAACCTTGCCAGAGTGAATCTGCTTTGTTAGGGAAGACAAGAAGTGAGTCTCAAAAAACAACTACTCCATACCCTCAAAAAAACATCCAGTTTGCCAGCTGTGTATATATAACAGTGACGTAAGTGCTAACTTTTCCACTCAAAACACACACACAAAAAGCTCCGTGCTTTCAGTTCTCCCAACAGATTAATCTTTTAAGGAGAGGCAAAAAGATGGTTTTATAAACAGTTTATCATCTTTTCTTACAGCAACACTATTAATGAAGGTGGAGGCTGTCTAGCTCGGCGTGGACTCAAGCCTCCACCCACCATTTCAGCCACAAAGATATATTTCACTATTGCTAAGACACAGGGAGAAAACTCCTTTTATTCTCTTTATGCAGAGATTCCTCTCCTCAATGAAGCTCCTCAGGAAACTAAGGTTATATAAGACTGTATATAACCTCCAGGTATCTGCTGCAGTATCTACAATGAAAAAAGGGACGAGCAACTCAGATAACCTTGGAAGATCTTTAACATTACCAGACAGACCCCTATTCCCTGCTGGCAAGGAGAGGCAGGGACAACAGCTACATGACGCACGTGCTGGGGAGCACGATGAATTTCCCTGGGCTCTTTTCAGCTTTTACTTTGAAGCAGCAGCCATCTCACAAGTTTGTGAATTATCATAATCGCCAGCTCTGACCACAATACAAATAATTAAAAATCATAGTATTTAGGAGCAAGACATTCAGTTTAGCTTATCATGATAAATAAGATACCAGGTACCTACTAGGAGTTACTACGTTATTATGTAGTACCAACACAGAGGCTCTGATTCAGGTTTGAGATACACAGGCCCACTTCATTTGCAATGGATGCAGTACAGATTTCCAACAATGTGAACACCAGCTAAGAAAGTGCAATACTCTACGAAATGCCAAATAGCAGATTTTGAAAATGTCACCCTTGTTTTGGCTGGCCTGCAATTCTGTACGGACTGCATTCACAGCTAACCCTGTTAGCACCTTTGTCTTCATTTCTCATGAAATAAAAACTGTATCATGATGCAGCTGGCCAAGTGACCAATAATTTTACTTCTATTTGACTTTGCAGAGAACACAAGGGAGCAATAAATAAGGAGTTCAATCTGTTACATAGAGAGAAAGATTGCAACAGGGAAACTGGGCAACCCTGGAAGGCAAGAATTGCTGCTGTTCTTTTTTATTGCTGTAGCATAAAGAAACATCAACCAGAAGAAACCCTCACATTGCTGGAACTACACAGTGCACTGAAAAGGGAAAACTTAACTTTTGGGGCTTGAAGTCAAAGCAAAACGCAGACTAAGGAAGCATGGCAGGTATGGCTAGCTCTCCCAGCGTATAAAATGACTAAATTTGTTCATCACATTTGAGAGGACTGAACCATAGCTTGGGACTGCAATCCCTGTGTGCCCTAATGCGATGTAAGGGTCACTGTGAGGCTACCAGATGTTGGCCATCAGGATGATAGGAAATGCACACCAGCCTGCTTAGGACAACACCCAATGCCAATGTTAACAAAGGTAACCTGTAGCATAGATTACCTGTGGCATAGAAAGCAGTTTTCAAGGAAATGAGCTAAAATTGACTTGTTTCTCAGAGACCAAGTGAAACAATATTCAACTTCTAACAGTTCAGCTGGTACATGAACCACAGACTAGAGATGAAAGTTGTCTGATCTACATCCAAAAGCCTGAGCCATCTAGCTTATATAAGCATGGCATCATTGCAAAGTAATTTTTATAATCTAGATAGTTTGTCCTTCAGTTCACACAAAAAAAGAGAGAGGAAAAGTGATGAGAAGTACATAAAGTTCTGCTCTTTTTTTCCCCAAAGAATCTTTAAGAAAGTTTCACCAGGCAAAACATTTCTACCAATTTATTTCAAAGCAAAGATACTGCTATTTAAATGATGGTTTTGACCTGACAAATTCTACATTCCTGTCAAAGACCTTTAAAGGGTTAGAGTTACCAACTTGCAAACAACTGCCTCAAACAGTTAAGTATACATATGCCCAGGTGCTATCCTCACCTATCAGCAGCTGTACTACTAAATCTTCTGTACCAACTCATTTCAACTTCCCTCCTTCTTCTGCCTCCACTTTGGCATGCTCTCTGTTTAACTCTTCAGCCATTATCTCTGTTGTTCTCTTTGCAAACACCAATTTTCCACTGTTTATTCATCTGCATCATTTCTGATGCGTTTGAGCAAAAATGAAAAAAACACACCTTTATATTAACCGGAAGAATAATGAAATAAAATAAGGTTCTGCAAGAAAATGTGGAACAAACACCATTGAAGTATTCAATACTGTAGATACACAACATGCATTTAACACAGGTATCATTAAATAAACACTGCCATAATGCAAGAAGTTGTCCACATGCGTTCCAGGCTGTTCTTTCTGACTGCCACAGTTCTACAAAGTCCAATTTTAAAGCAGAAACCACTGACACCGAGACATTCTCTCATCAAGCAACAATGGCATTACCTCAGACTGGGCTGAAGAAAATATTTTTCTTTATTCTGTGCAAAACTTTGCTTTCTTTCCTCTTGATAATTTACAGGTTTTAAAGTTGTTTCTTTTTGTTCTTAACATTCTTAAATGGATTTAAAAACAATGTAAGTAATTGAAGATTTTGAGATATTGGATTAAAATATTAAAAAAATGTATGCATACTGACAACACAGAGTCATAAGAAGAGTCAGCAAATACTGGAATGATGTGGAAAAAAAAAGAAGGGAAGACAGTATTAAATGTTACTGTAAGTAGTAGGATGATATTCAGGAAACCGTATTTTAGATTAAATATCAAGAAAAGTTTCCAGCAATGAAAGTAATGTTTGAACAATATTCCAAAGGAAAATGTAGAACGAAACCAAGCTTTGGAAACACTTCACACACATTTTTACATAGCATTAGAAAGTATATTGCTGAGGCTTACTTTGTTGTTATTAAGTGAATACACATGGCTATTGCAGTTCAGTGATTACACTGCTAGAATATTACTTTCTTATTCATTTACTGAGATTTAAGAAATATCTTTTATCAACAACAAATACCACAATATACATATTTTAATGTTTTATAGAACTATAACACTTTAAAGCTCTCTTGAGTGCTGACATGTTGTGCAGATACGGAATACAGATGCATTATTTCAGTATGTGGTAAAAAGGAAGATAGTGCCCTGGTCTGTGCATGAGGGCAAGGTGAAATGATCTGTGTCTTTATAAACTATGACTAAATCACAGTTTTTGTGTTTATCTGTAGACTGGGGCTCTAGATGATGGCTGTCTAGATGGTCTGCAAGTTGTTTGCATGATTGCATGCAGATCTGCAAGCAATCAGCCATTCCAGTAGGGTTTGTTGTGTGCGTGCTCCTCCTTAAGCTTTAAAATGTCGGTGTGCTGGCATTTTCAAAGTACCGTGTTTTCCTATAGAACAACAGATGAAGTACGGGAATCATTCACTTTTTCCAAAAGAATTCCACAAAGTGGTGACAGCACCAGCAGCTGACCAAACATCTTCATGGTGTGGGTGACGGAGCACTGGAACAGGCAGCACAGGGAGGTTGTGGAGTCTCCTTCTCTGGAGATATTCAAGGGCTGTCTGGACTCCTACCTGGGCAGCCTGCTCTGAGGAACCTGCTATGGCAGGGGGGTTGGACCCGATGATCTTTCGAGGTCCCTTCCAACTCCTACAATTCTGTGATTCTGTGAAACAACTCCTTGTGGAGATTATTTCTTCTTTTTACTAAACATCCATTGATCTTTGAAGGGAAAGGGAGCTAATCTTATGAGGTGGTTCTGAGCAGATCATGTCATAATATGGAAATCATGGCATCTCCCTTTTCCAAATTAAGTAACAGAAGAGAGCTTTTTTTTTTTTTTTTTTTTAAAGTGACTATTTGTTATTACTGCACTGTAATTCACTGATAGTACATTTCTGTAGAAAATACCAACAAAAATGTTGTTGTAGCTGATCATGCCCATGGTATGTGTGATGCCAACACCTTGCCCACTGCTTGGAGTGGGCCACGGAAGGGTCACCCAGCCAACACTCGTGACACTGCACATGCTGACAAATCTAAATTCAGCCTCTGCAAAAGAATTTTTTTCTCAGTGCAGACTTCCCTCTGTTTGAAGCTGACACCTTTGTCAATAGGAGTGAGCACAAGTCAGGGAGTCCTGGATGTTGCACCTCAGCAGACAGCAAGGGAGAGCAGAAGAGGCAGGCTGCTGACAACCCCGTGCCCATCCTGACCGACACCCCATGGAAACTTGAAATATAAGATTTATAGATAATAAAAATAAATCTGTCTGATGTGGACTCATGCACTGCAGAGACCTATGCAAGGAAACCACAATAGCCGAGATACTGTAACTGAGCCAGTCTCCTAGAGTTTCGTCTGCAGTTGTGAGTCAGTGAACACCATTTTAACAGAAATTACAATGGCAGCCTTTGCAGCTACCCCCAAATTCTGTGATTACTGCATAGGCACAATATACTGCCCTTTGATTTTGTAACACTCCTAACCAGGATGTTTTTTCCCCTATCATTTTACTGATTTGAATCATCAGGTTTCTGTTACGGTTGTTGTTTGAAGGCCAAATATCAAAAAATTCCATTAACATTTTGGAATTACCTTATCTTCTGTCATTTAAGCAGAAATTACTTTTTTTTTTTTTTCCAATATAGTTTCCCTTTATCAAGAGGATTTGATTCCAAAAGTCCTTTCATGCCTTTGAATGGTCTTAAAATATCACGCTGCCTAAAAAGAAGCACAGCTCAACGAGTAGCTGTAAACCTGCACTGAGATGAATGCACAATTTCTGAGGATGTTGCTATCAGGTGAAATGACAGGACAGCATGAGCTGACTGTCTGATGTTCGCTAAGTATCAGCCACAGAGTCAAAATCATTTAGGGACAAATATCACTCAATACAACCAAAACCCTGACAAAAACGATCACTAACATGTATTCGCATGTACATGTCAGCATGAATGCATATCTAGAAAAATCACACAGGCTGTAACTGCAGAGGAGACATGCATTTGTCGTCTGCCAAGACAAATCTTCCTTCGTTTAAGGTTGCCTATTCTTTTCATCAGTTTAACTGAGGACTTCAGGTCAAGACAACAACACTTATGTCATGCCTCTGAGTCGCTGTGAGGGAAATGAACTCCAGAATGCAAATGCAGAACGTGCTCCTGCTTTAAAGGCATTTGATGAGATGAAGAGTTTTTACTCATACACATAATGTACGTACAGCCAAAAAAAGCCATGTGATACTGGCTACCCAAATTCAGAGTCACATCAGCTCCTGACATTATTGCAGTTCTGGCATCCCACACCCACACGCTTCTGTTTAGTCACCCCAGAGATGCCAGGCACCACCGCTACGATGCCCTGGGCTGCTCTGTTTGACCAGCTCCTGGGGACAGCCTGTATGTGTCTAAACTCAGGCGTTACCCACACAGGACGCTCTGTAGGACTGTCACTGAGGTTTGTGCTACTAGGAACCAAAGCTGTTCTCACACCTTTTATACAAATATGACATGAATTGCAGCAGTAAACTGTCTGACACTTTACCCTAGGAAAGAAGAACAACCAGCAATGGAACAGAAACACATTCCTAGGAGCTAGACATCATCTTGAAAACTCAAGTATAAGGCTTAACATCCCCTTCAAAATTTGTCAGCATGGATTACGGCAGCTGTAAATATTTCTGATATCCCTTGAAACAATCCTTTTAAAACCTTGTTAAATTCCCTGGCCTAACAACTTACTGCCATAGTGACTTTTATAATTTAATCATAGATCTGAACAAGAAATTCCTTTTACTATTTTGGATTTTGCCACCTTTTCATTTCTCTAAATATCCACCTGCTTTTATGCTTTAAGACAAAGAAATCAGACACTACCCCATTCTATCCTATTACCATTTACTTTTTTTTTTTTTTTTTTTTTTTTTTTTTTTACAGCTTCAGCATGTGTCTCCTCTGACTCATCCGCTTTCTAAGGCAAACACTCACGATTTTCTTCAGCCACTCTCCACAACCGAGATTTCCCCAATCTGTATTCAGTTTCAGCTTGTGTTCCCAGAACTCCCACTAACTCCTGAATACTATTTTGAGGTGAGATGAGGGCGTTCTTGATATAACGGCTTTTACTTTTGGTAACGTTCTCCCTGCTATTATCACTTTTCTTAGTCTTAATGGTACACTTTCAGAATTACCGGCATCTCTTTCTTCTACTACTGCATTTTTTAAGTCAGCTGCATACTGAAGAGGAGTTTTCTATTCTGAGGTCCAGCTGTGTCCTTAAATCAAAGCCTCCATGGAAGGTGCATGGCTGCCTCATAGCTCCCTGTGATTATGGATCAGACACCATTTACACACTTCTGAATTCTGCCTTTTGGCAAGGCTAGCGGGGCAGGCACGATCCTACTCTCACGTGGTTACGTGGAATTCTGAATAGACCAGTCTGCAACTGCTTAAAAGGATGAATTGATTGAGGTACCACTACTAGAAGCTAATGGGTTAATGTGCTTTTCTTTCCATAGCACTTTCTTTTCTTTCCTAGCAGTTTTTGTTAGACCGTCTGCATAGGACAATTAAACTTTTGAAGAGCCTACGTCACTTAAATCACATGATTTTTTTTTTATCATCCATAACGCTGTCCTCCACTTCAGTTTCACATGACACCATTTCCTTCCATGGCAATCTTGATGGCTGGAGACCGTGAATGATGATCTGTTGGTGATTATCACTTCAACTCATTTCCCAGCCACCAGCATAGGCTGCATGGGCTCTAAGTCTCCAGATGCTTCCTAGAGCCTTCTAACAGATTTGTAACAGATTTAGGTTCACATTTTTATTACATTACTTCTAATAAGAATTAATGTATTTTGTCTAACACCTTAGTCACTTCAGTCTTGTTCTCTCTCAACAAATCTGGATGCACATCTGCAGTGAGGACTGGTACTGATAAATAATTGAACATCTCTGCAATCTACTTTGCCGGTTTGCTCCTTTTGCATGTCCACCACTTTTTGTAGGTTCACCACTTCTCTCACCAACTTCCAGCTATGTGCTCCACCATTTGCATTTCACTCTGAATTTAGTCCATTTTCCCCTGTTGTACTATTATCTTACAGTGCTTACTTTCCTTTAAGAGTCCTAAATCTGAAAACATTCTGAAAATGTTTTTCCTTTCTCTCACCCTCTGTCCAGTCCATACAAGGTGCACACAGATGACCATAAGGTTACTGGGTCCTTACTGCAGGACTCCAGGGCAGAGGGACAGTCAAGGACCTGCCGTGGCTGGGAGAACTGGTGAGCCTCATCCTTTCCTGCTCCTCTCACGTGCAGCAATATGGAGCTCTTGGTGCATGGGTTTGTGTAAGGACGTGATATCCTGCCCAAACCTCACACTTTTATTATAACTTCTCCATATTTGTTTTGTCTCAAAGCACAAAGGGTGACAAAGGTGAGAAAGAAAATTCCTTTGCAGTTTAACGGAAAATAGTTCTAAGTATTTTCCTACAGTCATCAGCAGTAGAATAATGAATATTCACAGTTCAAAATACAGAAAGACTTAAAAATTTAATATTTTTAAGACAACTTCATATGTTTTGGGCTTGAGTCATGACTTTTCCATGCTTGTGTGAAGACATACTATAGACTTTGACTAAGAAATGCAAGACAATTAATTAGATGGTCCCCCTTGGTCTCTTTCCTACAAGACAAGGGGAGTTAATAGCTCCACGCTAGATTCAGGCTGAATCACTCCCTTGCTCTTTGCCCTGCTCACCACATTTATAAAGTATCTATACATTCAACACTCCAAATACGATACATCTCCCTTTGTGGCCTCTAGCAGAGGCACAGTAGGAAGAAGTAGTAGGGTATGGTAACAGTAGAACATGTGCTTTAAAAAAAAAAAAAAAAAAGAAAGCTCCACATTACTTGATCCTTTAATTATTTATAAGCGTAACATACCTTTACATTCCACATTCTTTAGCCTGAACAAGTGTTTTGAGCCTGTTCACAGTATAATAAATAAATGTCATTGGACTTCCTTTAACAATACAGGGCATTGCCTTCCATAAAAGTAACCTGAGTTGACAGCTGCACTGTGCAATACTACAGTTTTCTAAACAACAAGGCTGCGATGCTTGAAGTAATTTGTACTGTAGCACTTAACAGAATGAACTCGGTTCAGCCGTAAGCAAAATGAGGTATGCGTGAAGCAGTACGAACTGCTATATGCTTTCAACAACAACTTAGAGCTGTTGAATAGTGCCCATGCAGCGCTTTGGATCTGTGCTGCACAACCACTCCCAGGCTGCTCGAGTCAGAGCTGCCAAGTGCCGTGCTTTAGAGCAGACTCAGGAAGAGAAGCTGTATAAATTTTCTTCAGTGGGCAAAGCTCCCATCTCTGTTGCTTATTCCCACGCCTGTTTCACATCTTACTGTTCCTTCATTTCTGCCAATGCAACTGAGCAAGTGGCCACATGGTAAATCAGATGACAGAAATAATCTCCAGTAATAACTAAGCATAGCTGAACTATGGCAGAACAACAAACCTCTTGAATGATTTCTGATACCAAAAAGCTGTACATAAAACTGCATGCATGTTCCTTTGGCATCCGTGCAGTGACAAAAGCACAGCACAGTGGATCATGTTCACCTGATGATGATGGCCTCCTATGCCCAGCTCAGCTCAACTCCTAACCAGTTCTGTCTGGCTTGGTAAACTCCAGAGCTGAAGGAAGGCCGGAGCATGGCATAGCTCCCAAACCGCGTGCCTCCCAGGGGAGCTTTCTGCACCCCTTGCCAGGAGGAAGCCTGTTGCTGAGGTAGGACCCATGGCATGGAGCACCCCGCATGGGGGAACACAAACTTGAGGCGTCTGTTTGTATTAACAGCCCAGTAGTCTTGACAACATCTAACACTGAGGTCATCTCTGGCCACTGAAGTCTATTCGAAGCAGCAGGAAGGCATCTATGAGTTAAAAGATGATTATCTGCTGTTCTCATCGTTAGGCTCACACATGCTTCAAGATTCTTTCCTAACTATACTTGGAGAAACATTCAGATCAAGAGTGAGACTGGTGAATTTTGGAGGGATCTTAGCACTTCTATTTCGGGTGGAATCTTGCCCCAAACTGGAAGCACAACCAAAAACAGAATTGATGATTGAAAGGTTTATTTTTTTCTCCCACAGTACTCTTTCCATCTCCCACATTCACTATAAATAATGCACAACTCTCACGTGAAGTGAATTAAAAAAGGTTGAGGGCCAGAAATATATACTCCACAGCGTGCCCTACAAAAACTTTATTTTCAGGCAGCTAAGTGTTCCAGGCTAACTCGCCACCCACTCAGCATGGACCCGAAGCTAGAGGATATGGTAATTCATCCACAGTGAAGAGATTTTCTTCCTAATTGGCTTTCTGTGAGCTAAATCTGCACTGCTCGAAGACTCAAGCTGTGCATACTCTCACTATTCAACATGACTCTCATTTTAGCCTCATCCCTGCTTATACAGCCCAAGCATTTGCAGTCTGCATAATATTGTTGACCATTTCTGGTGAACCTCAGAGCCAGCAACCTGACTCTCTGGATATGCAATATACATAATTACTATCTTTTTTTCCCACAGGGAGCCATCACTACCCAGCAAATAAGAACAGAGCTCCAGAAACAAAGGTAAAATTGACAAAACACGTTTTTATTTATACTTTTTTAGTGATAAGGAACTGCTATTTAATTTATAGTCACTAGCTAAGGGGACTGCAATGCAATTCCTAAGAAAAGAAAGGAAAATTAAGGGTCATCCATTGATTACATACTAAGATTATTTCAACAACCTTCTTTATATTTTTTTTATCCTCCTGCTCAAATAAATCCATAGCAGTTAAACCATCTTTCCTGACTACATTCTCTTCTCCTGAAGCATATACCATCTGTACTTGGTGTCCACTTCACGCCAGCACTGTGTAACGTTACCCACGATGTACAGTACCATATTTTGTTCACTGGGGAAGGCACCCCACGACTGAACGCTGCTGCGGTAAGGGCAGCACAGCACTCCTGAGGTGCTGCTGTTGCTTCTTGCACTGGGTCCCTGGAAGCGTTTATTCTAGGACAGAAGTTCTCAACTTGGGAGCTGTGAATAACACTCAGGAATTACAACCGCCCTCTCCTAGCTTAAAATAGATGAGAGGAGGTGATCCAAAGAAAATGTTTTTGTAGTAAGTGGTCAGTGCACAAAGACAACCACTCTGCAGTACAGAACTGAATGACTTGGAACAGCTTAGTGACTATTTTCAATCTACAATGCATTGAGGCAAGTGTTATGACCACAGAGAAGTATTAAAAAGCAAGCACATCAACTTGGCAGAGTAATTTTAAAGACTCTTCAGCATAACTGCAGGCACATCATAAGAAATGTAGTCAGCCACAGAGCTAGGCTTTCAAGGAAGAACTGCATCATAAGGCATGTAGGTAACAGCCCTCTCACAGTAAATGGTAACTTAGCACTATATGGTAATGCAACATAAAATGTGATTTATTTAATGTCTCCAATATAATGTTTTGCAGAAATTTCTTTTCCCCTGAGAAATATTCAGCATCTGCATCTTTTCATCCAGATTTAAGACAAAAGAATGTCAAAATATTTCACCCAAGTCTTTGCATGTGTTACCTCACAAGGACAGGTTACCAAAGATGAGCTAGGACACTGACAACTAAAGAAAGAGGCAGAAAGAAACACTAAAGTCGAGAGAGATACCAGACTCTAAAGTTCACAAGTACACAGATCTTCAAAACCTGCAGAACTGGGCTTGTTCCCAAAAAAAAAGAACATCTGAGCGCTCTAACCTGTTCTCGTATCAACTTGACAGCAGAGCTGGAAGGTTTGGTTCAGGACCAAACAAGCAATGGTGAAGCAGCAGCACAGATGCGGAGCTGCAGAAGGAAGTTGTACAATCTGCTGTGCTCCAGAAGGGGCTCAATCTACAAGCACTGGACCTCAAGTACAACATAACAACAAAAAAAGTAAGAAAGAAACAAAGATCTTAATCTGACAGGACAGTTGGTGGCACAGCAACGGCTTGGAAGCTTCTGAGCTTCCCTCAGCCAACTGCCTTTTGAGTCTGACTACTTGCTCAGACTCCTGTGGATGAGAGGATGCACGGATTTCTACTTCAAAAACTAGTAGCAAATGAGATACTTTCTTGATCTGTATACTACATATGATAGCATCTCCTCCTCTACCAAAAACTTTCTGACCTGAGAGTGTTCCTCAGTGATTACTTTGACAGAAGGGGAAGATGAAGAGGTAGGAAATATAACAATTGAACAAAATATAACACACAAAGCACTCAGATACAATTACTTCTCGATGTTTGTTGCTAAATACCTTGAAATGGATTCTCATTTGAATTCAAGTTCAAATTCATAAATACAGATTTGTGTCATAAACCAGAATCCCAACAGCCTCTGGCACCACACTGACGCACTCTGTGCTTGAAGAGAGCTGTGAACAGTAAACAGTTCAAGAATAAACAAAGAATAAAAATTCTACCTAGTTCAAATGAAGTGCAGCCACATTAAGTTCTAAAAACTTTAGTGTAACAACACAGGAAAATAAAGGTGCTGTTCTGCAGAGCCTCCCCACCCAGTCCGGTCTATCACCTGGCCGCATGGCACCCCACAGCCCCACAGCCTACATGTTGGTGGCACAAGCAACATTAGCGTACCAGCTACACAACGTGTGCTTGGCACCAGGGTCCAAGCCATTCACAACTGCTTCATAAGGCCAGGCTCTTTGAAACAATTTCATATAAACTGTGTGTCACTAAGGAGGCCTGCGCGCCTTTGGAATGACTCTCTACAAGGTTTGAGTCAGTCCGGCTGCAGATGCAAATGCGCCCAGTGCTGACTGCACAGCAAGTCTGGGTAACAGACAAAAGCTGCCACAGTCATGCTGTACCTATTACCCGCAGCACGTCTTTCCTTTCTTCTCAATTTCTATCCTACCACAGTTACACAACGATTCAAAGAGGAAAATGAAATAGCCACCAGCGAGATACAAAGAAATTGTCATTAATAACGCTGGCAGTAACTTTGGCTCTCATGTAAACTGCTGCATTCAGAGAGCTTAATGGCCTCTACAGAGGGTGGTTTGAGATCATTATCCCCAAATTATTGATGAGGAAAATAAAGCACATTAAGGTGAATTCAGTAGTCTGAAATCATACAGCCTGTGAGGTGCAGACTTTGGATTAAAACCTACGCAGCTGTAGTCCCAAAACACTATCTCCAACAGGGTGGTCAGTTCTGGTCATTAACTGCACATGAAGAACAAGGAAGATGTGACACTGCCATACACTGACTTTTAAATGGCACCAGGTAGATAAGGCAGTGGCAATTCTGCTCTGATACTTTCAGGTTCTTCTATGCTATACTGGGTCAAAAGGCCACCTGAAATCTGCTGTTTTGACAACTCTGAGCAGCGGATTTTTCTACCCTAATGGCACTTGCATGTTGATCTGACATCTCTCTGCCATATATAACCAACAGAGTAACCCATAATGTCAGCAGCCCAGTTCCCTTTAGACACACATCTCTACACAATGCTGGGGGATGTTATTCGTGGGCTTCACAAATGTTTGCTGACAACAGAGACTAGTGAATGCAGGGTTTCATCATAGCTATGTCAGACCATGTTGCTTAATACTGATATGGTCTGCATTTCCACACCACACGTATGGTTCTTCAGCCACTTGCTGTCCAAACTGTCCTTGGCCACCATCCTATTTCTTCCCCACCCCCAGATTATCCTCTGACCTCACTCTGATCTCACACCCTCCACTCCTCATGTCCCAAGGCCCTTGGGAAGAACCATCCATCTTTCCATCACTTCCTTCATTTTCCCCAGTGCCAGTTCCCACTCAACTCCCCTGGAGGGCTTCCATTTTGGACCCATCCTGCCCTTCCCAATATGCTTTGGCTTATCTCTCCATTTCTTTTCTCAGTCTTTTTCAGTTCTCCTTCACCACCATAGCTCTTCCTCATGAACAGCTCTGTTGGTCTCCCTCCCTCTGGTGCCTTCTTTCAACTTTCTGCACATTACTTTCATCTCTACTGTGCTCCCGGTTTTCCCTGCTCCCACCCTCAGCTCATTTGTCTCAATGCAGACACAACCAAAACAGAAACAGTCCAACCTCATCCCTGTGGCATCATCGCATGGAGCCACTTTGTGGGACCAGTGCACATGCAACTTGACCAGCACGCGGACAGATGGGAAGATACTCAACAAGGCAGAAATCTTCAAAGATCTAACAGCTAGAGATTACAAGGAGTTAGAAATTGGTCACATTAACAGGCTTGGAGACAGAAATCCCTGTTCTGTGTTACAGAGATAACAGCAGTCATCAAAGAAAAAAATATATCATCCCGAGCTAGATATGCAGCTCATAAAAGTTTCAGCCCAAGTGGTTCCAGCTGACACACTTGTACGCATTGCAAAACACAGCCTCCTAATGAGAGGTGTCAGACAACCTCAATGACAGGCAGGGCTTCCACCTAAGAGTGGCTTGCTGCTTTACTCAGGACACTAGGGCATAATTCCCCTCCCTGCAAAGCCTACTCTGTTAACCCTATCTGTACTTATTTCAAGGAGCAGCAGCAGCAATGTCTGCTGTGCCCATTCCATTATTCACACACTAAATAACTTTATGTATGCTTTGCCCCTGAAATACATCCTCTGCACAGAAAGTTCACTATATGGATATGCCAAGCTAAACGAAGCTGTACCAAAATAGATGTCTATTAATATTCAGCGAAACTGCCATCAGCTTCTGGTTTGCACACTATTAGCATACAACTGTTGTCTTTAGAAATACTCATCTTAAAACTGTCTAACAGTAAAACCTTCCGAAATTAAAATTATTTAACTTTGTCTTCCAGATAGGAAGATTTTGAGAGGAACAGGAGGAAGGGAAAGAAGAGGTAAGGACCCCCCCCTCTTTGCTGGTGTAAGTTCAGCAGAGATAAAAAAAACTTCTGAAAAGTCAGTATAACGATCTCAATAAAGTATTTGATGCAATTATATCATCTACTGCATCTGGCAAGTTCTCTCTCTCTCTCTCTCCCTCCCCTAGACTCATCTTCTTGCTGAGCACTAAGAAATCATAGACTCTGAATCGTGGTGGCATTCTTCTCTTTACAAGGTCCTCTCTAGCAGCAGCCAACATAAAAACACAGCATGTCAAAAAAATTTTTTTTAAGTTCTGTTCTCAGGTGAGAACTCAGTAACTACATGCATTACAAAAGCTATACCCTGAACACTCCTGGCTTTTACCACCTACTGGTGGTGAAAGTACATCTAAGTGCCCAACCCATTAACTCTACATATTGGCTTCAAACTCTAAATTATACTAAACGTTCAGCCTGCAGCAGCATCAACAGCCTGCAGCCCAACCAACCCAGGCATCTGTGACCAAAGTAGTACCTTGACTTCAGTAAGATGTTACTGCATCACACCTGTTTTCTACCATGTTTTCTTTAAAGAATATTTGCCAGCATTCAGAATAATGGTGAATTTTAATTTTAAAATGGTAACTTTATTTGGAACAAGAATGTTCCAAATAAAGTCAATAGCAATGATCTGGAGCTGTCTGTAAGAATGCTGTGCAATCCCTAACTGTTCAGAGAGTACATTTTAGGAAATCTTTTGTAAATATCATGCTGCAATGACTGATCATGCACCAATAATCCCAAACGGTAACTGGCTACATTAAAACCTGGAAAGCTGACCACACAAAAAATCAAAAACTGCTCATAATAGATCCAGGTTATCTAAATTAGAATGATGTAATTCACTGATGTAATTCTGGTACAGAGTCAATGGAATTAGTCCAGATTTACATAATGTACCGAAGACCAAACCGCTATAAATTGTCCACAGTCCTCTCAGTTTTTTCAGTGTCTGCTTGACCCAGCACTGGGAGCAACAGGTCAAGGGCATGAGCAAGAACGCGTGAAACCTTCCTGTGCCCTGGAGAAGCTTAATGCTCCAGCAGCACCTCTGGGACACCAACAGAGCCCTGCTCTGCATTGTGAACAATGCTGATTACGCTGCTAGCACTGGTAGATAACGATTAGAACTGAAATGACAAGGGGAAACTATTTCAATAGGAGGGTGAAGTCAGAAGTGCTGACAGATGCAGAACAGGAAATTAGTAACTAGTTGCTTGAACACGGCTGAAATGGGGATAATCAGCTTGGTGTCTCCCTGCTTTGCATTGCTGTAAACATGGAAAGGGCTTTGCAATTTTCAAGCAATTTTAAAATATTTTTGGCTCCTATCAAAACATGTTCCTGAAGAGCTTAATTTACTTTGGTTGTTTGAAATTTAGAAATGCTGAGACGCCAAAAAATCCCACAGAGTAAGGACAGAACTTTATTTTCAGCTGAAAGCATTTCATCTGATGACAATCGTCTAAAATGGAAAGAAAACCTTTCCAGAACAGTATTTCTGTGATTACCTACGCTAAATCCAGAGCATGACCAGTGCATGCAAAGCCCACTTGGCCAATTATTTTAGATAATTTGAAAACGGTGAAGTCACAGAGTTTCAGGAGGATGTATGGCTTAATTATAATTTCTATTAGTCTAACTAAAACCTCCACTCAGCAAGTGTAGCTTTGGTAACAGAAGTATATCAGAGACGTCTCCTCAAATGGTGAATGCTTAAATGTTGCTGTAAATCTGCTAAAAATACACAAGCTTTGCTAATAACTATTGCTTGGATTTGCACATACATACAATGATGTTTGCTTTCACTTCAATTAATTTTTTTTCCATCATGAATAATCCATTTAACTAATCAACATATGAATTACTCTGAGGAACACTTCATTCAGTGGAAAATTAAATACAAAAAGAGAGCAAAAAGTAATTACAGGAGGACATTAATAATCAGTTGATTTACTCTTTGTCTTTTGCAAAGTATTGCAGAGCACAAGTATTAGGAAACTTTCAGCATTTGCTGACTGTAGACCAAAACGTAAAAGCTATGCCAAGCAACATGAAGAGTCCTCACCTTACCAGATGAGTGCAAGACAATTAATTTTAAGAACAATTTCTGAAGGGTCTTTCTGATGTTAAATTATAGGTCTCAGTCTTTTGGTCTCAGACACTGAAGTATCTAGAGACACACCAAGTTAGTAGAGGGGCTTGGGATTTACACCACTGTAAATAAAAACAATGCTGCATCCTTTCTTTGCAAAACTAAGCCAATAAACAAATGACTGCCTTTTTTTTTTTTTTTTTTTGCTAAGCAACTTATTGAGGCATTGGCAGTCATTCATTCATCAGCATGCCTAAAAAATAAACAAACAAATCCAGCAATCACTGAAGTAAGAATTTTTTTTTCCAGATACCAAAAACCATGCTCAGCAATACTGCCATGCTTAATAAAACAACACACTGGGATTACTACAGAAAAGCCTCCAAGCAAGTTCAGAGAGGAGAAAAAGTTGCTGACCTCAGAAGGTCTGCTTGACTTCCAGCACTACAGTTAGAAATACCTAACACCTCACAAGGGAACACCAAGACCAGCAGCTGCTTTCCCTCACTGACTCCCACTCCCTCACCTCACCGCTTTTTGAGCAAAAAATACTCATTAGGCCGAGCTGGTTAACTACAAGGCATGGCGATAACACAACCACAATACAGTCACCCAACCATCTATCAAATACCAGGAGATGAACATTCTCTAAAAGTTTGCTGCAGATCATAAATAGGTGTTAAAAATAGGTCTAATATCATGAATTCACCAATTCAGTCCAAATGGTTACTACAAATGCATTAGTATTCTCATTTAAAATCTCACCTTCTTCAATTTAAAGACTGCAGTTTCAGTGAATGGTCCCATCAAAGGCTTATTTTGTACCCAAAGGATTATAAATCAATGCATGATATATTTCAAATGTCCATAGTGTAACTCAGGATAGTGATATAGTTTTTGTTTTTTAAGAAGATCTACTTTACAAAAGTTATGCAATGGCAAAGCAAAATATTTGTACAAAATTAAGGGAATAATTCTTATATTACTGTCTTCAAAGAGTAAAGGACAGATCTACTGCATTTAATCAGGTAGCTACTCAAAGATGTCCGATTTTTTGGGTAACATGTCCTGTGAAGCGCACAGGGTCTTCAATTCATGTGAACAGTCTTCAGTTCATAGCAGAAAACGCAGTTGCAGAATATCCTTAATGAAAAAAAGCTTCGTGTACAAGTATGGCTAGAGCAACCGTTAATGCATATGACACGGTCAGAAATGACTCATCGTTATATCTGAAAAAGCTTCAAATTCAGAGACTGAGTAACTCAGCCTAGAACTGGAATCACAGTTTTTATTGCCATCACATGAGAAACAGTAAGTTCAATCTAAGACTTTCAGGAAAATGAGTAAAAAACAGTAAATAGTTTCACGAAAGAAAAAAGGGTTGTGGGCAGCCATCCCAAACCCTTGTTCATCCCAAAGCGTCCTACAGAGAGTCTAGATTCATTCAAGAGCCAGGAATAAGCTGCATGCACGTTGTACATGGCTGTATGAAGTTGCTGAGCTGAACCCTTGCACAGTATGCAAAGATTTTAACCTGAGATTTGTGTTTCCTTGCCAGGTTTTCCTTACCAGGTAAGAAGCATGGTTTCCCTTCTATAAACAAACAGTTCAGTAACAGTCAGTTGAGTAACCACTATCTCCAGCCTACCAAAGGGATCCTGCTATTTTTGAAGTGAGACCATTTAGCAGATCAGAAGACATCTAAAACTGTCCCCATCTATGGACCAATAATCCTTACGCAGGTGCAGGAAAGAAAAAAAGAGATTTACCTACAAATGAAATGCAACCAAATAATAAAGATGGCTGAGGTTTAATACCTCATGCTTTCCCTTAACCCTCTTCCACTGCTACCACCTAGAACAGAGGTTTCCTTGGGAAACAGCTTCTCTACAAAGGGTCATCTGCTTCTAACAGCCCATGACCCATACCACACAGTCAGGAAGGACTATTCTGATTTAAACTAATAGCCACATAATTTTTTTTTTTCCTCATTTTACACCACTTGCATTTTCTAACCTGTGTTCTGAACTCTAGTCTGAACATTACAAAAAAACCAACACATTTGCCAGGCTGTTCCAGAAGCATGATTCATAGCCAGAGCAAACCTCTGCACTGGCAAGCATGACCTGGCAAGACCCATGGCATCCAAAGTACTCAGGGAAACACCTGCGTTCCCATAGAGCATGACAGGCGGCACATTCCTTTGGTAGCAATAACAGTACACAAATTCAGAGGAGGAATGAGTCATTCCTCATTCTGCTACTTACAGACCAAACAGAATTGGTTTGAATTTATGATAAAGCTCTTGCTCCAGCTATAAAGCATACCCTGACATTACAATATAAACCGGTATGAATTTCAGCATATGCATTTTCCTCCTTTTTTCCATCTACTTAAGGTCTGAGACACTTTATCAGCAATTATATCTCTCCCAATTATCTACTCTTGCCCCCTGTATATTTTGTTTCTTGCTTTCTTGCAGTGATTTTGGTTGTTTACTTGCTTTCCAGCAGTGTATGATTAACTAGAAAATGATTTCTTTTCATTATCTGTGCCTATTTGAAAGCTCCAAACTAACAACCACACTTCAAGCAGACAAATGAATCAGACTGAGAGCAGCCCCTTCTCCGGGCTCCAGCTGAACGGCTCCTTAAGCACGTGCTGGGGCGAGCACGCAGGGGTCTCTGCTGAACACAGCCATGGAGCCCAGCTTGAGTCATAACGCTCTGGAATTACACACCCAGGAAGGTGGGGCTTGGTGGTGGTGGGTTTTGTTTATTTGTTTTGTTTTTAAAGGGAAAATAAATAAATAAAAGCCACAGTCATCCTGTTTTCACCAAAATATTGTAAATCCCTTTATTCAGAAGTAACCATCCTTAGTTTCCAGTCTCATCTCTCTACAGGCAGCCACTGGGTGTTTGTTTTTTTTCTCATGTCTTCTACACAAATGACACTACTGATCATGTATCTGGCTTATTCGGGGTTGGTAAACAGAGAAAACCAATATTTAAGAGAATGAAATCTCTTCTATACTAAGAAAGGAATGAACAAAGTGAGCTTGGATCCAGCTGCAGTCTCTCTTTCAATTTCTAAATGAAAGCCTGAACATGAGATCTTGGAAATACTACTTGTAATATCACTGGACAACTAAGTGCAGTTCGAGGGCTGAGGATGAGCAGAAGAGCAGTGTCCTGTGGTTGAAAAAAGGGCTCCACCAACCCACATGGAAGAGGTCTAGCACAGCCCAGAAGACAGCACAGCAAGAGGAGGAAGGAGCGGGCTACAGAGCCCTGCTGAAGACTTTCCCCTGGGGCTACTACGCCTTGACAGGTTCCTCTTGAGTTTACAGCCGATACTGCCACCGTAAGCAAACCCATACTGCTTGAAGTAGTTTAAAACATCACATTGTTCAGTATCAGAGAACCAGCAAAATAGCCTGAAATTTATGGATCACTAGGTAGAATTCAACTAGATTCCCAACCAGAAGAGCAGGGAGTTGAAAAGATAACATTTTAAGATGACTGCCAGTCCTTTCCAACAACGTACACCAGCAAGAAGAGAGGTCACACCTGGAGAAAGGAGGCAAATAACTCTTCTAAACTCACATCTATTCCTTCCTACATGGGTTTTGAATACAGTTTCTCTCCTTCAAGCTTTCTGGTGTTTCTCCTCCCAATTTCTCCCGTTGGCGTTCCTGTCAAACGCCAGCCCCTGAGCACCACAAAATATAGCAGATAGCTCTTTCCTCCCACACAAGGATTGCTTGGCAAACCCCTTGTGTCCTCAACAGGAGAGCAGATGCTTTGCTCTGCAGAAAGCCTAGAAATTAACATACACTGTAGAGTGTATGCTGAAACAGCAAACCTGCTCAGAGGTGGTTAGGCTTCCCCCTCACCACTATAGAGCATATTTCCAGGAATACAACCTTACTCAGAACAGGTCTTCAGTTCCATGGTGGCTGCTGTTGCAGCTGACTTATAATGGACTAAAGATTTCCAAAGGTAAAAGAATTAACTGCTGCTGTGCTCTTGCTCAACCTCAGTAAATCGCATGTGCATACTAGACATAAGAAGTGACCCATCTCTTACATGGCTAGTCCAGAAAAAGGCTGTAGAGTCAGACAGAGAGATGAGTCTTAAGAAAGAAAGTCTAAACAACATGAGCGTAGAACTAGGATCCTAGAAAATCCTAGGATCTTGTCCCTTTGAGATAAATCTTATCTAGTAGTCCAAATACTAAAAATCAGAGAGAAGAGCAAAGAACCACAGAACTATCTAAGCTGGAAAAGATCCTCCAGAGCACCAAGTCCAACCATTAATCAGTCCTACGGAGTCCCATCACTAAACTGTGTCCTTTAGTTCCACATCCATACCTCTCAAATACCTCCAGGGATGGGGACTCTACCATTTCCCTGGGCCGTCTATTCCAATGCTTGACCACCTTCTCCATAAAGAAATTCTTCTTAATGGCAAATCTAAACCTCCTCTTCATAATGTCTAATCTAACCTCCCCTGGTGCAACTTGAGGCTCTTTTCTTGCATCCTATCATTTCTCACCCAAAGAGCAAAGGAATAGGTAGAAAGCCACCGCTGACCTCAAGAAAGTGTGTAATGAAATACATCCAGGGAGAAAGTCTTTTTGTATGGGAAATCAGTTTTAAGATGCATAGACTGGTATGAACTGGAATAATGACAGAAAATAAATACATAAGATAGAATATTACATTTACAGAGCAGTTGAATTACTCAGTTCTGGATTTTTATTAGATTATGCAGCCATATAACAGAATTAATTGAACTCAAAATAATTAAGTTATATTAGAAGCCAATTAGAAGAAAAAACTCTTTAAGCATACAATTCAATTACGTTACTAGTACTAAGGGCTTCAGATACAAGAGACAAATTCAGACCTTTCCATCTCAAGGTAAAGTATAGTTAATAAGGTGAAGAGATGACTTTTCACACACAAATTGCATAGGTTTGAACTTCATGCATCACTTGACTCATTCCGTCAAAAAAAAGCATGGATTCAATGTCAGCATCTCTTCCAGTTAATGACCTATTTGCAATCTTAAAATTCTTCCCACAGCAAAGCACTGTACAGAGTAATTATGCACAGCATACCCACACCAGTATGTGTGTAAATATATCTAATCATAGACATTGGGGATGATACAGACATTGACAAGGGTACTTTCAGTTTAGAGCTTTGTCCACAAGAAATCATGATGGCCTTTGTGCCCCTTCCAGCACATCACAAGCTTAAGTTGAATACAGAGTTGGAAACAAATATTTCTCAGGTTTATCTTCCAAATTTAGTAGCTGCAATAAAATTTCAAAGTATATAATTTAATTGTCTTTTAATCTCAATTAAAATTAACAGACATATTTCTGCTTATGAATGAATACTGGGAAACCTGATGAATATTATACAATGATTACTCTGGTGTCCCTGATGTTCTGTGCCATATGGGGTGTACCTTTTTTCTTTTGTTTGCAAAACCTTTGGGGAGAAGTGAATCACCTCTAAGCAAGCAGGGAGCAGTGAATCCTTTCCATTTCAAAGGGAATTCTTCCATATGATACTGAAAAACTAACCAGCAGGGGAATACAGCACCATTTGTTACCCTTTTTTATTCTATTTAGAGATTCTCTTTCTCAATAAACTGCTCTTTTTAACTGAAGTCCTGGCCACAAGGCTGTTTGATTTCATCAGGAATAAATGGAGTGCTATATATAAACCGCTTCATCTGTTTTTCTAAAGAGGTCTGTCTGTGGTTGCAATGTAAGTGGACACAGGGAACGCCATCAGCAAAATCAATGGAAATATCCCACATAACAGCTCGAGAAGCAGTGCTTTGAAAAACAGTTTAAGGATGACAAGATTATTGCACAAACATGCTGCAGCCTTATCGTTCTTTCAAAGGGTTTATGCAAATGTATTTGGCATGAAAAATATTACTGCACACATTATAAATCAATGACACCTCTTAATATGCAAACATTACCGTCGCCTACAGTTCTATGTATCATTATAGCGATCAAAATGAAAAGGTACTCCTCGTCACTACTCATCAGATTGATCAAAGCCCTCAGGGACCTACTGTTGTATTTGGTTCTCAAAGATAGTCCTTTCCACTGACATTAGGTAAATAAAAAGCATGGAATAAGACAGCAGAACTGACAATGGTCCATCTGATTTCTGCAACTGAATACTAGGTTTAAAATCTGTAAGAAACACCCAGGAACACCCAGTTATGCATGAAAATAAACATTACTAAGTATTCCAGCTCAGTAATGCACCTAAACCCAAGCTTAAATTTTGAGACCAAAATATGGGCTTAAACACTCCCATGGACTAGAACCATAAAATTTGGTTTTTCATTTCACCTTCTGTCCAACAACCAATATTTCATAGCACATATTGTGCTACCCCAGTTTGAGCTCAGAGAAGTTGTGGAGTCACAGCTCTTGGAGATGCCCAGGTCTGCTCCAGCTGATGCTCCTTTGAGCAGGGGGGATGGACTGGACAATCTGCAGAGGTCCCTGCCAGCCTTGATTATTCTGTGATTCTGTACAGTTACACTTTCAGATAAACTCAGCAGAATGAGGCTTTATCCCATTTAAATACTGGTAGAGGCTTTTTTCCAGAAACATAGGTGGGCATAAACAAAACCTCTACACAACTACGCATTTCATGGGCATGCACAAAAACATGAAGTAGTTCAATTTTGCCATAGTTAGTATTACTTGTGTGGGATACTTTAACAACAGTAATAACTACATTTACATAAGAATTGGCAACCCTTGTATACCACTATAAAAAACATATACCTGTGTAGGCTACAATAGGCTAAAATAATGAACATCTGAAAAGGGAAAATCATTTTGTTCAGTGTGTAAGACTCTTAACAATTCAGTTCTGATAAGCTGTAGTCAAATACAAGCTAGGCAGCATTTGAGCAAAAATCCTTCTTTGTTAATGTTTTGGGAACTTTCTACTTTTCATGAAGGTTTGAAAAAGTGCCAATTACACAGTTCTCTAAAGCAATCAATGAGTAAAGGGAGGACAATTTGGATTACGTATCTTTAAAAGCATTCTTAAATATATTGGAAGGAAAGGAGAGTTAAAGAGCATTTACAATGGGATACCTTAGAACATACACACACACGAAATGTTATTTCCCTCTTCTATACTATCTTCATGAGTAAGGTCTAGCTCAGGTCAATAGTGTGGTGAGAAAAAGCCTTGTTACAAGACAACCGTTGACATTACTGTGTTACCAAAACCCCTAATGCAGATGCATCTGTATAGCACACCGCAGTTCTAACCTAACACTGTGAGGTAAGACAAAGCCATTGTATAACTTCAGGAATATACGAGACTAATGTGCTAACATGACCCAGAGGGCACCATAGCCCTTCTTCTTCTCTTTCTTTCAGTTCCTGATATGTAAGATGCCAAAGCCAAGGATGCACAAAAGGCCATTTCTAACCTTGTGCTGTCCTAACCTCTCCTCCCCTCATCACATACATCAGTCACAAGCCACCAGTTCATTGACCACCTAACATCCATCATATGCATCATTCACAAGGTCTCGTCAATTCTTGTACCAGCCAGTGTCAAGCTCACTTCAGCAGTTGTGCCAGATCCACATTAGCAATGGGTAAGTGGCTATGTTCATTTAAAATATTATCCCAAGCCATGATGGGATAATATTTTTTTATAATATTATAGATATTATCTTTAATATTATCTTTAATATCTGCATGCACCGTATTTTGGTTCACGTGCCCCATGGTTCATCCTGCAAATAGTTCAGCATATTTTAGCTTGAAGCCTCTCTGAAGTCCCTCTGAAAGAAAAACTACACAAAGTGTTTTCAGAAGCCAATTATCTTCCTGCTTATTTTTTTCTTTCAGCATCATTCCTAAATGATTTTGTATTCACATAAAAATATTTGCATATTACAGAAAAACATAAGAACAAATTTTGAACTACATCTGGCCTTTTGTTTTATACTCAAAATGCATTTTTGCTATTCTCCTGAACAGTAGGTATTAACTATTAACTATTAACTACGTATTTCTATTTTCAGTTCTGAATTTGGAAATTAGGAAGGAATTATTTTTTAATTATTTTTTTTAACCTTTCTGCTTTGACACCCCCCCCCCCCTCCCCGCACCATTATGCTATTTGCAAAGAGGTAAGAGGAAAGATGAAATGAAGTGGGAGATTAAGTCACACAAATGGAGAGGTAACAGACTGTGAAGTGCACTAGCCAAAGAAAACAGAACATACATACATAACACATACATAACACACCTTCTTCTTCTGTGATATTTTTTTTTTCGGATGACTTTCCTCAATTTTACACCAACTGCTAAAGACCAATAACCACTTTTAACAAAGTGATCCAATGACCGGGGCTATACAGAAAGCATGATTTTAGAGGTCGAGTACTGCAACTACCTAATGGAAAGCCCTACTCATTAAGATTAACTGGAGAGTGAAAGCAAAAAAAACAAATGCCGAGGACAACTTGAAGTTAACACATAATAATGCAAATATTAGGAAATGCCAACCCCTTAGAAGTGCTTAGATTACTGCTTGTATAATTACGTATTTATTGTATTCTGTGCTTTAAGGCAAAATAGTATTGCCCAATGCACCCAGAAAATATTGCAAATCTCTCTTCATGTTTCATTTCAGAATATTTATCTTAAAAAGTCACAAATTCGGAAGGCAAATCTCTGAATTAAAAGAACACAACATTTTCCAGCTGTGGCACACATGAATTTGGGGTGGTGAGTCCAAGCGTGCATGTCACCGTACCCCCCTGCCTGTTCTGCATGCAGACACTGAAGCAAAAATTCCTGCCCAATGCTGCAGTCTGGAGACATGCTGCTGGTCTGTCCTTCACCGATGTCCTGAGCTGTAAACATAACTTTTTGCTCATATTGTGCATCACTCACAACATGTCCTGTGCAAGGCAAAGTACCTAAAGAACAATACCTAAGGAATACAGTATCGGTGTAGTAAAAGAGCCGTAACACATATGAAGAAAATTTGAGGACAGACTAATAACCTGAATTCCAACATTTATTCTCCTTTCTTGACTTCACATCCTTACTTTCTTCGCAAATGAATTGTTTTTTTTTCCTTGACTTTTGTTTCCTCATTTTTTCTTGCTACAGCAAAATACAAAGCTGTTACTTCATGATATTGAGGGGTAATCATGATAGCAAAGAAACTGGGAAATTAAAATCCCTGAGTCTACCTATTCTTAAGTACAGACAGAATGCAATGTAAAGACCACACAACCACATGTGTACAGTTATTTGGGTATATTTTTGTGCCATGATATTTCACCATGGCAAATTCCACTGTAGATTAAAAGAGAGTGGAACTCAGTCAGAGCCTGAAATTCAGATAATTGAACAGAGCAGTAAAGCTTCCAGAAGATTCAAATGTGCAAATAGGTATTTGGAGGTTTGGCTCTAAAATAAGTCTCTAAGGCTGAGTACATTTGGCTGCTATTTCTTTCCCCCAGCCTTCTGTAGAAATATATATATATATATAAGTAAAAAAAAAATCCTTCTACAAAAATGTTTCCATTCATTTGGGTAATGTTCAGTCACAGGTAATCAACAACATTCAGTAGCAAAAAAGCAGACATTTACCACTTGATTTTCCATGCACTGAAATTTTCTAAAATGAAAGTCATGATTAAAGTCATATAGGACCATTAGCCTAAGTAGAGGTAGATGCAGCGCTGTACTCTCCCACAGCAGTCAACTTGGCCTTTTCAAATGTAGATTTTTTTCAGATGTAGATTTTTTTTTTTTTCCAGGATAATCCCATATACGTGCACCATGATGTAGCCACACAACACTAAACCATATCTGTCTGGATCAGTTCCAGGAATGGCTTTCATCCTTTACTCTTCCATATTAACAGCTCTTACGGATCAAATTCTGGCAGAAAGATAGTATATTTGCATACAAATGAGCAGTGCTATAATCCAGTAGTGTCATCCTCTGCCTCCTCTGGATAATTCAGACTATTTTTATTTCTGCAGCAGATTATCTCTGTGTTTCAAGTAAGCAGATACATTGAAGGTCTTCCCAGGTGATAGCCTAACTGATTCTACCGACGAGACAATTGATACTTCAGCTCAACTGGAGATTGTGTCTTTAAAATGAAAAAATGAGGCTGGTATAACAAAGTGAGACAAAATGTAAACCACAAATTTATGAATTTTAGATTATGAGAAAGGGCTACTAATCAGAAAATGAAATATTTACAACGTTTTGTCTCAGCAGGGGCTAAGTACAGTATTTCAGGATTTATTTATAACAACATAATTACTGGGAGGGGAGCTTTCAGATACATCCTCCCTACCTTTCAAGTACAAAATTTAAGTTCTGACCTTCCTGTACTGCAGAAATACCAGGAGAAATTTTTCTTCTGTTTTAAATGTTGTAAGGCTTTCTAGGTAAAGCAAAGATTCAACCACAGTTACACATGAATAATACAGCATATACCAATATAAGCAGGTGCAATACTTCAAGAAAATTCAAAACTCAGGAGGTAAGCCTATGTATAAATTAAACTGAAATCAGGTTACTAAAATGCTGAATATCTTGCTTTAAATCATTCCTTTGTCCCAAGCGATTGTAGGGCAATACTGCCTCACATATTGTAAAAGCTCCCTGAAAACACATGCATCGTTCAAAAAATTTTGCTTATTTATCTGTTTAAAGATTAATAGCTGTGTTATCTTCCCCCACTCTTTTTAAACTATCAGGGACCAATGACTTCTGCTGTGTAACAGAAAATTCCATTACAAACTGCACCACAAAGGGATGGCTGTGTCCCTGCGCACCCCAACGACCAAAGCCAAGACGTGGCCTTAGGAAGGATGATGGCCCCTTCTTTCAAAAACAGCCACCATCCTCAGTAAGGGAAAGAATACACCACACGGGATGGCTTTGCTAATCCACCTATAATGTTTTCTTGCTATAAACTAAGAGAGGGAAATAAAACTTTGCACTTAATTTTTCTGTCGTCTTAAATTAATCAGCATGATCCAAACCAGAACACAGTAAGACAAAGTCACAAGTCTCCTATTACTAAAGAGTATTGCAGAAGACAAGTAGCTCGTGTATCAACTATGTATTTGTGATCTTAAAAGAAAACTAACAAAAAAAATCAACATTTGATCCAGAACTTTTAATGTTCGGGGGTTTCCACCCTTAATGCCAGGCTTGTTTCTGCTCTTTACAAGATTTTGTAAATTCACCTTTTGTTCAGATGAGCTCATGAGGTAAATTCCTGCATAAAGCCTTCAGAAAGCTGCTGGGTCTTAGGCAAGCATCAACCTCAGGAGTTCTCTTGTGTCTTAAGGTTTGGGGTAAGTAGGGGATGGTGATTATTATTTCTACCACTCGTCATGTTAGTGAGGCTTTAGCTAAGATGAGGATCCCAACATGCTAGATTTTGTGCAGATACACTGTAACAGAGTCCCAGAAGTTTAAAATCTACAAACAAAAAGGTTCCAAAAGAGAATTAACGTTATTCGCATTTTATGAAGGGGAGGGGGGAAGCAAGAACACACACACAAAAAAAAAAACATTATCACCAAAACAGTCACTACAGAAGACTGATCAGTTAGACATGGACTTGAGTCATGATTTGCTGCTTACTGAAAGACTGCCCGCCTCCTCTGTGAGCTTTTATAGATAATGCTAAGGAACACCACAGGTCCTGAGAGCTTCTGGTCACCCATTACAAAGGGAGACACATCCCTGGCTGTAAAGGAGCAAGCTGTCAACCTGGCTGGAAAAAAAAAAAAAAAAAAAAAAAAAAAAAGACCTTTTATCCACACACGGAAGTCTCCATGTAAATGAAAAGAGAAATAATTCACTGTAAGGAAATGACTGAGAAACTCTCTCATCTAATCACAAAAAGAAAGACTGAGAAATTAGAGAAAGCAAATCCCCTACATTCAATGTAGAAAGCGAACTGGCTAGGCTGAACTGACACCAAAAGATGCAGCTCCCACAAGAGCCTCTAACCAAAAGAGTTTACTCTGAACCTTGTATTTACCACAGCTGCTAAAGAATCAATACCACATGTGCTCATTTTTTTTCCAGTTTCAGAAGAACTCAGTTGCTCAGCCAGGTATTTCGCTGGTGAATAGCAGAAATGTTGGCATTGTCCCTGAAACAGCCCTAATGGATGGGAGCCTGACCTATCCTATGGTTACACTGGCTTAAAATAACACCTTCACTAGCTCCATTAGCAGTTGAGCTTATTGGCAAGCTTGTATTTTTAATTTAAGTACCCTTAGAGTTCTTTTTTTGCAGGCTGTAGCAATGCAGGGTCATTATTTCTTCCACCTTGTGAAACAACCACAGCATGATCTTGTATCAAACTGCCTTCCAGCCACAGTGTTCCTTCCCTTTTTTTCCTGCTTCCCTTGAAAATATTTGGTGGTTTTGTGCTTCTCCTTTCCCCTTCAAATGGCATTCGCTACTAAACACAGGCTATATTACTACCTAACCACTGCCACATAAAACCCCAATGACTGGGCTTAGCAGATTAATGTTTACAGTGCGCAAGACTGAAGTGCCCACAAACTGCTAAGCAAACAGAAAGAAATGATGAACAGCTCAAGCAGATGATAATCCTAACACTAAAACTGACTTTTGAAGGGAAGTAATGACCAGTGCCTTTTCCTTTCTCTAAGGAATTAGTTTTCCATGGGCCCAGCATACCCTCCGCTAAAGCTGCTAAGCCCTTGACCTGCTGCAGAGAAAGCAGTGAGGGCACAACGGCCTCCTTACCCCTTAAGATCATCTTGGCTTTAACATCGAGAATCAGCATTAATAAATAACTTGGTTAGTAAGAGCAGGTTTAATGAGCTAACATCAATTACCTCATAGTTGCTGCAGGCTAAGAGCACACGCACAGAAAATGACCGTGAACTGGAGAAATGAGCAATAGTTCATCCTCCCAAATCTGTTCTGTGTCTGAGATCCTGTGCAAGCGTTCACCACCTTGTAGCATTCAGAGAGCACAGCCCCAGTCCAGTCCCACTCGCTCCAAAATGGCTCCCAGTCCAGTCCCACTGGCTCCAAAATGAGACAATTGCAAAATTAGGTCACTTGCAGAAGATTAAAACCTATTACTGGATTTTACTAGTGCAATTCTAACCTGACTCAGCTTGATGCTTCATCATTAGCCTGTACTGATATTTTTATTTCAATTTCTCTAAAAAGTAATAGAGTAGAAAATACAATTTTCTTATTTTTTTAGCACCTTTCAGTGTCATATGTGAAATGGATGTGGTTCTTCATAGCTGTGAATCCACACACACATCTCCATGTGTATGTGCAACAACTCTACCAAGAGAACCTTGTTAACAAATCCCTTACTACATGCCAATCACAGATCTAAACATTATTTTTAAAGCATTCTACAAAACCATAGGCAACTGGTGGTGACTTTGCACTTAACATGAGTTAGCACTTCTGGCTAGTCTTTTTACTTTTGAACACCATCTATTATTACAAGTGCTAATTACAAGTTGGTTTGGAGGCTCCCAGAATAAATGCAAGCAAACCAGTCATTCTGTAGTATGAAAGGGAGGAAAGCCCACTATGTGGTTGTATAATTAAAGACTAGCTCCCAATGCCTGTGCATAAAGTACAGAATTCATGTGACACAGCCCAATTTAATTCAGGAGTTTTGTGACATTTGTGCACTCCGTATTTCATCTGTCAGTGTTCTTTCACAATTTTTAAAATACATTATGCCCACTCATTTCAACACTAGAACAGGTGCAACATGCCAAGCAACAGCCTAGTACAATTCTATTTTAGACAAAATGTAAGCATTTCATGAGTGAGAAGACTGCTTACCAGCACAGATGCTTTCAAGTTCAACACACCAAACCATTTGGGCATTGGACTCTTCTCTCAGTTAGGATTAAAGATATCACGACACAAAGAAGCTCATTCCAGAGCTGCTTTTTCAGTAGCAATAAAATGTGACAACTGTCATCTGCCCTTAATATGCTGTGTGCAATAAAAGATCATATAATTCTATAGAAACATTTTTAATACTAACTGATCTTCTTAAAGGAAAAACCCTAGAAGACAACTATTGCACAGAATATTTTTCAGGATGTGCATCTTTTCCCAGATACATTACTTATTTTAAAGCTAAAACCATGACTGATTCTACTGTAATCAGAAGATAATTTTCACAGACTTTGGTGGGCTCAAGATTTGACCCAAGATTTGTGGTTCACCCTCAAAGCAACTGAGGAGGCAAACTCCTCGTGATCATGAAGCCAATTCCTGTACCTTGCTTGGGCACTGTACATCAAGAAAAGGAGCAAAAGAAATGCAATCCTTCCTCTCATCCACAACTGCCACCACATGGGCTGTGCAAAGGGGCCAGCTTACGACTGCCCAAAAGGAGACACTGGAAGAGCTGTCCTAAAATACAGAAGCATTAAGCAGTCTTCAGCCCCAGTGGCTTTACTGCACCAGTTCTCCTGAGAGTACAATTCAGCTCTTTCTTCGGGTTGCCTGCCCATGACCGCAGGAGCTGGAATTGCTGCTGAAGCCACACTCTCAGCTCAGTGCTCAACTCAATTGCCACTCTTCCAGCTGAATACAGATAAGTGCTGACAGACTCTGAAGTCCCATCCCAATGCTAGGCTGCAAAAGAAAAAAGAACCTAAACCAATCCATAAGAGAAAGTAATTGCATAGAAATGCTGTCAAGTTAACACTCCAAAATTAATAACTTATTTTGCACTATTAGAATGCATAGCAGTACTGTTCCCCTACAGGCAGAATACAAATCAAGTTTAAGGAGGATGAGCAAAAACTAAATCGATTTTCACCGAGCTCCACACAAATGAATTCACTGCTTAGATTTAATGTTCATTATTTATCTTCTTCCTTTAGAAAATGTCCTAAAACCTAAAAAATATAACAGGTGACAATCTCTGAACCTGTTCTAAGCTCTAAAACATAGGCAGCCTACAAAACAAACCAACGCACCCATGCGTACACCTCCAAGAAGAGCCATTATGCAGAGCAGGTTTTTCTTTTCCATAATCTGAACTGAATGCATTAATTTTCCAGGAACTCAGTGTAGCCTAAGAGATTTTTATGCAGTGTGTTTAATACGTATAACTCAGCTCCACTGCACTTACATTTTCATTTCTCTACAGTCCATACATAAGCGGAAAAATGACAGCACTTGCTGAGTTGTCTGCTCATGTAAAGGACTGGTGTGGGGCACTTCGGGTAGTCAATTCAGCAATCACATTAAACGCTACTTCAATTTCCCTTTCCCCCAAGGAAAATACTGAAGTAATTGATTTTGTGAAATTTCTGCAGTCTTTTGTTAGAACAATGATAGACAATTCTCAAAGAGCTCTGGCTGTATTGAAAGACAACACTAGGAGAGGAGCATCTGGTTACCGGAGCACACAACGACCAGCAGCCAGCTCTAGGGTGCCATTAACTGCTACCAATTCATCTGTCTCAGCCTTCCACATCCCTCTCCTCAGTTAGTGTTTCAGTAGTACTTTGAAGCAATGTACAGATTATCAATACTATTGCCACTAGATACCTACCTAGAGGTAAAAATAAAATATTCCAAGGGCTTACAAAATTCATTTCTTCAATGAAATGGGAACTTCAACATCTGGGACAAAATGTACTTTTTTCAGCTCCAAGGGATTTTTTTATCCAATACACATTGGGTGACCAAATTACCAAGTCACTACACTGAGCTGTCTTACAGTTTGTGTCATGCTCATGGTCAGACTAGATGATGCCAATGTAGGCATTCATAAAGAACTTCTCATCACTGTTCTCACTGCCATTAACAAACCTCTGAATCAATACTAGCAGCAAATGAATTTTGTTTTTATATACAATCAGATGATCTGCAGAGTACATATACTTTCTTTCTCAAAGAGATCACGTAAGCCTGTTAGCTTTTGTAACTTTTGATCTTTTTCTTTTTAAATTAATTTGGTTAAAATGGTTTCTCTAAGGTTTGCAAAAACCAGAGCCACTGATTTGAGTTTGTTTCCTAGTGGACTCCTAGAGGAGAACATTCAAAACCAAAGCCCCACAGATAATGACAGAATTTACCAGCACTGGCCATCACAGGTCTGCTGAGAAAAATTACAATCAACTGATGTTAAAATAAGCCTATTAATCACCAATGATCTTGGTGTCCTAACAAGTTAGTACAGCTCCAAGGCATCAACCAAACCAAAACAAACCACCATTTACTTCCAAAACAACTCAAAGGCTTCCAAAGCCATGGAAAATGTGACTACTGAACAACAACTCAGATGAAAAATAAGCTGCATTTCTTGAGTGAACTAAAGGAAGTAAAGCACTAATAAAAATAGGTCATAACAAAAATAGATCCCTGCCTATAAAAAGTTCTGGCCACGCACACATCTATTTACTCCTGACTGGAAATTCCTGGAAGCCATCACTTAAAAAGCAAGGCCTTTCCTCACTCTGGTGGGAACATTACTTTTCAACACCATCGAATGGGAGGAGGGACAAAGGGAAATGGGGTCTTGCTGGACAGTCTTCCTCATTACAGTGAGAGCTCCAGCTTTAATCTCCTTTCTCGCACCACGCTGGAACAACAAAGCAATAACAGGGCAGCCAGAGCCAGCTTCCTTCACGCTCCCCCCGTTAAGTCAGAGCATTTAACAACACAATGCTTTTTATCAGGTTTCCTAAGCAAAGTTCCTGCCGTTAATACCTTTTGCAAATGGACATTACTATTAGCAACAGTTTTTCCAAGTAAACAGATATTAGATTCTCTAGAAACATGTAACACCACCTGGCCAGTTTCACTTGCAGTTAACTTTTTGAATTTTTTTCTATTTATGATCTAATACAGAAGCCACGATGGGGTAGTTTGATTTGTAAAAACAGTAGACAGCACCTTTCCCCATAAATGGCCAACTGAATATTAAGTACTATCTAATTGAGTGGAAAGCTAATTTTTCTTCCCTAAATTTGTTCAAAATAGTAAAAAGAACTTCAGCTTTCACAGTATTTTCTTTCTTTAAAAAGACCTATCAAGGTAAAAATTTGGTTCGTCAGATGTCAAAAGCAACATCCTCTCATGAGTTTAAATGCTTCTCCTTATTAAAATATTAAATAGCTCCATAGAAATCAAATTTATCTTGTAGCATGATGCAAGACAAAAAGACTGTCACAGCTGAACTGTAGACGGATTTGCATCCATCATTTATAGTGTCATTGAGGTGGTGGGGCGATATGAGAAGCAAGGTCTGGTATCCTGTAAAACAGTAACTTCTGCATCAAAGCAGAGTCTAAATAAATCCTCATGGTCACAGAAGACTCAAGTGTTACCTAAAACTCTCATATGAAGAATGAGGTACGATATTTTATTACTGTTGCATCGCACATCAGAAAACTAAAATTAAATACAGCATTTCATATTAGAAGGGTTTTTTTCTAAATGAAGAACGTACCTATGGCAATTGAGAAAAAAAGGAAAAATAGTAAAATTTATATCAAAAACACTGAGCCTCAATTTGGAGGTTTGAAAACTCCTTGAAAACAGGGAAAATGTGCATCAGCAAAACCAGCATCACAAAGATATATTAAGTGATTCTTAGAAAAATTACAAAAAAACTTCAGCTCGAGTCTTGGATAAGCCATCTATACTGAGGAACACAAGTGGTAAAATATAAAGGAAGTGACAGTGAGATTGGAATTGGGGCACAAATTCATCCAAGTAAACGAAGACTACTGGTCCAAAGACATAAGCAACACTTTGCACTTATGTAGCATTTTTCACATTCAAAACATTGCAAAAACACCAACTAACTAAAATCAAAACATACCGTGCCATTAGCAAAAAGATGCAATTCAACTCAAGCTATGTCAGTAATTACAAATGCAAGTCACAGAATGAAGTTCAAAGAAGCAGACAATTTCCTTCAGATGGAAGTTGCTTCTCACCTTTTCAAGCCAACTTCACGGAAAATTCAGTAGTCAGCCAGTTAGATTGCATCTCTCAGATCATACAAGCTTATTCTGCCTGTTAGAAAGTAGGCTTTTCCTCTAGAATCCTCTCCAAAGTGCTTTACCTTGTCTAACTTTGCAAACCTGCAATAATCCTGTCCCTCAGTAAGCCTTCAATCAATTTTGTCTGTATTCTTTATCAAAAGCAAATACTGCTGTCTACAGCCTGCAGCTAAGACTGAAGAATTGATTTTAAAACTGTACTTGAGTAATTCTAAAGTAACTTTAAATTTCAGTGCTTTACATTTTAGTATCAATGTCATCATCATTTTAAATCAAGCACCACTACTGAGGTATTTATGCACAAAGCCCTCCCAAATAATCAAGTTTGGATGCCAATTAATATAGTTATTTTTGTTCTTCTAGTTAAAAAAGTTTATTGGACAAGAGTCTGCAGATCCCATCAAGAAAACATTAGTAAGCATCCCAGTGAGTCATAAATACCAAATATCTACTCAATCCTGCTAACGAAAGACCCCACTAAGGTTATTTCCATAAAGCATTCTCCACAACAAGATAGGTTTAATCAAGTGCTAACAACAACAACAACAAAAATCAATTTTACAGCTAAAGGAGATGGAGCTCCAAATTCACACTAAGGTCTGAAGCTTTGGCTGAGGTTGGCAGGGACCTCTGGAAGCCATGAGGTCCAACCGCCTGCCCAAGCAGGGCCACCTAGAGCAGGTGGCCCAGGACCATGGGTTTTTGAAGATCTCCAGTGCCGGAAACTCTACAGCCTCTCTGGGCAACCTGTGCTAGTTGCTCCATCACCCTCGTTATAAAGAAGTGCTTCCTGATATTCAGGAGAAACCTGTGTTCCAGTTTGCGCCTCTTCTTCTGCCACCGGGCACCACTCAGCTCTCTAACTCAGAGAAAACAAACAAACAACAACAAAAAAAATCAGCATTCCCAAGGTCTTAAAGGACACTAAAGATGTGGTTGATATTTTAAAGAACATTTAAATAAAAAGTAAGGCTGCAAGAACCTCATTTACACTTATGTCTGAATTTCTTCATTAAATTTCTGTTTTTCCATTTCCCAAAACAATGACTTACAGGTTTTATCCTTTTAACTACTTTTGAGTATTGACTTTTTTCTGTTCTTTACAAATTTCTCTCACTAGAATTTTATTTATTTATACTTTTGCTCGAGACTGTAGGTGCCTGTCTCCTTCACCTACTCCTTGAATCTTAATGAGTTCTCAATGGAATATGCTAAGTTACATCATTTCCATACATTTATTTTACTCCCAACAATATGGATATTAGACATTTAATCTCTTATTAAACCTCTTTACTAACCTAAAAAAAATGCTTACCATTCTCCAGGTAGACAGATACTACTGAATCAAGGGATCTGCCAGCTGAAATCAGAGTAAAGTAGCCCTACCAGAAAACACAATGTTGTCCTTATGCCACTATACCCAGCATGATCAAAGCTGGGAACGTATACACCTCTAACAAGATCCACAGGTCTTCCCCTCATGCATTAGATCTTTCTGATAAAGGCAGTTACAAAAACTACTCGGTGGAAAACAGATCAATACTTCAGTACATCAGCATTACTCTGGAGCAGGTTTGTAAAAGGGTACATACCTATAACTTGGTCAAGAGAGACAAATCAAGTATGCTGCCTGCATAACATTTTTAAATGGCCACCTTTCAAATCAAATAAGGATTATCTTACTTGTGTATCTTATAAATAAAAGCTATATATATGAGAAACATCTCTCAACACACTTATTGAAAAAATATATTTCCACTAACTCGACAAGTGAACAGCTTCTCTGAACTGTCAGTTCTATAACAAGCCCCCACAGCAGGTAAGTAACTTTTGCCCAGTTCTAAGGCTTGATGCTGTTTAAAAAAAACAACTTCTCCAAACTGCATGGGATGGGCTTCCTGAGCATAGGCACATGCCTCTCCATTACAAAATTCACTAACTGTTTAGGTCTCAGAGGAAGACTGATTCTGGAAGAAGTCTAAGTCCACTTGCTTTGTTGCTTGTCTTCCCTAACTCCCCTAGGTGGAAGAGTAGCTTCCCGGGGACCCTTCACAGCACGAGCAAAGGTACGGCTGTGACAGAGACCCCAGGACCAGGGCCATCAAGACAGCTGGCACCCCAGAGGATGCACACGAAGGCTATGTACTTCCAGGAGGGAAACAGCTTGCTGAAAAGAAGAGATTTAGGGCAAGTCTTGCAAGGCCTGTGAAGATATGGTCAGAGCCAAGCAATCCGGCACCTCTCAGCGGTAACCTTGTCAAACCAAACTCCCTTTTCTCCCATGAACAAAGAGATCTCAGTTGCAGCTCCCACCTGTACGTACAATGCTCCAGGTCTGCCAGTGCGATTCTGACAGACTGACTGACGGAGCTTTTGAAGCTTTCACCGTCTTTTATCTGGGTACATGCGTGCTGAATGCAGCCATCCCTCATGCTGCAAAAAAATCATCATTTGTCGCCGCTGTTTTGACAAATATTACACGGAACAAAGAAATAGGAACTGTACTGGGAGTCCACGTCAGGTCCTCTATCCATCACCAGTTAAAATGTGCCCCACTAGACTCTGTTTCAAAGCAACACATCAGCTCTAACTATAATAAGTGGTAATTGTCATTATTACATTGGCCACCATTCACAGCTGTAAGGGGATGGAAGAAAATAGGGAAAACAGAAACCATCATTATGCCACTGTGTGGGCTTTCGTTTCTATTATGTGTACTTCTTGTGCCTCCAGTCTTAAAATGGATATAAGGCAACTTGAAAACACATCAAGAGTACAGAAAATTCAAATGGATGGAATAGATTAGGTTCTGTATGAGCTACGGACTAGCACTATTGAAATGAGGAAAATAAATCACTACAAAGGGCTTTCACGTAGGTCTATTAAATAATGAGTGGCATGGAATAAATAGGTAACAATTGTTACTGCTTTTTGCAGTGCAGAAAATGAAGGTCATTGAAGCAAATGAGACGGATGGATATTCAAATAACAAAAGAATGTACTTTTTCACAGAACTTGTAGGTAAAACGTACAATTCATTACACGTCAAAATTTTAAACAGATGCAAAAGAGTGGTTAGGGAAAAGTGGTGCGGACACTAAGTCTGCACACCTGGCCCAGGAAGCTCCTGAGTTGCAGACTCCTGGAGAGCAAGGGAAAATTGGGAAAGTGTGACCGTGAGCTTACTGGTGCCTCAGCTCTTTCCTACACATTGGTACCAGTCATTTCCAGAGAGGCAGGACACTGCCATCTGCACATTTGATCTGATACTCTATGGATGCTCGTTACTACTGTGGACAAAGCCTTCAACATGTAGGACTGCATGCTGTCCTGTCTCAAATTGGAGACACGCAGGCAGCTACAAATTAATTCTAAAAATTGCCAGTTGCAATTGAGCAGACAGCTGCACATACACCTGTACATACACCTGTTCCTACAACACATCTCAGCACAGCCTTACCAGGCCAAATACCCCAAATCACAGTAACAGTGAATACCCTAACACCTCGCAAGACTCCTTTCATTGCAGTACCTCCAGAAAGCCCAGGCAGAAAACTCTGGCCCAAACGAATCCATCAGTAAGCAATGGAAGTTGAGTTGGCACACCAGGAAGTGGAACAGAACTATTTCAGAAATATCTATGGGCTCTGGAGCTGATGTAATTGAGATGAATCAGATCAGCAAGACAAACAGACACTAATTGCCAACTAAGGCTGAAGAGCTCCTCGAATTCCAAAATGAGAACGGAAACTACCAGGAATACAGGAAAAACGGAATTTGTAAATGCCAAAATGACAGATAAAATGAAAAAAATACCGTTGACTATTGCTGTCACATTTTCAAACTGCAGCTTATCAGAAAGCTCTGAAGACCACGGTGTGTTTAATCACAGCCCCAAGCCAGTACCACAGTAATAGTTTTCCAATGTCTCACATCATACTGCCAATGAAGAACAGGAATTGAGACATGCTAAGTTTTAGGTTACATACGAGGGTGTAAAAGACTCATCCTTTCATCATCCTCCTTTTACACCACACTTCTGGACAGTTGAGCATAGATAGCATCAATTCTTGTGTTCAAAGCTACAGTTAACAGAATGGGGCTTCCTATGGGTCTGATGAGTTTTGATTTATGAAGACAGCTGTAGGGCCAAAGAGAGCTTCAATAAAGTCAGATCTGCTTGATGTAACAGAAATTTATATTTGTATTCTCCTTTATATTCTCTTAGCTATTTTAATTAATGTACGTTTCAAATGAAAACAAGCAACTTCCACCTTTCCCAAGCACACATCTCACATAAAGAGATTTAAAAGGAATGAAGGAAGAAAGGCAGAATATGGCAACAACTGAAAACATTAAAATATTTTTAATGCAAAAGGGTGTTATTGCAAGGGGGGAGAGAGGGAGAGAAAACTACAGGAATGTTGCTTGAGAAAAACCAGCAGTGGAACTAAAGATATACTTATTATTATCATTATTGCTAACATTAAAATACATACCTAAATAGGGCACGTGGAAAAAATAACAGTCAGTAAGAATTCCATAAAGCAGCAACTATGCAAAGCAGAAACCAGATGTAGATTGCCAGAAGGTTTAATAAAGGCACAGCATAACGTTCAGGGTGTGTTGTTTTGAAATGGGTGGATCCTACCAAAAACGCCAAGCCACGTGTTAGGTGTTTCTCCAGCCCTCACTGACTGAACCTGCTCTGGGACGATAACTTGGCCCAGGTGAAGTACTACAGTTCAGATTACAGACCTGGCACCAACACAGATTTCATTTAAATGATATAATAAGAAGTAGGGTCTATCTGTGGAGAAATACTTAATTAATAATAGATTGTTTTAGAGAAGCATTTGCACTTGGTCTTCACTTGCCCATAGCCTTCAGACAGCTACAAAGGGCTTTCTGGGGAAAGTTCTGGGGAAAGAAGAGCTCAACAACACCAGAAAAATCCAAAACCTCAAAAGGAAGCATCTTTTTTCATGCAAAACATTTTGGTAGGCGGGTCTTTTGTGCTCAGCGGGTGGGTAAGGGCCCTGATACCATAATTCCAACCAAAGAAACCTGTATTTCGGAAAAGCAGCATCCTGACTCATATCAGCACCGCAGGCCCCCTCCTCGCAGCTGGCAGTCCCTAGGCAGGCAGAACAATGCAAGGGGCAGTGAGGTGCCAGCCTGCTCCTCATCCATTACAGGACCAGCACCCTGCATCACAAGGCAGCTTCCAGCTGTGTGCAACAGCTTGCATCTCTGCCTAACATTTCACCATGCCCTTCTTTTCTTGTCCTTTTCTGGCTGCCTCCACTGCGAGTCTCGTTTCTTTCAACAGAGCTATTTTTATCTGGTTTGGGTCCCTTCCCTTTCACTCTTTTAGCTGCTACCCATGTTTTTCCCATTCCTTTGAGTAGCTGGGAACTAATCCCTTTGTGGGTGGTTTGAAAAAGGTCTGTTGAGTTTGTCCTTGTGCCCGATTATCTTATTTTTTATTTTTAATCTTGCCTGGTTGTGTTTTATTTGGCAGTTTTATGCAGGGATTTGGTTTTAGTGTTTCATATCTGTTTTAATTCAGCCCATAGATGCCTCACAATAGGAAACTTAAGAAATGAGCTAAAATAAATAAGGATGACATTCAAATGGTTTCACACCACACATGGGCAAGAATAGAGTTGCTGCAATAGAGCATTTCAGTGATAAATGAATTAAAAGACCCAGACAAGAGGTAAACATCCAAAGGCGCCATTATCTAATGCCTTTCATCTGAAAGGACCCTGGAGCACTTTATTATATAGCTTTATAAATAAAGGGAGATCATAAAACAGATTAATATTCTGAAAGGTCTAGCATGCTATTTGTACTAGAGTTTGTCATATACCCACAGCATTTAACAGCCTTTGGATGTCAGACAGTTCAGCATCCTGGTGACTGAGAGATCCTGCCTTGGTCATTTCTGCTCTTTAGCTTGACTCAGTCTCTTACCACTGGGGTCCTTCACTGACAAAAACCCTACAAAATGAGGGAAGCAAACCCAAATGCTCTGCTACTGTCCAGCTACAGGAAGAGCTGGTCTCCAGCGACAGAGCAGCTGCAGTACAGAGCCCTACCATCACACATGCAGTGGCTGGCTCCTGCAGCTCTGTAAGGCACAACACTTCAACCCTGCCAGTAGGAGTAACACGAAGGAGTGGGGCAGTCACATCTCCTTCATTAGCACTGCCTTGATGAAGCATGAATGCTAGGGCTCAGCATTCCTAAGCAGATCACAGTAAAGAGCATAGCCTACAGGGCTTTGGGTAGAAAGAATGGGCATCGCTGGTCCAGATACATCACACCCTTCATTGCTGCCCACGAGAAGCATGGTTTAAAATGCCCGTCTGATCCCTTGGAGTGACACTCATTTAAAAATTACAAGAAGTGACGGGAAATTTCAGAACAGATCCCAGTTATTAGCCTTGTCCTAGCCACCTGGAAATGGATAGAAATTGGCGAACAACAGCCTTTTGTCAAACAACTGTGTGGTTGCCATGATTACTGGTGAGGATTAAGAGCTCAACTTCATTTTCAGTCTACCATGGCATCTGCATCACTGGTGAGGATGGAGCTAGTTTGTGGTAAACTGTCTGCATTTCTCAGAGGACTCTTGAGTTCACTGAAAATAAGCAGCTTCTCCCCAAATGCTACCTTACATCCTCCAGCTACCAGGCCTTCCCAAGGGAGCCACACTACCGCGCTTCAGATTCAATTACCCATCTCTGATTCGCACTCTTAATAACCACTGCAGTACATTAAGTACATCACAAAATTTTTAAAGAACACTTTAAGAGTCAAGCTCAATAGGACGAGTTAGATCTAACAACTCTAATGTCGTCAGTATCAGCACTGAACTCAGTTACTAAAGCCTCCCATTAGCAAGAACTCTTACACCTCCGCTGGGCGCCATCTGCATCACTGGAATTGTTCTGAAGCTCCAAACAGGTAATTTTGAAGCTGACAGACTTATTGCGACTGAATCACAATAAGCTGAATATAAAATACAACTAAAAAATCTCCATACTCTGACTGTTATAAGCCTTAAGTTCCAAGTTTTAAACTTAGCCATACTATCCATCAAGGAATACCTCAAAGTTAGCTAGATATATGCCACAGAAGCACTGTATTGGTGCCCACGTGCTGTGGGGCCAAATATTACTCACGACCAATCTCTGAAGATGAGTCATGAACATTTATTTTAAAATTGGCTTGTGAAATCAGATCCCCAGAAGAATACCAAGATGGAGTGACAAAAGTAAATGCTTTAAGAACCAGAAATGCTGGCTGAGTGGAATGATAGTATCTGAGCATGTAAGAAAATTAATTAGCTCATCTTCACAGCTCCAAAGATGTTAAAATCATTACTCCCATTACTCAGAAAATGAGAGATACATCCTGGTTATGGTGAAAATGTCAGCAAGAACCCAATTCTCACAACAACATTTAGCTGCCTTGACCACATGACTTCATGTCTCCTCAAGCAGTCCATGTCCTTCACTGCATATTTATTGATTTCCAAAGCAAATAATACAGAGTTTGTTCAGTAAACCATCCCTCATCTACAAGATACCGTCCATGCACTCACTGGACGAGAATTCAAGGAAAAAAAGGAAGAAGTGGTCAGATAATTAAAAACTGAATCATAATATGTATGCACAAACACAAGAAATGAACTGACATGGTAAATCACCTGCAGATAATTCTGACATTTTATAACTTCTGATAGCTTAATCATCCTGATACACAGTGGATGTCTGACAAATCATTTAAGCTTTACAAAGGAGAGAGAAAACCTTCATGTTGCTCCTGACATCTACCATCAATCCACAAAATGACAAGCAGGACTGATACCCGCTATCTACATTTAACTAACAGCTATTAAAGTTGTCATCTCTGGTTTTGATCACTCACTACAGAAGATGAAGCTATTCTGACCACAACCAATAGCTGTGCACAAAACAAAGGGAATTTGGGACTTTGGAACAATAGGTCCAACTCCAGGGTCTGGCAGAAACTCTTGTTATAAAAACAGCAGGTTTTTATACTCTATCCCCTCCAGTTATTTCTGTGCCTTACATCCAAACAGTCCCAAACTCCCACCCAACCCTCCAGGTTGCTCTGTTCCCCAGGTCCCACTCATTCCCACCTCTCCATAAATTCTCAACTCTTTCTCTGTTCTTGTTATCAGTTAATGAATAATTACAGTTCCCTACATCAAACTGGTTAAAATACCCCTACTTGAATAAAAACAACAAAAATAATAATGGATGCTCATCACGTAAAATTTTCAGTTTTCCTACAGTAAACTAATATAGAAAAGCTTACAACTTCTGGAGAATGAGTGGAAATGATGCTCAAAACCCAAATGTTACTATTATTTGTAACAGTCATTTAAGAATAATATTTTAATAGCAACCTATTTCTAATATTGCTAGTAGTATTAGAAAAATCAACCTAAGAAACAAGACAGCTTTGGTATTAAACAAACAAACAAACAAAAAAAAAAAAAACACATTTTCAGTGTTCTGTCCTGAAGATTACAAATGTAAGAACCACAAAAAACTTAAAAATAACAGCTACCCCAAAATACCAAGTTTAAAATATCTTAAGTGTCTTATTTTCAGATAGATACACTTGCTATTAAATCTCCCTGCTTTTCAGTACTAAAGCTTCACTCTGAGAAACTGTCTTAATAAAATATCTCAAGTGAAGTAACAAAATGCCTGTTCTTGCACAGCGATAGTTTTCATCTTGGGTATATACATCAAAAAGGTGATTAGTTTCAGTTATCATTACCACTGAGTCTTTACGACACTAAAAATAGGCAACTTGTAGGAAAGTGACACTGAATGCCTGCTCTTCCTATAGCCATTCATATACTTTATTTCCTTCAAAACAAGACAGCTGAGCAAGCAATACAGAGGAACAGAAAGCTTAGTCCTTTCCTTCTTCACTCTTCAGGTGCTGAGCAGTGAGCTGGCTGAGTATGTACCAAGTGACCACAGGGACTACTGGAACTGTTACCATGATTAACCCGATGAGATTTCAGTTTCATGTAGGGCCTTCAGTAATACATAATAATAAGGTGCCAAAGCCTAATTTGAATGTGTTTAAATCAACAGAATGATGTTATGGACACCATAACACCTAACAATTTGAATAGTGGTTAATATTAAAATGACAATGCTCTAATTTGTTAACCCTCCATGTGAATGCCTTTCTTCTGTAATAAGTACTTACAACACGGGAGGACAAATTTTAACCCTAACCTTTCTTAATTTGAAACACCGTTTCATAGAATCAAAGAAACACAAAATTGGAAAGGACCTGCAAGATCATCTAGTTCCACCATTCTCCTATCACCAATACTACTCACTAAGCTACTAAATCGTATCTCGTAGCACCTTGCCCAGGCGCTTCTTGAACACCGCCAGGGACGGTGACCCCACCACCTCCCTGGGCAGGCTGTTCCAGCGCCTGACCACTCTGAGAGAAACAGCTTTTCCTGATACCTAATCTGAATCTACCTAGGCACAACTTGTGGCCATTTCCTCGCGTCCTATCATTGGTTATCTGAGAGAACAGGCTGACTCCCTCCTCATCACAACCTCCCTTCAGGACATTGTAGAGCACAACGATGTCTCCCCTGAGCCTCCTCTTTTCTAGACTAAACAATCCCAGCTCCCTCAGCCACTCCTCATAAGACTTGTGTTCCAGACCCCTCACCAGTGTTGTCGTCCTTCTCTGAACACACTCAATGTTCTTCTTGTAGTGAGAGGCCCAAAACTGAACATAGTACTCGAGGTACGGCCTCACCAGAGCTCACCAGTACAGGGGGACAATCTCCTCCCTGCTCCTGCTGGCTACATTATTTCTAATACAGGCCAGGAAGACTTCTGATTTCCCTCAAACAAAACCAACATATATGTTCTAATATATATTTCTCAATAAACAAGTGCTAAGTTTTTAAAATGTTTATAAATATTGCTAATATTCAAGAGACCCTATGACATGCAGACTTCTCTCACAAGTGGAGTGCAGAGTCTACACTCCCTATTTAGTAAAAGGACTACTAAGTCTGAAGAAACTGCAGGATATTATTCTGGAAGAAGTAATAATTCTGGAAATGCAATGAAATTTAAATAAATCCTGTACAGGGTTGATGGCATTCCATGAGAAAAGAGCAATTCCTACTTTAACATCTGTGATCAATGGGGTGTCTGCAGGCAAAAGTAGACTTGTTAAGATGACATACGTGAGAAAGCATTTATCTTATGCACTGCTAAACATAACTTATGCTAACTGCTCACTTTGTACAGTACAGCAGTCTGTGCCAGTAAAACATCAAATGTTCCTCCTTTTCATACACTTGCTTCAGTACTGGTCCACTTTGGTCACAACGTATATTCCTATAACTCATGCTGTAACCAGAACAAGAAGTGACAGGTACTTGCAAACTGCAGCCCTTCTTAGCCCCTTAGTCCTCTGCATACTTTTAAGGACGTTGTATTTCAAAGAACCACATTTTGAGCATCCAGTCTCTAAAGTAAAAACAATTCCTCCCACAGTAACACATTTTATTAATTAACAAGGTATTTAACCTCATCACTTGAGTGCAGCAGCTGAAAGCACACCTTCCTCATAGGCTCCCAGAATACTTCTGAACTGAGGAGCATGACATTTCTGACACTGGTTCTACTCCAGCTACATCTGTCTCTCTCCCCCACACACACAGGTACATTCACACATTTACCCAAGGTAGTGCTGATGTGCTGGCTGCAGATTTATTGGCAATTCTATTTTGTCTGTCCTTGACAGAACAGTTTCTTGCCATCTTATTTTACACACATTTGAGCCAATGCAATAATTAGGGCACTATCTTGTGACACAATTTCCCCCAGAAGTCAGACCTTCCCCTGCCTACATTTTGCATTTTTTTTTTTATTACTTCATTTTACCTGTAGCTGCAGATTTATATACCTTACAATAAACTTATGCTCTGCAGCTTCTACAAAAAACTGCTTTCCAAGGGGCATGGGTTTTATTAGTCCTTGTGCCATATGAACAGTTTCTTCTCCTCTTCAGCTGCTTAGTGAGAAGTTTCCTTCACAAATTCTGCTTCCCTTGTGAAGTTATCCGCACACCCAACAGCTTTGACTTTCTGCATTTTAATCATCTCTACCATTAATTCCTCATGAGGATTTTGACTGTGCTCTTCAACTGCTTGATGACTTAGAATATCATCTGGATTTATCCTAAGATGTTCTTTGCCTCCTCTGGCACATCAATTTGTTCTCTCATTTTAGCCAAAGTCAAATTGCATCTCTTCATACTTCTGCATCTGTATCACTTCCTGCCTGCCTTGAAGAGTTACAGTTTTTGATGTCACTCCACCAGTTTAGAACCAAAGGCTTTCACCTAGATTTACAGACAGATTTCTGCTGTCTGCAGAGAGCTACCAAAAATGCCAAATGAGGCTCCACCAATGCATATCCTCCACCACCAAACTGGGAACCCTGCTGTTCATCAGGGTATGTGGTTTAAGCTCCTTCCTGCTGGCATGTCTCCTGAATAGCAATGAATCAACTGTACTTTTGAATTCCATTACAATCTGACTAGGCTAAACAAAGCTACAGTTTTCTTCGTTAATAATGTCATCTATGTAAATTTAATTCCCTTAACATTAAAAAAAAAAAGGGGGGGGGGATGTATAGGGATAGTTTTCCAATACACTAATTTCTCAAATAATTCCAGAGCTGGACTGTCACAATTCTATACTGAACTCTTAAGACTACCAATTCTGTTTGAAAATTCATAAACATAAGGTTTTTCAAATAAAATTAATTATTGTTACTTTCTGTAAAATTTGCTAGACAAACAGATTACTTCTCTTCAAAGAAACTTGTAATGCAAAGAGAATACTGAGAATTCCCTCAGAAATTTTGCACATGTTCATAAAAGACACTATCAGAGCAGAGATGCTTGTTGCCCAAGGACAAGTGTCTATTTTTTTTGTCTATCCTACTACATTCTGTCTATACTTGACAAGCAATTACTTGGTGCTTTATGTTCAATTATATTGTGAAATGTTTATAGTTCGTAATGGGTATCTTATCTGTTCAGACTATCTGTAATTTGATGAATTCCTCTGGGAACCATTTAAAGCAAGGCAGTGTCCTTAATGACTATTATGGCGCAGAACTAGTATCATAAAACCTGATTTCTCCACTATTCAAATGCTCAGCAGATCCTGTACCTATACATACACAAGGCCTTCACAATTACATATTGAGTTGTGACTTTCCTTATTAAGGTGCTCATATACCATGCTTAGATACCTACACAGCAATCTCACCTCGTTACTACACCTATAGGGTTTCTCATCATTAAGCTTAAAGAAAAGGCTATGAAAGACACTTCAGATGCCATGGAACATATTTAAGCTCCATCAGAATTTTGATTTAAAATTAATAATTTTTAAATACTGGTAAGAAAAAGACTAAATAATCCTCTTAATAAAGAGGATTAAAATGTATTTTAGCTCTTTTAATGCCTGCATTAAGAAATTAAAAGCACACAGCCTAAGCCCACACAGACAGTTCAGACAAAGTTGTAATAAAGGAGCCTGCATAAAATCCCTGTGTTTGTCCTTTCTGTAATTAAGGACTGAGAAAAGCTTGGCAACATTAGTCACAAAGCAAAAAAGTTAACAGAACCAACCCAGTCAGGCACAGGACCTGTTCTCCTGCAGGCCCCTTCTCACAGAAGGGCCAATTCTGCCTCTCTCTGCAGCACTATATATTTTTTTTGTGGCTACAACCATTTGAGGACGGAGGAAGGGCATGGTTTGTAGACAGATTTCATGACTTTTATTGTATTAGCTAGCAGTGTTGTAAAAACCAGGCAAGCTTTCAGAAATACAAGCCCCTGTATGCCGAAAAGTATACCTTACTTTTCCAATTATACCAGCTTGCCTTAACAAAAAGATAGTATTTCTGCCTACAAGCCTTGTCCTGTCTTTGCTGTACAGTGACAGGAAAGCAGAAGAGAAGATCTGCAGTACTACTGCAGTTTACATCAGCGTGTGCCTTGTACCACTGAGGCGCCTATAGCCAAAAGGCATCATTATGGCATCTCTCTACCTCAACGTTTCTTAAGCATTCACAAATGGCAGCTGTTCCAGACGTGTCTGAGGACAGCAACTGAAATGAGGTACCCATGCTGTCAACTCACAAGTCAACTCCTTTTTTTTTCTAGCCATAGTAGAAGTTACACAAGATTCAAATGCCAGTTACAATTAAAGCAAAAGTTGGTGGTTTCTTAAATGTTTTTTTTCCATATTTTTTCCTATGTTCTTACCAGTAACACTATAAACTAACATACTGTTGAAGAGGTTTATTTGTTGGCTTTGGTTTTAATGGGCTTCTGGAAAGGGCCTGCTCTGCCAGAATTGCTCTGAACTTTAGCATACAACCCCCCTAAAGGTAGGTAGACTAAAGGATAAATTTCTTTGTGATACAGGAAAAAAGGATTTGTAACCTCCTTCCACTCTAAAACAAAACCAAACCAAGAACTGTCCAGAGACTTCCATAATGAAAGTAGTATGAGAAGCAACATTTATTGAATACTTTTTGAAAGGGCACTGTTCCTTTGAAAAGCTGTAACTAAAAATAATTCATTTGACAGCTCAGCTGAGATACATTTACATCCCTTCTCACTTCTAAGTCCTGTGCTAAACAAAACAGGGTGGGTTTTTTTTTGCAGCTACAGTCATACACTTGGACACTCCAAGAAAGTCAAATAAATGAGCACTTCACTTTATGTTTACAGTAAAAATTGTTACGCATACTCGCTAATGTATTCAGCATGTTACTTAATTCACTGCATCAGAATTTGCATATTCTTGCACTACTTGGTAATGTTTCAGTCCAGCAATTAGCATACTGAATCTTACTAAATACAAAGATGCCTTTTTAGTTCGCACAATGAAAAATATACACCTGTGAAACATTTTAAAATACTAATCATTGAGAAACATCAAGTGCCATAGAATCATTAGCACCTTAATACACTAGACACAAGAGAATCCATTAAAATAAATGCCTACAACAGCACCAACCAACCAATTTGATTTGCAGGCATCTTGTAAATCTTTCACAGAGAGAAGATCCCTATAAAGCTAATTGATGTCTACTGAGCATAAGGTGTAGGGCGTTTTTTTTTTTTTTTTTTTTTTTTTTTTTTTTTTCTAATCGTCTTTCACAGACCTCCTTGGAAATATCTCCCGAGACCTCAGGATGGATCAAATGGTATTGTAAAAAATTCAGTCTTCTGAACCTACTGGTCACACCAGGTGAAACCCTGACCTTGCTGAAATGACCAGGTATTTTGCATTTAATCTGTAATTTACTAGAGAGTCTGAAGTCAGAAAAGGAATGTGCTCAAGTACTTTTCTAACACTGTTTCCCAATACAGTCAAGAGAAGCCATGTTAGGTCAAAATCAGAGATTTCTACATCTCACTCTAATTCCTACACAGCATTGCGTTTACACATGCAGGGAAGGGGAAGGAATATTTTAGGTGACCACACTTAGCAGCTCCCTGGCTGCTAATCCACACACTGTAGTACAAGGGCACATCTCCCCGACTTCTAGACTTTCCCCCAGACCTAAGAAACCCCCAGACCAGCAGCCTCCACCAGTCTCTTCTCAGAGGCCAAGGGAATTGCTCCAGAGCCAAACGGAACCGTTCACCTCCATGGCCTTTCCCACCTGCTCCATCCACTGTGTGCCCTGAGGCATGTCCCTTGCCACAGCCAGGGATGGGAGGTGCTCGCTCCTACTGCACATGAAACAGCCACAGCTGCACAGTACACATTTCCCCTTCCTTCTGCGCCAGTTATTACTGCCTTTGATACACACCAATTTTAATTTTAATTGTTAGAACGCTTACCCTTACCTTAATGAGAATCAGGACCATAAATATATTTTTTTTAAAACAAAAGGGATCTGTCACAAAATGCGGTATTTTCACTTCCTGCCATAGAACAAATGGAATATGCTTATTTTTATCCTTTGTTCTCCCTAGAAACTACAGAAACATCAGGCTGTTAATTAAAGCAATATAGCAGCCACTTCCTAGCTTCCATCTCTAATAACCAACCTTGAAGAAAAAGAAAACAACAAAAAAAAAACAACCCTGGCTCAAACTACCAAGCATTTCAGTTGCAATTACTGTCCAATGCGATGAATCCTGCGAATCCACCGCTGCAACATGCTTGTCAGTAACTCAGTCCTGGGGATTCTACGTTCTCATTTGTTCTGATATGTCTGCACCAGCACGCCTATAGCAAAACAGGAGCTGTGTACCAAAAGGTTTCAGTGAATCTTTTCAGCAGCCATAAAACCATCACAAAAATACATGGTTTGCACCCACCTTCACAACCTGCTTAAAAACAGGCTCATGTTCTTGCCCCTAACCAGTATTGCTTTTACCTTTTCCAGATTTTCACCCTAAAACTGAAATACAATGTACTGCTCTGCCCACAGCATATTACTAATTATACCCCAAACGGAAAGCATTTAGCTTCTGTGTTTTCACCTCTCCTGCCTGTTCATTACAGCACTTGATTCTTTATAATTGAATGCATACTAATATTAAAGCAGCAATATCTGTCAGAAAAAAAGGCAAAAAAAAAACTTTATCATGCTAGCTTTATCCCAATGAAAAATAGCAGATGTATAAATCATTATTTCTGAGAACAAGACAACACAATGCAATTCCACAAGCGGTCAGTGAAATACACAGGTACTTACATTTTTAAGTCAAAGACACCCCTGGGGCATTTTCTGCACAACAAATGTAACTTTAGTCAGCCAAATATACCAGGACATGCTTGTAAAATTAGTATTTTTCATTGGATGAAGTGATACACTAAAGACAAAGTTTGCTGTTGGCTTCCTTTTTAAGATGATAAAAGAAAAACATGTACTAATGCAAACATCAGCAATATGTGCTGTTCAACATTTTATTTATTTAAAGAATCTTTCAACAGATGATTTCTAAAGAAACAATCTTTCCTTCTATAACTATCTTCTTGTACATTCCACTATTTACCTCTAAGAAGTACCAAACCTTGCATTACAGTTTCTTTCCTAGGAAAACCAGTAGAATTATTCCAGAAGAGACAGGACAACACTCAGTAAGCCTGGTGAAGAGTGTTTTATAACTAATTGTCTCGCATTACCACACCAATACCCAAAAAGTACGGCAGCAGGAAAATCTGACAGCAGCCACAAACTCACCACAAATCTAGTTGCTCTAAAAGCCATTTCCCTTCTTCCTTTAGAAACATCACCACACCATCCTTGTAGAGAAGTGAATTGGTGGTCTCTAGTCCGGTCATTCTTACATTTACTGCTACCAGGAAGACTGTTTACAGAAACAACCCTTTTTATCGATGACAAGCTTGACAATTGAAGAGCCCAAATCAAAAAAAAAAATCACACAACATTTTCATTTCATTTGAGATTCTCGTGCCAATCACTGTAAGGGGAAAGGATGCACAAACAGCACAGCTCAATCCATAGAGCAATGATGCAGCAACCCAGAAAGAGAAACTCATGGCCAACCGCATAAATAAAGCGAAACTAGCCCAAACCAAAGGGCAGCATGCACATCAACAGCATCTTTTTCACTTAACTGGCATGTACTTAAGCCTACCCTTGTATTTTCACATTCTGCAACAAGATTTCACATTCTCATAAACAGCATTTCCTCTGTTGTTTCCAATACACATATTATGCAAAAGAAAAAAAAAAATAGGTGCCCAGTTCACTGAACAGTTAAAGAAGAAGAAAATAAGGAGAAATGAGAAAGTGACCTTTGTATCTCACATTTCAAAAACAAAATCAAATCTGCAATTGGAAGTTCTATTGAGAACTCAGGGTGGTCCAAAGCAGACTGCTAGATTGAAACACTGCTCCTCTCTTCTGCAAGAGGTGCCTATGCATTTTTTTGAGTGTATTCTATAAAAATATGAACATGAATCTGTCTCTTGTCTATAAACATAATCTATGTAACATACAATACACCCCAGTCTATACATACCTGTGTACAAAGTGTGCGCAAGTAGTTATTTAAGACTAAATAATTATCCCTCACTCCTTTTTTCCTTAAAGACTGGATCATCATTGGAATTAACACTAGAACCAAACCCATCCACCCCTCAATCTTAGGTGCTGCTTATGTCAAAAGGGCAACATGTATTACAGTCAAACAAATAAGTAGCACAAAAGGCAAGAAAAAGAGCATTGTATCTTTGGTTTTAACTTCAGAACGTGACATCATTCCTCCTGCAGATCTAGGAGCAAAGCTTTGATACAAACTCTTTTCAAAGAGCATATCCAATGCAAACATAGCTTAACTAAAACAGAGGCTTTATACAGCAAGAAAAGAACCCTTCCACCTGCCCTTAACAACCTGTACACTACTGGGCATCCTTGACACTTCCCTTGAAGCGTTATGCAGAGAAACGGATAGGTGCCCAGAAGACAATAAAGCACGGCTGAAATACCAGCTTCTACCAACAGATTTACCCCTTTCAGAAAAAATACCCTTAAGAGGTTTTGTATCATTGTAATCAGGACAATGCCTTGCATCCTGAAGTTACAGTATTGTACTGTAGGGCACCTTATTCTTCTGGTATGTCCCATTTGTTCCATTTACTAACAAACTTAAGTTTTCCTGCAGACGACAGGTACCACAACACTGCCGCCTGCTGCAGGACGGGCTAGTATGCAGTTTCTGAAAACTGGCAAGCTTTCTCTGAGCTCCTCTCTTGCCCCTCCGCTTTTCCATTAGTCTTTGAAGCCAGACTTTAATGTTATGCAATAGCAGTCAGCTATCATAGTTTTTAATGCTCTTAAATGCATTTGTCGAGTTTGCCTGGAAATTGGGCAAACTCCAGACCTTCTTCCAAAGAACAGCCTCACCATAAGCCTCAAGCTTTTCAATCTATCAAAAAAACCTCCAAACACATTTATATTAGTCCTAAGCCTCCTCCATACTCCCCCCCTACCAGGTTACAAGCAGAAATGCTCTACAAGAATTACTGCTATCATTTCCAAAGCCAGCTCCAAATTCAATCTTTAAATTGTAACACACGGTTTGCTTACCTCGCTGTTGTGGCCCCTCAAATTGAAGTTGATTCTCTGAGGGGTGTTGCGGTCCCTCCTGCAGTGGCTGGAAGTAAAAGTGACGCCTACAACTCCTCTGCCATTGCCTGTTGCCAACCAGCCTTCCTCATAGTACCGCCTCCTGCACACGGGCTTCTCCTTCTCACTTTTGGGAACTCTCCCTTTCCAGGAGAGGCAGAGGATGTTGGAATCGCTGCAAAGAACAGGGCCATGTTCCACTGCTGCATACATGCTTTTTAAATATTTTATTTTTTGACATAAGAAAGTAATGTGTCTAGTGCACAAAATTTAAATCAACTTTTTTTTATTGATAGGACTGACCTGGGATAGATCATTGAAAGGGAGGAGGATGGGGTCAGTGTTTATAAATATCCACCAAATGCATAGTGAAAAATTCCTCTATAAAAGATGATGGCAGTTGGCTAAGAAAAAGTAACGCTTAAAAAAAAATTCAGGTTCATTTTTGTTATTTTTGTTTTTGAGTCTGTAGAGTGAGGGTGCACTTATCCTTTGGAGAAACAGCTACTTCATAAGAGGCGCTCAAGAAATGGTCAAGTCATCTTTTTGCTCAACTTGATATAATCTTTATACAGCCTGAGATTCCAGTTTAGCGTAATGCAATTCCAGAGACAAAGAGTTGCAAATGTGTAGGTTTCAAGTAACTTAAGGCTTTTAAGATTTCCTCCAGTCAGATTTTCTTCAAAAGTTCAGTTGCAGAAATTTAAACACACGCACATACATATATATGTATATATATGACATTCATCTTTTCCAAGCTGCCCTCTGGCATATCTTTTCCATCTGATGTATTTCTGCTGCTAAAGCTGAAAGAGATTGCATAAAGGGAAAAAAAGGCACACAAACCGTGCGAAACAACAGACCCAAACTTGTGCAGGCACTGGTGTGCCAGGCCAGATGTGAAATCCCTCTTGGTACTGAACTGCTTGTTGGACTCAAAAGTTTTTGCAATCCAAAGCCAATCCAATTTTCATTGCAGCACTTTTTTTTTCCACCAGAGACCCAACACAGCCTGAACCGTTTATCACGCTATCTTGCCTGCTTTCCCACTTTTTGCCGCCACACACGAACGAAAAAGAAACCCCCTCTTCATTTATAGTAGAATCAAAAATGCTCTAAAGCTTTTAGCTTTCAAAGCAGGTAAGTTTGCCTCAGGTGAACCATGAAGTTGTCTCTCCTCCAAAAGAGGCTAAAACGTCAAGCTCGTTTTCCTTTACTTTTCCCTTTTTTTCTGCTACAAGGAATCACAGACTTTTCATCCTACTGTAAAAAAACAAATGCCAGAATTAAAGCGCATCAAGTAAGCACTCTTTCAAAATCTTCTAAAATTCAAGGAAGGAAGAAATATAATCATCTAAAAAAGAAAGAGAAGCAGCATTAAAAATCTGACTTCCTGGTTTCACTATTTCTCTAGGTATTTTCCTTGCTTGTTTGATCGGACCTTTCCTTCTTGATGCTTGTCTACAGCACAGATTCATAGTTCCAGACACAACATTTGCAGCTGTACAAGAAGGAAACATATGAAGTATTCCAATCGTTTTATTTGAGTAACATTTATGAGCTCAATCAATTAGTTTTTATACCACACTAAGGGAAAAGAGGAAAAAGGAGAGGGAGAAAGAATATGCAAGGCGATGACCTGGTTAACTCAAGAAGGATGACGAGGTTTGCTCAGTTCAATGCCCAGACTTGTCCCATAGTTCCTCAACTTACTTACTTCCAGTCATCATTACTCAACATGTGGTTACGATTTATTAGTCCATTCACAAACTATTGAGGCCAAAGCAAAGTGTGCCAAAGATCGTACATTATTCCTCTCCAATAACAAAATCAGTTTCCTCTGCCCTCAGTATTCTTCTGTTTCCCCTCACAGTTATTGATTTAGATTGTGGAGGTATTTATTAGGCCTTTTCTGCGTGGAGCGTGTTTTTTCTTCCTCTTCTTGCAAACCTTTTTCACCCGTGAAGACCATGGGGAAAGTTGAACATTACTGGCAGGTGTCTTTCCATAGGTTACCGATTCCTGTGCTGGAAAGGTGCTCCATCTGGTTCTTAAATTAATTTTCATCAATTGCAAAGCTCTCAGGAATATGCAAGAGTAAGTCTATGTGATGACAAGGACATGTGCGTTTTCATGTACATGCAGTACACACCAGCTCAATCAATCTGGTACTCAGAGCTGCATCTGCCTTCTCAGCTTAGCTGTGGTAATCGTGTAAGATGCCTGACATTCAAAGCTTGAAATCCCTGTGTTCTTCCAACTCTGAAATACAAGACACACACAGAAGAAAAAGAAAAAAGTGAAAAAATAAGAAAATAAGCCACAAAACAACTTTGATTACTATCACAGTAGTTCACGTATCTCTAAGAACTGTTTAAGGATTTTATATAGGGCTCCTATAAAATATCTATGTTGCATATAAATACATGCAATATTCAGACACACGGTACAATATTTTCTTTTTCACAATTGATATGTATATCCAATGAAATGTATCCAGGAAGGATATGTTAGGAAAAAAATATTGGCCACAGTCACTAGGGAAAACTCTTAGGAAATGATTGCAACTTTATGGGGCAAGGGTTGGGAAGGGAGGTGACAGCAGCAGAACAGACACAGAGTTAAATCCCAAGAGACAAAACCAGGATCACAGACTGGCTGGGGTTGCTGGGACCTCTGGAGGCCATCTGGTCCAACCCTCTGCTCAAGCAGGGCCACCCAGAGCATGCTGCCCAGGACCATGCCCAGGCAGCTTTTGAAGATTTCCAAGAAATTCTCTGTAATATCTGTAACACGCCCAGAGATTTTGTAACATCTCTGAACAACTTGTGCCAATGTTTCATAACCCTACCCTCACAGAAAAGTGCTGCCTGATGTTCAGGAGAAACCTCCTGTGCTCCAGCTGGTGCCCACTGCCTCTTGTCCCAGCACTGGGCATCACCAGAAAGAGCCTGGCTCCATCCTCATTGCACCTTTCCTTCAGGTATTTATAGACATGGATTAGATTCCCCCCCCCCCCCCCCAAGACTTCTCTCCTCCTCTCTGAACAGTTCTGGCCCTCACAGCCCTTTTTCATATAAGAGATGCTCCAAACCACAAGGAAGTATGTTAAACCTAACAGTCTCAAAAGAACAAAGACAGATGATTGCTTTATATTATTGCTTTCAGGGAGTCTAAGGTGCTACAAAATTAAAGCCTAGATGTTCGAATAAATACAGACGGATTTTAAAGGCTACTTAATTATCCTACTTAATTATCCATTTGAAAAAGTGGAAAAAAATTACCCCAATTCTGTTTATATGGACTTCCCTCATCTAAGTGTCGCTAGCCATCACTATCAGGATTAGAGAAACCAAAAGATTCTCTTCTTAAAAATACTCTTAACTGCATCAGGAAAAGCTGGACAGGCAGGGATGACAAAATCTAATTACAAAAGGAATAAAGTCAGTTATTATTCAAATACCTTTCTCTCAAGGTATACCTTTCTCCTGCCTATAAGACAGGACATTTGTTTATATCAGTGAGGGTCAACACTTCCTTTATGTTGCATTTGAGTTCAGTAGGCATGTTAAAAAAATACTGCTAAGAGAGTAGTGTTAAGCACAGAAATGATAAGCTAAATTAAGATTACATATACATTAAGGTTTAATTATTTCTATTCCCCTCTCCTTCATTTCCACCCACTCGGTATTTCCTAAGAAATAACCTAATTAAAATATTTAAATGCTAGTCTTCCCCCAGGAAGATCGGTATCTGATTTAGACACACACACCCCTTCTCTTTTGCCATCACAGCAGTCCCACAGTACTGCTCTGTTCCACTAGTTCAAAGCAAGCTTTTTGCCTTCTTTTTCCCCACAATAAAACACAAATTAATGGTTACTACCTCTGTTGCAAGGCATGTGGAAGAACTGACAATAAAAAGTATTACATAAGAGCTAGCTGTTACTTGTGCAATCTTACCACTAGTAAGAATTCAGGTTGGGCATCTCATTTAAAGAGAACTTAGCTTTTCAGACAAAATGTGCCAACTAAATTTCCTACTGTAGGTTATTATAACCAGGCTTTATGCACCTATTCTTTCAGGGCAGGGAAGGGACCAACCCTGGAAGTTCACTGGATCCTAAAGAAATATTTGTTTGTTTGTTTGTTTTTACTGGTAAGTTATTTCTAGCACTAGTCAGACACTAAATATCAAGAAATTGCAGTAATGTACTTTGACTCTCACTTAAAGGGCAGATTAAAATTTCTGTTCTGGGAGATGCTACTTGAAACCATTTTCTAATACTGCTCTGAGTCTAAGCCCAGTGATATAAAACGTTCCTCAGACAGAGGTATCTAATGAGACAAAAACATATTAGGCCTGCAACACAGGAAAAAAAAAGGATCCACAATTATTTGATTCAGTTTTGCTTTGCCAATATAGCTCTTCTTCCAAGCAAAACCAGCAACAAGTTATGTTCCCACACTACAGGAATTAATTCAGATATTAACTTAAAAAAAAAAAATAAATAAAAATTAACAGTGGCTCTCATATTTCAGTGTCAATATTTAACTCATCATTTTTACCTCCTAAGTGCTTCTGTTAACTTATATAAAGTGCAAGTGTTAAGCCAGTTAGACAACCAGAAAAAAATATTTGCTTGTTCTCATGCATCTTTCATTGAGGTGTCTCTCTTTTGTTGACAGAAAGAAGTCACGCACAGCCAAGTGTACCAATACTGCAGCAAGCTCTTCAGCATTTTATGTTTATTGAAAACCTCACTCTTCACAGCTTCAGAGTAGAGCATCTGAAGGTGACGATATAAGGAGACTGGTAAAAGAAGGAAAGCAGAAAAGGCAAATCCAGTTAAGTAAGTACACAACATTGCTAAATTATCTTAAAAAAAAAACCTCAGAACAGCCTGCATGTTTAAGATTCTGACCACCCAGCAATCTTATGGAAAGATCTGTAAGCTACAGAGTCTTTGAAAAGTCAGGCTACCAGATTTCAGGCTTTTTCAGTTTGACCAAATTTCCTTCCTGTCAAACTTGCATGAGGTCAAAGGAAAAAAAAATTCCCTCCCCTTGCAGACTAAGATGGGAAAAGATATATACCAGAATCCATAAAGATGGCAAGACACTGAGAAAGTGGGAAAAAAAATGAAATTAGAAAAAGAGAGACCACGAAATTGCATTTTGGTCTGAAGGATCAAACCACAAATGGTTCTGCACAAGCTGATGGCAGGTGATCCCACTAGCTATCAAACAGTGACTGTGGGATTAACCTTCAAGGTTACTGCTGAACACAGTGCTACACAAGTGGCACTTCTGATAGTGCAGTCATTCTATTACAGGCTATACACTTCAGAGCTGAGAGATGGCCAGCTGACACACTTGGTTGTTTATGTAGCCCAACTTACAAAGTAAAATAAAGAAATCCTATCCAACAGGAACAACAACAAAAATATTTAACAAAATTAACTACTCAGTTCCTAAAAGGCTGAAGTACATAGAAGATAACTGGTTTGGGGGTAAGATTTTTTTCCTACTAATAAAGAGGGGATAAAATGTAATCCCTCTGGGGACAAAATGTAATTTTGAACCGAGTAACTACCGATTTTCCTTTTCTTTCACTCATCTCCTGTAATTATCCTTACTTCATTCACCTTCCATTGCACTATAAGCCACTGAGGTTCTGTATTTCTTTCATATTACATAACAACATACAATTTGGAGGACAATTCTAAAGATAAACCAATCAGGCTGTAAGAATGTTCTTCACTCCTAGGCAGAAGGAGAGAAGAAACGTCAGATGTTTAAAGTTTGTTCTGTATGTTTTTAAATGGTTTTCTCTCCACAGCTTTCATGCCTGGGTAATTCTAGATGTCCCTCCCCTGCTCCAAGACAGCTGCATGGGCAGGGCAGGACAGTCAGCCGTGCTAATCAGAGATGTGAGGTCTGTAACACCCCCAGAGTCGCACAGAAACAGATCCACAGCAAAGGTGCAACGCCAGCCACCATGATCCTAACTGCCAGTCCATTAATACATACATTGTACTGTCAGTTATACACTGTGATGTATTGTTAGGCAAATAAAAGATGGAAAAACGCATTTGTTGGCATATGGAGAGAAATGGAAGCTTGTATTAGCAGCTGTTCAGCAGACATTCGTCGTGAATACTGACTGAATTGACTTTAATGCAATGTTCTGACACACAACCACCTCCCCCACCAAGTAAAAATATTAATAGCAGATCATAGCTGCTGTGCTGAATGACCTTCTGGGCTTCTTTTAACGGGGAAGACAGCAATGTTTGTACACTGTATACATTTCTAAAAGCAAAAGACCTTTTCTCATGCACAGCTGTCTTCTATGAAAGATAAGGGCAACGTCTATATTATTTCTAGAACTATTAGATATATCCCACTTCTGCTGCTTGATGCCACACCATCTGACTTAATGGGGGTTGCATTAAAAATACACTTAGGAAGAACAAGCATGAAAAAATTAAAAATGCCTTCAGGAAAAATACTTCCAAGAAAAACATTGAGGGTTCTTAAGCAAACTGTTAGAGGCTAATAATTGGCAGTTGCCAAATTTACACACACATTCTCCAAAAGGCGGGGGCCTGAAGACATGAAAGTAAATAGTTAAAAGCCAGCCTCTGGAGGAAGTGAGGTAAACAAGCAGTTATGTCGCTCATGAGAAGAAGAAGTTAAAAGAGATAAAGGCACTGAAGAATTGTCTCACCCAAAAGTTAAAGATATTTGAGCTAAACAGAACCTACCAAAACATACAAAAAGGTAACACTTAGCCTTTTGCTTGCCTGTTTTTAAGCACTTTAGCTGATTAACTATTACACCTATTTTTGAAAGGCCTGCTGCAAGTCCCTTTAATCAGTTACTAGTCAAACACTCCCATGGGACATTCATGAGTCAAATCTAGATGTGTTACATTCATATGGCAGGGAAGCTAAGGGGCAGCAATACAGAAAAATAATCGAAGGGTGGACTTCACAAAACAAAGCATTCAGCTGCAAGAAGCTGAAGACGTTTCTTCTCACCACTTCTTTCTCAACCCGCACATCACACCATGCCCTCATTTATGCCAGGACAATCTTTCAAGGTGCTCCAACGTGAACTACATCAGGGAGAGGATCTAATTTGAAGACTCAGACATGAAGTTTCAAAACAGTTTAACCAACATAAATCTGGTTTGCTGGATTCAGTCCCACACTCGCCTTCCCTTGCAACAACCCAGGCCCCTTCAGCTTCTCCTCAGAGAGGCTCTAGTACCTCCCAGCCAGGCAGTTCAGCAAGCTGAGTTAGCCAAAACCACATTCTCCTAAAAAAATCAGCTGATTTCCACCTGGATCAGTGCCTTCTATCAACTGATCACACAGATGCAGCGACACTCTCCTGATGCAAGGTCACAGTGGGAGGTAGAGTCCACAGCAGCTTAGATGGCTCACCTTGGACTGTACTTAAACACTTTTTTTATTTCAAGCTGAATCAACCCCTAGTGCAGTCCCAGTATGGTCCCACATTCAGCTGCACTGGTAAAATTATGAAGGTGGAGCCGTACAGCAGAAGGGGGAAACAGGGGAAGAGAACTTGCAACCGCTATTGCCACTTGAATACTTTCTATGATAAAATTTGGGCACAGAGGGTTACTAAAGTCAAGCATTAGCCTCAGAAGGAAAGAAATCAAAAGTTTGTATCAAGGGATGAATTTGAGATGGTCATCAAAACGTCCTGGAGCAAAGGCCAGGATACATGTCTCACCTTCAAATAACCTGAGGTGGGCTGAAACACTTCAGATGTTGAAAGAGCTGTTTCAAATGTACAAACAGAACGTATCACCTTTTTAAACAAAATGGAGATTTACACCACCGAAGCACACATTCAAAATCTTTAGAGCCAAAAAGAAACGTGACCAAGAAACTCCTTTCACTTAGAAGTGTGAATCATCTCTCTCAAAAAAGGGCCAAAAACTTCACAGCAGAGAACACTTACACAACGTATACTGCAGAGGACGATCATTTAAAAAGTGAAAACAACTGTGTCTTGTTAATGACATTCAAAAATCTTCACCAGAGCCCCAGCTCTTACTATCTCTTTTCCATTGAACTGACTACTGTGACCTTGCCTGTAATTACAGAGCACTTTCTTTCCCTGAGGAACTCTCTGCAGCCTGCAAACATCCCTCGAGCCTGCAGCAGTTCTATGTAGTTCCTAATTAAGTCCAATATCTGCCCACAGGCTCTCTTAACACTTTCTTATGAACATACGTTGAAGTTTTGCTATCCTCCCCCAAAATCCCAATACACCTTTCTATGTGACACTTGCATTGCAACACTGGAAATAAATAATAAAAAAAACAGGAGGGGGAAGAAAACAACAGGAGCCACCAGTTTTTAAAATTCAGAAGAGCCTGATAAAGTAGAATTTTTTCTGTAGGACAGCAAGATGTATTTCAGTAAGAAATTTGCTAAACAGTGGGTATCTACTTAATGTGCTGTGGAGCAGTCCAAGTGCAGCGTGTTGCAGCAGGGAGGGACACTGCATCAGCCTGCAGGGAGGGAGCTCCGGGTGATGCCGCAAGCCGAATCATGGGCATGAGGCCGACCATGGGTACCAGCTTCCCACCGCCCAGCCCCTTGCTGCTGCTGGGCTGCTCCGCTTGAGCTGTGAAGCAAAGCACTTCCCACAGAGTGGGACGGATTTTTACTTTCTTACATACAAAAAGACCAGAGGCACAGTTCTAAAGGAGTTCAGATTTCCCAATCTTTGGGTGGGGGAATCAAGAACTTCACTCTAGTCTTGACCGTCCCTCACGTGTGCCGTAACTGAACATTTCAGCCAGTCTTGCAGGACTTGCATCCGTCTCGCAACCACTGCTTGGAGGTCTAGATGCAGAGGACCTCCTTGAAGGTCCCTACCTTCACATGAAAGAGATCCAAAGCTAAGGAACAACTTAGTCTCCTCCCCGTAACTGCCCCCCTTCTGTTTCAATTCCACATCTTATCCTCAGGGGTCTGGAAGCTTATGCAAAGGGCTGTGGGTTAAAAGAATATCACGTCATGAAGACAGACTCAAAGAGTGATTACTTTAGAGACTCACTTCTCAAGGTTGCTATAAGGAAGTGATTGCAAAAACCGGGATCTTTAAATGAGTGCTTGCAACAAAGCAAAGACTTGGGTACAGAAGTGAGTTGTCACATTAGTAAGGCTTGGAGGGCATCAGATTAGCTCTGCACATATGTGCCCAGGGAGGCAAATGATGGTTTTGAAATGCTTTGTCTACATTAATATGCCAAGTGTTGACTGGTCACCTCTACAAACAGAGACAAGGAAGCCAGCAAGAAGCAGGCATCCTCTATGCACAGTAATACTCTCCTGGGTATCCGTCAGAAAGGGAGATCCACACCTACGTAAATCAGCACAGCAGTCTTGTGTACAAGTATTTCTACTCTGTAAAGGTCTTCACCGTTACGATTTTCTCTTCATTCTGGCCAAATGCTCTTGTTAGACATACGAAAGATTTAGGTACATGGCAGTATGCTACAGCTGCAAACAGCTCTACCATTCAAAATGATATAAAATGTGTCAGATGATCACAGATGAAGATGAACAAAGATGTTTAGAAACTCTGGAAAAGCATGTTCAAGGAATTAGTTATTTCTAAAAAAAATTCTAAAAATATCACTTAAATGCTGTCATTGTAAAAAAGAGACTATTTCAATTTTGTTTATAAAACACATTTTTAGAATTAACTAAAAATTTATTTGGGATGCCAATTCTTCCCATTCAGCTTTGTCAATCTGCAAATAAGCAGGCCTTTGACAGACATAATTTTTAATATACAATTTATTCATTAAAAATTGCATTGGTATATCTATTTCTTAACATGTTAGCATCCCAAGACATTCAAACATCATAATTCATAACTGCAACCATCAGATAGAGCTCGCTTCTATTTATAATCTCAAAGTTATAGAAAATATTTTTGGAACACTCAGATTTCATCAAGAAAGAAATGCTGTAGATTGACTCTTTTCAAGTAAAAGTAATATTCTCACTGCTTTATAACTAGTCCTTTAATTAATTTTCACTTGTTTTCCTTGGGAAGTTATATAAATGCAGTAACTGCTAACTTTTTTGATCCAATTATTTCTCTTCTTCTACACAACACTCTCAATACCTTTCATTATCTTCACCTAATCTAAGCTACTGAGATTTTCTGGTGAAACCCAGATTCAGATCTATGAAGTGTAAAAATCAAAAGGGAACATTCATTGCAGCAGCTAAATCTACATCTTCCAGATACAGTTTTTTTTTGCCCTTTTCTCTTTTTTAAGATAATAAACTCCTTAGGATTCCATCACATTACAAATTCTACCCAAAAGTAGCAATTAGGAAAAGGAATCTGAGGTCACTTCATAAATAACTTTGACTTGAAAATACCCTATGTAAGATGGCTTTAAAATTTTTCTATGCCTAGAATTACTAGATACTTGTACAGTTATTTTTCCATTTCGTAAATACTTCACAAAATAGCTCCATATCTATATAAAAACATAGTATTTACCATACTCAATTATATTTCTGTATGTCTGTAATTAAAGGGGGGAAAAGCAGAACACCCAGAGGGAAAAAAAAAAAGTAAAAAACTAGTAACACAATCTACCCTGACCATTCCCACTATGAAACTCCACTTCTGTGGCATAGGCTCCTTTTCTATGTTGAAAAGTCTGCTTGCAAACTGCTCAAAAAGAATGCTGCTGCTTTTTGTGGTAAGCAGCTTGGCAAAGTAACATCTTAATCTCGCAGTGTCAGTGGTCCCCTTGAGCTCACAAAGTCTATTAAAACAAATTACACGAAAACATCTTCAAGAGTTCAATTCTACAGCTTAAGAGGATCAGTATATTCCAGCTTCTTCTGAGATTCAGGGAACATAAGACGGTGTAGTACTTCAGTATCTAATGCTGTTATGACACCGTAATACTTTCTCCATTAACTATGTATTATCCATAGATCGCAGAATAATAGGTGGCTACTCAGAGAAAACCACATGCTGTCTTGTTATCTTTATTAACTAGACTGCAATGAAATCTACGCCACAGCATCTATTTGAAACAGCCATTACATTTGATCTCCAGTAGATAGATGCACAAAACAAAAAAGGGCAGACAAAAATATGCAATACAGTATTTCATAAAGCTGGTTCTACAAAGGTTCTGAAATCAGATGACCCAAAAGGACATTTTAAGAAACTTCTACCCCAACAACAAAAATTTCATTATCTTCTACTTACTTTCATGCTGTCACTGCATAGAAAACAAGGCTGATGAACAAACAAAAATTACCATGTCAGAATACAAAAAATCTATTCCTAAAACTAAAAGAATAAAAAATATATAGGAAAAAATCTAGTTAGTTGGTGATTCTAAAACCTCAAATAATACTTGATACAGGTGCTGACTTCATTAAAACCATAAAAAATATAAAACAAAGAAAAATCTGTTATACTTTGCATAGAATCAAAGTTGTTTGCTTGAAATCAGCCTACTTTTTCCTAAAGCAACGTAATAAAAAGTTATTACATTTAAATACCCTGTTTTGCCTATAGCCACAGACCATCACAGCAATAACAGTAGTACTGCCACCGCAATTCCTCCATGTGTCCACACTGCAATGCGTTTCTCTGGTAAAGGGAAATGCTTGTGTTGCTGGCCAAAGTAGAACATGGAAAGACTACAAGGAGCATCTGAGAGAAGAAGGAAGAGTAACCAACTCAGTGTTTCCTGAATGAGACTTTCAGTGCATTAATAACTGCAAAATCATGGAAGAACATAAGGAAACAGCATATTCCAAAACATGAGCTATACCTTTAATAACTAACACAAACAGCAAAAGGATAAATGTTCCACTATGGTTTTCCAACATTTTTCAAAGCAAATCCCTAAAGATAATTATCTTATAGGAACAAATAATTTTACAAATTAATGTGCCTGACATAGATTCATAGTTTGTCAGTTTTATCTTCCACATATTCCCCACACTGTCACTACAACAGTAATCCACACAAAATACATCACAAAGAATGGAAGAAAACAATTTAATGATGGATGACCACAAACAAAAGAGACCAACTTTTCCACCCTTCCCTGTCCATCCACAAAGTCCTTAAGGAAATAAAAGCCAAAGGATCCCAAAAGGATCCCAATACAATATTAAAGGGGCCAGCTTAACACGAACTATTTCTCTTGCTCTTGCTCTTAAGAAAAGTGCAGAATGAGGATTAAACTCTCTTTGGAAACAGGAAAGAAATTTTAGAGAGATATTCCACTCTTGGTTTTCCAGGACAGCTATGAGTGGTCTGCAATGCCTATCTGGTCCATTCAAGTCGCTTGCAAACATGAAATATTTTTGTTATTTCTAGTGAATATGTATTTCCAATGTAAGAGACAGCTTTAACAACATTTGTGGATTTTTTAAGGGAAAATACCATTAAAATGATAACATCATATCCAGTCCATCAGATTTCTTTGCAGTTGATAGTAGTATCTGAAGCCTTGTAACTGATGGAAGAAAAAAATAAATAAACACTAGAGAGTTAATACTATCAGCCCATGTCCTTGGTTGATTAAAGTCTGAGAAACTGGAGCTCACATCTGGAAAATACTACTGCATATGTTAAATTGATATTTCCATGACTTTTATCACACCCAGTGACGTGGGTTTTTATAAAAAAGTAACGCACAAGCTTTAGTTTGCACTTCTATGCTTAGAGATTTTCATTTCAGATGAAGAAGTCTATCTTACAGAGAGCAGTATGTAAAATGAAGCTAGACATCACTAGATTACAGACCAATGCGCCGGAGCAACGCTGAGCTGCAGGGATCTGATTACAAGCAGCATCCCCTGCTAGGCAGCCAGTCTCCCGTGGGGACAGGGAGCACATACATTGGGATGTTCTACACTAAAGCAGTGTTTGTTTCTTATACAGAGCCTTACAGATGTCACAGGATTATTGCTGCTCGGCGCTTCCACATTTAAATTTATCAAAATTTTTACGCAGAGTGTAGCACGGCACTTATAGTTTTATAACATTCCCCTTATACAATGTGTTCTGTGATTCTTGGTTCTGCTGCTCTCCTTGCAAGAGCCAAAAGGCAAGTACAGAGAACAGCTCTGGGTTGATAGCGAATATCCTTTATGACTGCTTCTCGGAACTGTGCCCACATTGGCCAAAGCTCTAACAGACTAAAAGCAAACTCAAGTCTGTAAGCCCTCATGCAGTTGCAAATAAAATCAGGATACACACAGGTCAGCTCTGTTCAACATTTGTTGGCTTATTTGCTCTGAAGCAGAGCTAGAAATAACTGAAGCCTTATCAATTTTCGAAGGATATGTAATACATTATATAATATGTAATTACATTGGTATGCCCTATGGAAGCACTACTGGGTTTCTCATAGCAACCTTCAATGATTCAAGCAGCTAGCCCTGCTCTTCCCACAGCATTATTAATATTAGGAGTGCTTCACCCTTCTCCAGCAGCAGCAGAACAACCTTCTTAGAAAAACATCTGTCTACGTCAGGGCACTAGGACATTCTGCTCTGAGAACAAATAAGGCTATTTATCTTTATCTTTAACTATTATCTTTAGTTAAGATTTTTCACAGCACTTCACAAAGTGACAGATTTTTTTTTAAACTCTGAGTTTATTTTATTGCAGCACTTTAATTACACTCAAACAGCTCACTTTTTCACATTCTTCCATTATTTTTAAATAAAATGTTCTCCTAAATGCACACAAAGTTCTGTAACATTTTCAAAACTATTTTATTTAAATTTGGTAATGACATCTATTAGTATTTTCTGTCTTTTGGAATCCACCAGTTTACAGATATTGAAATTCTTCCTTCTTAAGTGACTGCACAGCTGACATGGGACAGCAGAATTGCTATTATCAATGGTAATTCAATGCTATTTTTATGGTATTTTATAATATATCTTAAGGAATATTTATTTATAGCAAAATAGCAGCACATTCTGCATACTGCAAGGCAGGATTGTTTCTATACGCCCTTTCTCAGCACTTACTATGTCTTGAATGCACGCATCATAAAATCTTTTTAGCAATCTTGTAAGGTAGCCAAGCATGATTCCTGTTGTAGCAGATGAAGAAACTAAAGGCACAGACCTACAAGGAAAGCAAACTGTTCAAAGCAGCCAATGCCACAGAAAGACTTTAACCTCCAACACTCCCATGACCTACTCCAATTTGTTTTCCCAGACTCGGTTAGTCCTCACCCCTCTGCTCGCTCCCTGTGCCTGACTCCTCCCTGGGCAGACTCAGCATCTTAGAACAGCAGAAAATAAACATCTGAAAATAAAGTGAGGAGTATTAACTGCGCTGAAGGAGCTGAATCAAGTCACTGAAGGGCCAGCTGAGCATCAGAGCTGCAGCAGACAGGACCCATAAGGCTTGGGTGCAGGGAGACCTTTCAGAAACAGCAAGATGTTTGATCAGTTCAGCTGGACAGTGGACCTTCTCCAAGGGACAGAGATGGAGCATCTCCCTTCATACTGAAGGGGAAGATAGCATCAAAATAAGCAGCACAAGTTTACCATTACCGGCATCCAGTCTGTGCTATGATCCTGTCACTCAATCAGAACAGTTCTGATTTCCTGTTTCCATCTAGCTTCAAAACTTACCTGTTATAGATTCACAGGAAAAGGCTATAACCAACATTCTGCTTTTTGTTCTCCTGCTTAAAAATATCCATCAACATTTGGTAAAACACATTGTGTGTCAAAACGCTTCTCCTGTGGTTCACTGCAGGAAGATGCACACTCAGGCCAGGTTAATTCAAACAGATTTATTGTATCCAAATGTGGTTATTATTTCAATCATCAAGCAAGGAAACTTGATTTCAATATATAATTTTGACTGTGCACTTCTGCTCCTCCCTTTTCTGACAGAAAGCCTATTGCTAGATAGGCTTAAACTGATGTCGATTTGCAAGCAAGCGTAGCTTACACCCCACATTTGATACTTACTTTGCTAACTAGAATGCCATAATGCATTCCCATTTAAGTAATTACATAATTTAAACACATTTATTCAGGTTGATAATTTTCACATTTGATGTTAATGAACAGCAAATGTTCCTTCCCATTTTCTGGGCCAGATGTTCTCTGAAGTGCCATATAGGTACCACTGACATACACCGTAGGCACACCCCTGCCACTGGAAATACACACAAACTCATGAACATTACAATACCCAGTCTAGAACAAGAAATTACCACTGCCGACCGTTAAATCCAATCTCACCATGGTTGCTGGGGCTAGGAAAAAAGTTGCAGTATTGTAAAGGATTACAGTTGAGGATCATTTTGCAAACTCAGGTTGGTTTCAAAGGACATTACAATTCCATTTAAACAAATCCAAATTTTTATAAGATTTAGACAACGTTACTTATAAACTAAAACTACATTAGACATTTTGGATGCACACACCTTTATTATGTTTTTTATGTTTTGCATTAAAAACTGAATTAAGTTTGGTTTTGTTTTGCCTTGTTGACAAAGGAAGCGCTATCTTTAGCTAGGAGGCTGATGTGACTGTTTCTGGACACTACATCCCTAACAGAACTACTAGATCTCGACATCACATTTCATTTTTGCTATACTTTTAAAACAAGACTTTTCACACTTTCTCATTTTGAAGAAAAAAAAAAATCACAAAATCTATACTGAAATAAACACACAATTTTCTGTCTGTGCTTACTGAAGAAAATCTGTTGCAAGCTGATACGGCCCTTCAGCAACCTGAATGCAAATATTTACCCCTCATTTTGGTGATCTGATATACTTTAAAGATTCAACAAAAAATAGCTAAGCAATACATAGTCATCATGCTTCTTAGCAAAGCTATTTTAATTAAATTTGATGACTTGTACTAAAGGCTAAATTTACTACAAAACTTAGATATAAATTAGCACTTCAAAATAGAGTATTTTTGTATCCTTTCTTAGCTACTCTGCAAACGCCCTCTGACTTATCTCTGTGAAAAATAAAAGAAAAACGTTTGGGCTATGGAAAGTCTCGTCCTCCATTTAGGACCCATGTCTGCATTGCCACCACAACACACAAAGGTTCTCAATCTCAGTTTAAAAGCTGGCAACAAAGATAAGGCTGAGCTAAAAAGTCAAACTCTGAAGTGAACTGTATGAGATACGGGCACAAATTCTCTCCTAATGAATCAGCAGTGGAGTGGTGATAGTCCCCACCAGGTACAGCAGGAAAAGAATTATCAGACTGTCACAGCCAGACTTCAGCATGATTTGTCTGCTAAAGGGCTTTAGACAGACTAGGGTGGTTTTTTGTTTTGGTTTTGACTAGTTTTGGGTTTTGTTTTGTTTAAACCAGGAAGGGAGAAATTCTTCGTACCCCAAATCTCAACATATGCAAAGTTTCACATGGACAAATGTGGCATCAACATCACATTTGTCAGACACTTAACAGAGAGGCCAAGCAGAAATTAGTATTTCCACCTCTTCCCCCACCCCAAATCAAAGCAATCTACTTGCACAAACACGAGAAGAAAAATTTTTACAATTACTTGTCGAGTTCTTCAGTGTTATGTGGCAGCAGTACGGCCAATCTTTAGAAGCTGGCTCCAACCTGACCAGTGACTAATCTGCTCCCTTCCCACAGAGATCAGGTCACGGCATCACCCCTCAGGCAGCTCCCGACGAGCCAGAGGGAATCCCTCAGAAGACAGCAGAGGCACAAGGAGCAAGATTCCTTCTAATGCAATAAATTAAGGCCGTACAGGGAGCAAGCACGTGCCTGTTGTAGAAGAGCAGAATAAAAAGATGAACGCATGGGATTTATGCCATCTCGTTCTGAAGCCATGGTGCTAAAGCTCTGAATCAGACTTCAGGCACGGTATCAGTTTCCTGTGCTGAGTAAACATGCCAAGAGCACATACTACACTGTCATCTGCCACCTAATATAAGAGATGATGCATTAGCTTCCTAGGGATACAGGGTGGGGAAAAATCTGTGCCCTTCATTCTAGCAACAACATTTAGAAGACACTCTTACACTCAAAGAAGTAAAAACATAATCAAAACTATTGAAGTAATTTTTACAAGTGTGCCAATGAAATGTTAAATCACCTGACATGAGAAATGACATGTTCATAAAATCCAGCAAGACAACCCTCTCAATAAATGAGACTCTTTACTGCCATCTCCCTATATGAATGTAAGTTATTAGAAAAAAAATTAAGCAAAACAGAGATAAAACACTGATGAAAAACATTAAGATGGCAGTGATTCCTTTCGTGTTATTCCCATAAAGATCCAACTGATAGAAATATACAGTGTGTTTGCTTTAAAAAATGAATACAAATTGCAAACACCTGAAAGGAGACCATTATCCTCATGCTAGATTCCTTCCAGGCATTTTCTAGAATCATTATGATTCTATGATCTATCGCTGTAATCATATACCATGGCTGGGGCCTAGGGAACAGGACAGAACAAAAAAAAATACCTCTTCTCCAAACCTCCATAAAATGAATATCTTAATTTCTGCACGACACATAACATGCACCAAAAACCAGCAGTGGAAAGCAGGAAATGACCTTTACAGCTGATCAAGACATAGGTTCAGCAAAATATGTCCCCGCATGCTCAAGGTCTAAACACACCTGGATACTGATGATTTTGCTCATAACCACGAAGAACCACAGCACCTGACTGACTGAAGGATGCTATGACTACCATATACCATACAAAATGAACTTCCATAATACTGAGGCTTTAACAAGCCACTTGTAATACACTTTCCTTTTCTAACTGATAAGGAAAGCAGCTATATTGCAGCAGTTTCAGGCTTTCCTCTGGCATCACGTTAAGGAAGAGGCAACTGTCCCAAGGCAGATTTAGACTTCTCTCTTATGAGAGAACGTCTTGTTTATAATTAGACTCATCACCAAGGATATCAAAATTTAGAGGGCAAAATTACTCTAAATTAACAAATTACTCTAAGAAAAATATAAGCTTTTCCCCCACTTTGTTTGTAAATATCAGAAAAATTATGCAGAAGATATTTCATGTGGGCAAACAGCTCTCCAAGTTTGAAGTATCATAATGTTTCTTAAGCCTCTGATCCTCCAAACAACACAGAGCAGGGGATATCTGCGTATTAAGTGTGAAAACCTCAATACAAGAAGAGATACCATGACTTTCAGAGCAGCAGCTACGTATATGTATTGCCCGAGTATGTTTTTGTCTGAGTAGTGTTTTGACTAAGTCAGCACTAGAGTTCTGGGCCTGAAATTTTCCAAAACGCTGAACAAAAGGTCTTTGGCTGTCAGTTCACAGCAAGCATGCTGCAAAGCGCGTTAGATATCTTAATGTTGCCCAATAAGCTGTGCGCTTCTGAGAGTTGTATTTGGTATGGAAACCAGCATCTCCCACAGGTTTTCATTACTCCTCTCTGTTAGCACTTACCCATACTTTAGAACGGACAGCTTTGAAACATCCCACAAGAAAAGCTTGAAAGAGAAGACTGAAGTGTTACAGTACAGGCCACCTAACAAACATCAGAGAACAGATAGCAAAAGCCTTCGACAGTACCACTCTGAGGAACAATGCACAGTATCAATAACACAGCCACAGGAGCTTGTCCTGAAAGAAAAATCTCAAAAATGCAGAGGGACAAGGCGAGAAACATGACAGGGGTATCATCTTTTTACAAATTCAAGCCCCTGAGAGAACCCTGAATACACTCAGCTATTCAAAGAAGGCAAGTAAACCTCTAAAGAGTGAGAGAATAAGTCTCCAAAAACAGAAAGGAAAAAGAGAGGTAAACAAGACTCCTTACAAAGAGAGCAGGCAAGCAGCTCAAGGCAAGACACCCAGGAAGCCTCGCACCACAATTTGAAAAACCTAGCCAGGAAAATTACCATGAAAGAATGCAATTTTGTTTCTACCATTTCTAGATAAACATCTGCACTGAAACACTGTTGAGTCTCAAAATGAGAAGCAAGGACTTCCTTGCCTTTTCTTACTCTTCTCCAAGACCTAGGGAATTTTGTCTTTGCCTCGTTGCCTTGAAGAAAATTCTCCTTTTTGCAAGGTCTTTACCTATACCTGAAGAACAAACATATCAAAAGAACAAACACAAACCTATTAACATGTGACTACATGACAGAACGAGCATCACACCTGGATCATTACTTTACACCTAATGACAACAGAAAAATCGCATAATTACTCTATCGGGAGGGAGGAAAGGCGGGGTGGGGATGCAAAAAAATAAGACTGCTTCCACCAACACCCAACTCCTTCACATAAAATGTAGACAGTCCCATTTAGAAGTTCAGGCTACATAACCTTGATGCTTAATTCTGGCCTTTACCAATCTATGACAAAGATAGAACGTATTTCACATATCATATACTGTACTGTTCAAACATAAATCTGAGGCATAATAGCTGAATAAACATTAAAGAAAATTGTTACAGGAATTAAGAGTCTGTCCTCCAGAAACAATGCTAAGCAGGCAGGATGAGATTTTTCAAGCAGAGAGCATCCCTGCTTTATTCATTCTGTTTCAGCAAACACAGACATCACACGAGAATCATGAAAGATGAAAACACTCCTTACACAAAAACCTGTGGCCAAAAGGCATCTCTATGTTGAAAAAAAACGTTGAATAGTCAATAGCCGTGTTTCCTACTACACAGGAGAGAGAAATGCACTAAGCTGCCCAATCAACCCTTCTGTCACAAGCGCACCCTTGCCAATGAGTGATCGATACAGGCTCGTCACTGCTAACACCCAGGGCTCACAACACGCCACGTTTAATTCAGAGACAGTCCAAACCCTCTCCTTGATTCACTATCTGCTACAAACAGGTGGAGGAGTATTTCAACTACACTAGTGCTTTAGTGGAGATGTCTGATTACGCCTCACACAGGATGCATTTTTTGCCAGTCTTTTCAAATAATCATTACTTCACAGCATCATCGCTCTGTCTGATGGTTTACAGACATTAAGAGACATCCTGCAAGCTCACGATCTCAAGAATCACCAAGAAACAAAGGAAATACGGAGTTGCATAACTGTATTTATAGCTCACTCTCTCATATGTTGCTCTCCTCCTTTTTTCCACATTTTTTTAACCTTTACCCAGCCTATTCATCCTCAGTTGAGTCAATGTTTGACTTGAGTCCAACTACATGATGATTTATTTTAACATGATCCTGAACCTTACATCTATAATCTGGTATCCTGACAGTGCTACGCTAGCCTCAGCGATCCTAGGAGAAGTAAGAAAACAGCATTATTCTAATAGCATACAGCTGAGTAAAAGACAATTAAGCACCTCAAGTCAATACAGAAGCTCATGACAGAGCTGGGAGAAAAGCAGTCCCAGTCTGCCACTGTAACCATCAACAGTGCACAACTAAAATAAAACCCAAATGTAACTGTCAACTTGGACTAACACAGGTTCATTTAAAAGAAAAAACACTTTGTCAGAATGCTAATCTACATGGGATTGCAGTTGCTTTCTAATACTTTAGATTTATGTGGCAGCAACCTCTTGCAACCTGCCTTTGGCTTCCCAGTCACAAGACACTGACTGCTCCAGCAAACACCAGGCAAGCAGAGGCAGCACCTCGGGCACGGACCAGGCATTACTGGAATACCTGAGGTTATCTGGCAGATAAGTGGGGCTTCCCCTACGCAAACGACTCCGAAATCTGATTCAGAGGACTCACACACTTATCTATTAGGAAGGACTGGATAAGATCCAAAAGTCATTAGGATGTCTCAAACGAAGGTAAAACTCAACATCGTTAAAATTAAGTGAAAATAGGGCAGAACCCTTTTCTAAAAATAGATCTCGCTGTGCAGCCAAGTATGTGTGCGTGCAATTGTTATTTATTTCTAAGCTGGGACAACTTTCCAGCTAGATCCTTAGATCAGCTAACATAATGAGGTGTTTTGAAACAAAATGAGAAGATTTCTCTCCCGACTGCATTTGCTATAAAGATGTAGAGGAAACAAGGAAGCAATTATAAAACATATTCTCTCCTAGCATACCACAAAATTGCAAAATTGTAAATTTCAATGAAGGGAAACCATGAAATGGGGTCAGAACTCTTTACCAGAAAGATGGGAAGAAATTGTCCTCATCAGTGAAGAAAAAAAACAAAAACACAAAAACAAGCTCACACACACATAGCCTAAGGACACAAGCTCAGAAGTCATATACTCTTTAGTACATTCTCCAGCGCTTTCTCAATCCCATCTGCATCATCTCAGCCTAATTTTATCAACAGCGTTATCACCCTATGCATGGAAAAATGCATTCTACAATGTAATTCGGGGTAACCAAAAGAGAGACAGAACTGAGAATTATCAGCGTTTAAAGATCTTTCATTGGATGCTTTCACACTAGTCCTGCCAGCGAAAAAGGCAGTAAAGCAAGCCTCTTAAAAATATTCCAGGGGAGAATTCCAAGAGCTTGCGTAAGTGTTAGGCTCAGAAAGCAATGAAAACTTCGTCTGCATACCCAACAAATCAAAGCAGAAGTAAACAGCAGTGAAAACAGACAGTTCCACATCAGTACGGACACTCAGTCATCAGGTGGTATTTGTCAAAACTGTGACAATGCAGCTGGAGGCAAATCGGTACAACCCAAATCCTCACGACACATCTGTTCCATTACATCTTTCCTTTCTAGAACCTTCGGAGTAGAAGATCTCCTGGAGACTCATTGTAACAAGCAAGTTATCACTTCCCATGCACAGGTCTCGAGATTGTTTTAGGAGAGTGCTCATTCTCTGCCCATTGTGAAGAAAAATGGCCATTTCCACCAATAAAGATTCTCGTTTTTCACTCTCATCCTTGTACAAGAAGGAAGAACGCATTCAAATGCAAACCAGAGAACAAAGCTTCCCCAGTATTTCTAGAGTTTCAATGAGCAATGCTATTTTAAAACCAGCAAGAGCTCGTTCTGTCACCACAACACTAGACAATCGAATCACAAATATTTTTTTTTTTCCAAACCAACTAGAAGTTTCCTCACACCAGAAGCATTTTAAACCACGTTCCAAAGGGGAAAGGGGATTAGTGAATTAAATGAAGCATTCAACCTCCCGATGATAGCAACTAAACACTTTTGCATCCTGTGAAAAGAAGACACTATCTTTTATGAAATCTTGAAGCATTACTGGTCACTTTTAGCCCAGAACAACCACTGTTCTGGCCATCTGCTCCCTATATTACTAACAACAATTGCAAAACGCACCAACACGGCACTGAAAACAAAACTATTATGAGAGACTTTCCAATATCATCTTCTTAATCACCTCCAGTGCTGTACCATTGTTCTTACACCAGTGGTCTCTCATTTATCTCCTCTGAAGAAAGAACAGTTTCCAAGCCAATTTCTTTACTAATAAAAAGAAGTGCTCGATCTCCTTGAAATATAAGAGGGGAACTAATATTGTACAGGCATACTCCTAGTACTAGTACCAAACTCAGGGCTTATGTTTTGAGACAGTGTACTTTCCTTGATCTTGACCAGTGAAGACTTCCAAACCCCCAAATTCTCTCTGCAACACTAGCAAATGATGTATATTGGATTGAATATATGTTCCACAGCGGTATTCTATTGCTATAAAGAAGGAAAGAACAGCTCCTCAGCAGGTCGGCAAAATCTGGAAGGAATCCACCTCTGAGAGGTCTGTAACTCAGAGGAAGATGACTTAATCACTTAATCCTATGATTTGTATTTGCTTTTAATAGAACCCTGTTGCTGCACAGAATTTTTTTTTTGGTTCATAGAAGCAGTCTATTCTTGCTCGAGGTGGCCTATTATCATAATTGGGCTTGCTATAGGTATCTTTAGAAGAACCACACCTCTTCCCCATTTTTATCTGCACTTTGGAAAAGCTGCCAATGGTTCCAAATCTCATACTAGTAACATAAGCTTGTTCCATTTTATCCCTTGATCATTCATCCAAGACAGCAGATTTTCACTGCATAGCTTCCCATGTCTTTGTAAGATTCAAACATGTTTAAATCTCTCTCCTAGAATTCAACTACCTTTATTGCTTCATCTAATTAATTTTGTACAGAGTTACCAGACAATAGCAGCTGTATCCGCATTTTCTATTCTGACAAATAAAAAAATAAGAATACAGTGCCTTAAAAGATCTCTGCCTTAAGCATCAATAAAAACATCCTTAAAGATCTACTAACAAACACCAACAATGAAGAGGTGGAAGGAAAATTCCAAGCCAGGGATAAGTTCACATCAAACAGGGAAAGTGCTAGGAAGTCTCCAGAACAATCTAAGCCTGGAAAAACAAATCAAATCCAAACAATGATTTACATCATTCTTTCTCTACAAACCAAGTGAAAACTCAAGTAATGACTACAGGAAAGAGCCATTTCATTACATACCGTTCTGTTTCCAAGTTATTCAGGAACGTCTTGTTTTGGGAGGATGACCGTGTGATAAAAACAGGTGTAACACCAGTCCTCTGCCATTCAACTACAGAAACTGCACACCAAGATTTGAATCAAGACTTTTTTCCATTCTTCTAAACATTCACAAAACTTTCAAGGGCTTGCAACCCTTCTGCAGATATGATTCATATGCAGATATGAACTCTGAAGTCTGTACAAAAAGATACATTTCTAAGTTCAAAACTGCCTGTAAAATGGAACCTGAGAACTGATTAATAGAAATGCAAAGTGTAAGCCAACTGGATGTTACTAGAAGCGCTAGTATCAGATGCTACAGATGCTAAAGCTTTCAAGGGTGAAAGGAAAAAAAGGCATACATTCACAACTATTAAAAGCTAAACGATTAAATACCAAATCATCTGCTCAGAGACCCCTGAAGTATATCCTGCTAGAAGCTGGCGATACTTCCTTCAGATACCAACTACCTGCATGCCCTATGATACTTTTCCCTACCATCTGCTACACTTCACTGTCCAAAAACCCAGACACTGATGTAGAAAACTCCTTTGGTCTGTGCTCATACACTGTTCTTTGGTCCGCATTTCTATGCACGGGAAAAAGGAAGGTAACATATCTGAAGCTGCTTCAACACCTACTCTGTTCAATTCCCTCATTTCCAAACACTATGTAGGGCACTTGTATGGCAGCCAAGATATTTATACAGCAGCAGTTCTTAATATACTTACATCACTCATGAGAGCAGGGGAAGACACCACAAATATATAACAATTCCTCCTTCTCCCTTCGCTGAAATCACTCCCCCTTTCAAGTTTTACTTAACACCTAAAATAGCTTTATGAGTAACATTTCTGATATTTTTATACAACGTTAACTATTATCCACAGCCTATCTTGTCTGCAACAGAGGGTTCGTGTTAGTCAACCTCCCTTTCACGTATTTTACCCAGATATTAGACAGGTAGATCTTTGGGGCTGTGTTTGGTTTTCCAGTTATTTATAACATATTTCCTAGAGGTCATTCCACCATGCCACTGAAACAGGGAGACCTGTTCTCAATCGAGTAAAGGCAGTAGGAACGTTACAAGCAACACTTAAGTGCCCGGCCGCTCAGGGCTCCTGCGGTGTGGACACCACCCCACAGAAACATGAGCACGTGTAACCTCTCACGCTGCCCCCTCCCCGTTTAAGAACCCCGTTAGCTGAGGTCTTTTTCCAACTAAAGAGCCTCCTGCGGACCGTGATCCACCGCAACCACAGTGGGCAACCAACCTCTGCTTTTTGCAATGACTATTCCTGCTTATCTTCCCACACACTTCTTTGACAATATTTTTAGTATACATGCAAAACACCTCTTTTATTTCGTACTGCATCCAACACTCATTAGTCCTTCCTACGGTTTTCAGCTGCTTAAATGGTGCCAGGTAGCACCAGGGAAGTATTTGCAGTAATTTTCTTTAAATAGCTAAGAGTATAGATATGTGTTTGGCCTTCTAAATTTTACTTTGCAATTATTATTCAAACTAACGAAATGAGGTATTTGAAGATTTTATTTAGAAATCAGTTTAGCTGTCAAGATATTTGCTTCAGCAAATATTTAATGAGAAGAATGTCTTCAAAGGCGAGGAATCTATTCCATCACATGCACAAAGCAAAAAGAGAAGTGACAGAACGGACTTATAGCAGCACGGAGAAGTGCTAAATCTCTTCTATTCTAATGGGAAAGCTAATCTTCAAATGCACATTTTGCAAAGGGTGCTCTGCACTAGACGAGGACATCAGGAATGATTTGAACCCAGGAAACTAGGAGAGCGTATGACTCCCTGCAGGATCCTCTAGCTCTGAAACCGTGCAGGAGGCAACATTCACAAGCAAACCGGGACCTCCATGCCATGCAAACAGCCCAGGTTTCCAGTGGGAAGTTCTCCAGAACAGCTTTGATGTATTACCGCTATATCAAGGATTTGATGAGCAGCTGAGGAGCACTAAGGTCTTTTGTAGGTATAAGCACAAACTGAGAACTATTATTATAGACCATTTAAAAGATATTAAAAGTTTAAGTACCATGAAATGGTGTAAACAAAGGCATTAGTTAAAAATAACACAGAAATAACCGATCAAGTACACAAGCAAGGATGAGAACAATGGCCCCACACACCCAAGAGCAGGGATGCTGGGTCACAAAGCGAAAACAAAAATACACATAAAAGTTTCCTCTTGGAAACTGCAGCTCTTGGACCTCTTCAAAGCCTCCCAACCCCCCCCCCCCCCCCCCAGTAATCTGAATCCATGCAGATTTAACAAGTCTAGATCCTACCCTGCCTACAAGCAAGCCCAGTTTGGACATGGAGTCAACTGAAATCACTGATGACACCTATAAGGCTGTCCACAAATGTTTCCTCACAGTAGATAAGCCCTAGTCTCCCTTTAATAAAGGGTCTACGTCTTAGATGCAAGTTACATGAGTTACTGTTTTTGGATAGTATCACAAGGAGCTCCCATGCATATAAAACTAACACTTCCAGTATCAAATGTTTTGTGTATTTCCTAACTTGTACTTTTATCCCTAAATGACAATGCTTTTATTGGCTTGCATTAAAACACAAATGAATGGTTTTGTTCTATTTTGGAAACCATCAAACCAGCATGGAGGATCTCAAGATTTAAGCTTAACCGTCTATTAAAATGCACCAGTAATATAAATGGTGATAATCTGCACACTAAAATTGGTAGACATAGTTGGAAAACAACAATTTTAGAGTGTATACCTTGGACCTCTAGTACCAGAAGTTTGTTCTGCTACCAGATGCATTACAAATAAATGAGACACTTAAGTAGAAGAAATCCAGTCAAAAATAAATAAATGTGAGATTCCAAGTCACTGTGCCTGACCAGCTCTGCAAGTTGACGATGGAAACCAGGAAAATAGGAAGATCCTGGCTATAGGATCTTCCAAAATCCCCACACCTGCCTCTTTCTAATAGGTATCAAAAGACATCTGTACAAATCCTCTTTGCAGCTATGCTCCGTGGAAATGGGAGGCACACACCATGATTACTTTGAGCATCTGAACCAAAACCTACCCCAAATCATTCTCTAGCTCACCAACAAATTTGGTTAAGTCTTCTGCAGTGTCTCTTCTGACACTAAGGAGAGAAGTCTGCTCTACTTAAAGCACAAGCTAAGCTCCCAACCTTGGTATGGAAGGTTACAGTATGAAATGACCTCAGGTGTCATTCACCAAAAAAGCTACAACAAAAAAACACGTACAAAACAAATGTGTGCTTATCGTTTTTTTTTGTAAGAAAAAAACTGATTTTGTTGTTCAACGTTTTTATAGGGTTTCTTAGAGCAATCACGGGCAGACAATGATCTCTTTATGAGCACTAGATAAGATGAGAATAATTACCCTCAGATAAGAAAAGAATAATTACACTGAATTCTTTTGTGAGGTGTTTTGAGACCTACTAATGAAAAGCACTTTTAAAAGCTCTGTATTTTAAGTATGCTTAATAATTACATAAAACAAGTACTACTTTTTCCTAGAGGCTAGTTATAAACAAAATTACTTTTATTTGGAAGTTCAGCAGAACCAGTCATCTCTGTGATGAAAATATCATTCAGCGAGGTAAGGGAAGTTACATTGCAACAATTTTCTTGTTGGAAACCTAGAAGAGAACCACTTAAATCTGTTCATCATCTTACTGAAGATAATACATTGAATAAACAACCCATCGTGAACACAGTTCACAAAAACAAGTAGGCTTTTTTAGAACAGTTAAATATTTGAAGGGTTTTAAACATCTATTGACTAGGTGAGAACAAATTCCACAAGGCTGTTGCTTGAGGCAGCACTGTATTGTACCAAAGAAAAAAATCCTCTTTCCATGAAAGTCATTCAGTTAGAGTCAGTCAACAGTTATTTAGTCATTCCGTTAGAGTCAGTCAACAGTTAGAGCTGTTGGTTTTCTAAGCTATTTCCAATTTTTAAAATTTACAACCCCCACTACCTCCTCTCAGCCCCACAAACACCGACAGCCACCTCCTTATGAAACCCCACTGGAGGCAGGGGGAAATAGACCATTTCTTGAAACAACCCCACCTCACTTGACATTCGCATTGCCTATGAAGAACGAGGTCCACTCATGCAAATCCTCCTTGTGAGAGCCGTAAGGAGGTTAGGAGCTGCTGGCACCAAGTTATTTCTCGAGGCAGGGTTACAGGATCGAGCTGTTAGCTGGCGTCCCTAGGGACCACCGGGACCTTGCTATTACAGAAAGACCTGCGATGGCATTATCGAGACAGCTTGACCAGGAATGTGGATGCAATGAGAAATCTGTTCCATTATTAAAATTTAAAACAGGAATTGAGTATTTAAGCTTAAAGAGAAGCAGTTAAAGGTGAGTGGTTCTTATAATCGCCTTCGGAGGTGTCAGCAGTGGGGGAAAAGCCTTGCATTTCGGAGCAAGTTTCCGCGAATTCCGCGCAAGCCCTCGCCGTCCGGCCCTTCGTTAGAGGGCTATTCCAGGCTCCAAGCCTTGCCTTTCAGGACCGACTCTCGCAGCCAGCCGTTAGCACGCGGCTTCGCCCCCCACAGCCACCGCTCCCACGGAGCTCTTACCTAACCCCGCCGGGGCACATCTCCCGGCGGCGGGACGAAGCCAGCCCCTCGGAGGGGCAGATGGCACCGCGGCGGGACGAAGCCAGCCCCGCCGGGAGCGGTGGCACCGATCGGAGCAGGGACACCGGCGGCCTCCTCCTCTCCCTTACCGAAACCCCCGGGGGGACACCGGGGGGTACCGGAGGGGTAGCGGGGCTGAGCGGGGACGGGGTTTCGGGGGGATATGGGGGCGTAGGGGCGCCCAGCTCAGCGCGGCCGCAGCCGTTACCGTGCCGTTAACAGCCGAGCCCCCCGCCCGCCACCGGCTGCCCTCCCGGGGCCGCCCACCGGAACAAAAGGACGGCAGCTGCGGAGCCGCCCGCAGCAGCGGCAGCCCCCCGCACTCACCTCGGTGGCGGCGATGCCGGTGGTGGTGGTGGCGGCGGCGGCCGCCGCTCAAGCCCCGGGCCCCCTCCCCGCGCCCGCCCGCCCGGCTCCGTCCCTCGCCGCTACCGGAGCGGCGGCGGCGGCTGGGCCCGGCTCAGCCGCCACGTGACCCTGCCGTCACGTGACCCCGCCCGGCCCCGCCCCCCGAGTTCGGGCAGGGGGGGCGCGCAGCCGAGGCCCAAAATGGCGGACGGGGGGGGCTGCGCGTGGGGCTGGGGTGCCGTTTGGGAACAGGGCGTTAGGAGCAACCCTTAGCGAAGGCTGTCCGCTGGGACACGCGGCCTAACGGGTCGGGCGTCCCGCAGAGCGGCCCTACAGCTAACGGCAGGCTTGTCGGGGAGGTGGGACTCCATTTCCCAGTGTGCTAGCACGGGCAGCGCCCGCCTGTGAGCGGAGGAGATCGGGGGCCCTGAGTTACCGCCGCGATAGCTGCCACAGGCAGCAGGAACAAAAGAGATACGCCCAGACCGGCAGGCTTGAATGGGTTGTTCTGGTGGCTAGAGGAAAATTTTGAGGGGCTAAAAACACTTTATCACAGAATTGTTGTATCAGCTCCTGGGTTTAACTGAAGCCATCTGTGCCTTAGGTCAATTCGGAACTCACAGGCCGGCATAAGCATCGATTTTAGGTAATAGATGCAAAAAGTGTCACCAAGAGGTTTCCAAAACGTGACTGCAGCTTTAACCACCTTTGTAATCCTGCCCTCTTCCCCAGCAGCGCAGGAACTGCACTGCCCATCAGTCTCTTCCCTCAGCTGTGTCAGAAGTCCTCTGCAGCTGGGTTCAAAAATCACAGGAGAAAACTCTACTTGGTATTGGTTCATCAGCCACCATAAACATGTAGTTTAACATGTAGCCACCATAAACATGCAGTGTTCCTACCCATCCTGTACCCTAGTAAATGCTGAGGATTGAAGGAAGGAAGATTGAATATCTCATCATCCCTGGAGCTCATTGCCATCAACATAATACCTTCATTTTCCAAAAACAAATTCACACAGATGTGCAAGAGTCTCTGGAACAAGAACCAGAGGCTATGTTTAAACCTTGCAACAGGGGAGCAGTGGCCCGTATTTTTTCCTCTGCATGTGCGAGTCAACAAGTCCCAATTCCAGATCAGGGAGGGATACAGCACATGTGGAAACGGAATAACAGCAAGCTCAAATAAAGTCCTTGATTTGAAAGACTGGAACCCAGGAGTATCCTCACAGTTAAGAAATGGCCTCAGCTTCCAAAGCGACAACAGAAGACAAAAACTCCTATGTTTATAGCAATGGTTGTCCTGTTCTTAATGCTTTGGAAAGTTTCACACATCTTGTTCACTGCTTCAAACACAAATTACTCATAGTTTTTCCACATGAAAACTTAACTTATTTTTATATCTTTTATACACTGACTCTAAAAGGCACTTTCCTTTTGATGTAACTAACCTCACAATTTTCCTCTACCAGAGGGGAATGCATCAGAGAAGGAAACAGGTCAGCCTGCCTGGGAAGGTTCCCCAAAAGAGCAAGGATTTCGTCAGTAGCTGAGGAGAATAGCCAGGCTGACTGACAATTAACCAGAGGCTCCAGTTGACTGGCTTCTGTTCCAGCTTCCTCCTCCTGCATTTTCATTGTAGAAGCAGTTCCATCCTTTCATGTGCATTTTTTTCCCTCTTTGAGGAGCTTAATGTAACAGGATCAGGGAAAACAAGATACCATCCCAGGATACTGGGAGAACTGATAGGAACAACAGCTTTGGTTTTGTTTTGTTTTTAAATCAAGTGTGCCAAGCCTAGATATACAAGAGAAGACATTGTACCTGTATTCAGGAAAGGGAACAACGAGAGCAAATTTAGAATTATTTATCTGGTTTAAATGGCACATCAGTATTTGAAAAACATTCTACAGGGAAGAACAAGACACTTTAGTAAACAGGAAAATGGGACAATATACACTAATTTGAATAGAATTGCAGCCTTTGTATGTTTGCTTCATCAGACAGCTGAGGTACTAAACAAGGTAGATATATTCATGTATATATCTTAACTCAGCATTTGAAATGGCAAGTTTAATGAAATTGAAGAGATGAGGATTAGTACAGATGGCAAGGAAGAAGATCTAGTAAGGATGGTAGTGGATTGTGCTCAAAAGAAAGCAGACTGAAGAGATGCTACAAATGGAGTCCCTGAACAATCAGTCATAATACTGTTCAGTTTAATAGTTGTTAGTTGACAGAGCAAAAACACGAGTATGCTAAGAAAATTTGCTGATGAGACAAACCTGAGGAGAAACAAAACAGATTAGAATATGAATATGAATCAGAAAAGAATAGATGGCACGTAGAAGCAGACTAATAGAAAGGGATGGAATAGGAGTACAGAGTTCAAAATCATGAATTTAAAGACTTTAAACTGTTAATTTTAAACTGAAAGCATCAGCTGAAAAGAGAGAACAAGAAAAATTTGTATCTGCCTGGCCCATCAATGACAGAATATCCATGAGGCATCATTCTGAAGAGATCAAGAAAAAGGACAATACTCCCAGGGGAATATCAAATGAGTTTTTTTGTTTTGTTTTGTTTTCCAAGAGAGATCTGGAATATAAATGCTGTCACACTGGTACTGCGAAGACATCACCTAAAACTCCGCATACAGTTGTGATCAGTGGTACTGAAGAAATATAAATTAAACCTGAAATGTGCACAGAGAAGAGCCAGGAGAGACAGACATGTCTATATGTTACTCTGTTAATCAGACACCATCTATTTTTTGCCTGCTTCATTTGCTACATCAGCTTAGGACCCCTAAGTTTAGTATTGTGAAACCCTAGTTGAAAGTAAGACCTTTGAACATAAAAAAAGTTATTAATATAACTTTCTCAGCAAAGGCCACATTAAAGTATTAAAATAAATAGCAGCTGATTGAAGTAATTCTAAGGTCCCTGCACTTCTCAGACAAGTGCTTTCATGGCTACAAATTTGTATGTTTTTTAGCTTAAATTGACAGAAAACCATATCATATTTACAGATTCTGCAAAACCTCTTATCATTTCAGTGTGGTCTCACAAGTAGTCCAAGAAGATGGCGTAGCAAAGCTTAACCAATCCTTTTTTCCCAAATTCAGTGTTGACAACATTCAAGTACAAAAACAGAATTAATGAAAAATATGGAAGAGTAAGAGATAAGGCATCAAAATATAAGACATCAGAAGGTGTTAAGCACCACAATTATAACAACAGTTTATCACCAAAGCCCAAAATAAGTATCCTCTGTGCTATCACCCTGCATAGTACAAAAGACAAATACAGAGATGGTTGCAAACTCAAATATCAGTTCCTAATTAAATATATATATATATTTACAACATGATATCTACATTTGCTATGGGTAGTCCTATAAATGAACTTGATCATTTAAGCCCTTTACTGATAAAACAATTTCAATCTGTAGATTTAACAGTAGGAGAACACACTGCAAGATTATGCTGAATATGCTGCATACAAGTTTCCAGCAAATTTAACGTATGATTCTGCCCCAGATGTCCCAAGGCAAGCATCCTTACTACTAGAAACTTTAAAATACTGGCACAAGTGATCAATCTCGAGCAAAGGTGAAATGTTGCCAATGTCTGACTACTTGTCTTGAATTTTTACCCTTAATATCTCTGCATAGTCTTCTCCTTGCTTCTATGACTTGTTTGGTTACAATCTCCATGTAACTATGACAATAATGAAAAACTCCACCACATGAATGGCTCGTTCACTATTGCTTCTTGTGCTTAGCAATATAAATAACCAAAGTTCTCTCCAGCACCTTCACAGTTTTTTTTTTGTTTTATAGTACATTTAAAGAAAGAAACAAAGTACAGTAATTTTACATACTGACAAGATTTTTAATACTTGTAGCGAACAACTTTAGGAACCACCTTCTGAAACAGATACACCCTCAGAATCTCTCCTTACCACCCCCTGCAGCTTCTTCTCATGCTTACTGTCACACAGGAGACTAAGCAGGCAGAAATGTCTTTACATGATGCCGTATGGTATGGAATACCCCTTGGCTGGGGTCAGTGGTCCTGGGTCTGTCCCCTCCCAGCTCCTCCTGCACCCACTAGCCTCCTCAATGGCAGGGCAGGGTGAGAAGCTGAAAAGTCCTTGTAAGGACTGCTCTGTAACAATTAAAACAAGCAGGAGACATTTCTTCTCAGAAAGAGCAGTCAAGCGTTGGAACGCGTTGCCCAAGGAAGCGGTGGAGTCACCGTCTCTGGGGGCGTTCAAGGAGAGGTTGGACCTGGCACGTAGGGACACACATGGTTTAGTGGGTGACATTGGTAGTAGGGTGATGGTTGGACCAGATGATCGTGAAGGTCTTTTTCAACCTTAATTTTTCTGTGATTCTATGATTCTATGACATTAAATAAAATAAAATAAAATAAAATAAAAAATAAAAGCTATTCAAAGCCAAAAGGGAAGATCGCAAATCTTCACATTCCTTGAGCCTCCACACAGATTTGTTCGTATGTTGAGCTTTGCTTGCACTTCATCCCTACTGTCCTGGTCTTCTCAAATGTTGTTTGCAACTGTCTTTTCCCAAATGGCAACCTGGTCATCATCAGAAAGATGTCCGAGTCCTCTGTCACACTGGCTGTGTTTGACAACGTCCATTTCAAGTATCCCTTGAACACTGAGGAACCAGGCCTCTCTTTTCTTAATTTTATACAGACTTTAAAACTTTCTCAAAATTAAATGATATAATTAGTCTCAGTTCAGACCAACCAGTAAGCAAAATCAAATGCAGGGAGCATGCTTCACAATACAGCTAAAGAGAGATGATTTTTCTTTCATATCTTAATTTCAAACTGGTTGATGATACTGAGAGAAGGCTGTCATTACTGTAGTGTTACTCATCGCTGCTGAATCCCTAAGTTCTCAGATACCTACATACCTAGTCATACACGCACACCACATGCAGGCAAAACATATTTAACACCCAATAAAGTTGTCAATGTAGGAGAAACCAGAGATTAATATGGAGCAAAACTACATTACTGTTCCACTTAGAAAAGCAGTCCCATCTAGGGCAGAATCAGAATAGAATAATAGTCCTAGCGTGAAGAAAACTTGCCTTCCCAGTCATCATGACGTGTTGGCTCTGATGATAAATACAGGACCTTCTGTAAGCCAATTAAATTCTAGTTAATTGCAAGCTCTTTTTGTTTGTTTTGATACAAAATTATTTTTTGAGTGTAATCTCCGTTTTTTTTTTTTTTTTTTTCTTATGCTCCTTGCAATCTTGTTTCAATTTCAGAATTAACAGGAAATGCCAGTTGAAGCCTCTTCTCTTCCTCCTTTCTCTTTCATCCTGCTCTCACCCTCCACCTTCAAGACAGCAGGAATATAACCAACACTGCTGACAGATAACAGGGGTTTGCTTACTAAGTTTACCTGTCACTGCCGACAGAGTATGAGCTATGCCAACATTGCACAAATTTGGAATGCTTTTCTTGTCTGCAAGTGATCTCTTCACTGCTACAAAGGTAGGCATCACTCCCAGTTTCCTGTAATTTACAACCGGGTCCATCTTTGCTGTAACAGAAAAATGAACAACTGTAGGTCTAGCTATCAGCTATCCTTCAATCTGTAGTCATCCCGAAATTTGGCTTGCTGTTTCCTTCCCAGGAGACTAGTTTAACAGTAAATCAGTTACCTGTCAGAGTTTCAGTTTTGGCTGGATTTTCTTCCAAGTGTTCGAACTCATTCCTGCACATGTCTTATTAGCCTTTCTCTTAGTAAAATAAAGCTAATAATTTGAAAATGACATTTCTTCGAGGAACTTAATATCTGCTGTTGTCACTAACACCAAGATTGCTCAAGCACAAAAAGGTAAAAGCTAGCAACACTAAAATTTTCACTTTAAAAATGTTTATTGAATAGCAATTTTATAGTCAGTTTCTGTTCTGCAATTAATCTGATTATTACTGCTACACAAGCAGGGCGCAGAAAATTATCACATTTTTTTCCTACATGAAAAATACAACCACTAGAGTCCAAGATATTCATTTGTGGGTTTGTCTGTTTGTTTGTTTTTCTCCTCATATTAGAACTTAATTAGTAGATGTTTTTCAAAGTTTTTTTTGGTTGTGGTTGCTGTTGGTTTTTAGGAAACATAATTGACTTTTTTTCCCACTTGTATATAAAGGTAAACCAAACTCAATAAAGCCATTTACTTTGGGGGGAAATGAGGGAAAATGTTCCATGCCTCATTTTTATGTACTAGCAGCAACACCCTGGGGATACAGAAAACCCCAGTGCAGACTGCAATACAATACGGTTGAATAGCTTATGTAAGTACGCACACCAAAAAAAAAAAAAAACAGCTACCCTAAGATCACATGCATTTTGTATGATGAGGAAATGAAAAAAACTTCAGAGAAGGTCCTTACTGGATCAGCAACGTCTTCCTCTGATTTACACTCTCTAAAAATGATGTCACTTAATATAGAGCAACTCCAAAGGCAGTGGAGACACTCAGACCAGTAGTAACATCTGAATGGAAGACCAGGTTTCAGACATCATTATAACGTGGCAGGATTCTGCACCTAAGCATAGAAAGAAAACATTAGATAACTAAACACTGAAGAAATTTCAGAGCTGAAGAGACTACATTCAAAACTACCTGACTATAAATATCTTCCTAGCGGGGCCCTTTGTAGTTAATATTGTCCACCTCCAGCTTTTAAGCTAGAGATGCTTTAGCATATGCAGAGTGAAAGATCCTAATGTCTCAAAGCACAATAAAGCTGTGACCTACCATTACCTATGCTGCAGCAATTTTATGAAGAGCAGTTTAAAATATGGGTAAGAGCTCCCCTTACTGGTCTGCCGTTGAATTGTTAAACCTTCAATCCTGAACCTCTTCTGATGTGAGACAAAGACGGGTAAAATACTAATACTATTCCACGTGAAAAATATAACCTCCACGTTATATTTGTATCAGAGCGTCTATTCCTTTTGCTTTTCTCATCAGTTCTAAGTCATAAGACCAAAGATAGTGTCTTTAACATGACTTAATTTGGGACAAATTTGTTCTTCTATCATTATAAATTTCTCCAATTTATTGAATCCTAATTTTGTAAGCTTTGCCAAAGTCTGAACTACCGAACAGACAGGGAGACCCAATTCTGACACACTGAGCAATGCCTCATTTCACAGTAAACTCCACCAGCTTTAATGGGATAACGAACTAGTCAGTGGGGAGAGAAGATCAGAACCTGCTGTGGAATTGGGAAATGCAAAAATATTACAAAAAGTTTACTTTTTTTCTTCAGTGGCCTATTGTCTGTTTGGAAAAGCAAAATTTACCTTTCAGCCTCTGCTTGTATATGTATTTTTACGTGGACAGATTATATCAATTTATTTTAAGATTAGGTTTTTAGAGATTTACTTCTGCAGGCTCAGCCTCAGGGCTGACTGAAATTGGACACTTCTGGTGATGATGACAACTAAGAAAAGTTAAAATAAGCCATTTTAATGATGCCATGAAATCCCATTATCTAAAAGTCACAGTAAACAATCTTGTCAATGCATAAAACACTTTCTCTAGTTTGTTCTCAAATACTTGAGGTGGCCCCACAGAGTTAACATGAATGAGAAAAAACAGTAAAGTCTGTCATTATGTCACATCAAAAATCAGAAGATATGCCTTAGAATATACCCTGCAATTCTGCAAAAATTGTAAAATTGTTTCTTAATGTACAGAGCTTGGAGAAATTTTTGTAGAACACATCACAGTGTAGCCATCTGGCTTTTAGCACTCTGCCCCATGGAACAAAAACCAAACTATTATTATATATGGAATCACATTAAATCAAACCAAAGCCTCATCATTCTCCATTACACATGGATTCAGATGCTTACCTTTTTATGAAAAAACACTGACAGCTTAGCTGCAAAGCCACTTAATCTGGGTTCTCTCAGGTAAAATGGTATAACTTCCTGAAGCATTCTCTCAGTTTTCTTTCAACAGTTTCTTTATTTTTGAGCCTGCATCTGTTCTCTTTAATTATGTTTTTTTCCTCCATTACTGCACTGGACAATTAGCCTCCCTTGGCTTACTGTTGCACTGGAGAGAAGGAAAGGGGTCTTGTGTGTTCGTACCATGCCAAGAAATTAATTGCAATGTGTTTATGAAAGCGATATTGATCAATCTGTTTAAAGTTAATTACTACTCAAAAGCAACTGTTCATATCAAAAACCACAACTGACTTGCAAGTTTTTTTTTAGAACTACTAAGTATAAGTAATTAGAACGTAGCAAATGAAGCTCAAGTAAGCGTCCCTTAGGTGACAGCCCTACCGTGCTATTCCTCCATTAGGCTGTATCATAGAACAATTTAGGTTGGAAAACACCTTCAAAATCATCAAGTCCAACCACCACTTTAACACTACCAAGTCCACCACTGAACCATGCCTCAAGTGCCGCATCCACACATCTCTTAAATGCCTTCAGGGATGGGGACTCCACCACTTCCCTGGGCAGCCCGTCTGAATGCTTGGCCAGCCTCTCCACAAGAAATTCTTCCTGACATCCCTTGGTGCACCTTGGGGCCATTTCCTTGTGTCTTGTCAGTTGACACCTGAGAGACTGACACTCACCTCACTACAACCTCCTCTCAGGCAGTTGTAGGGAGCAATGAAGTCTCCCCTAAGCCTACTTGTCTCCAGACTAAGCAATCCCGGTAATTCTAACATGATTTTTCAAATACCACCATTTGACGAGAATGATCATTTACCTTTCATCGAAGTCTGGATAGAAAATAAAGTAGGATTTCAAACAAAAGATAAGACACTTAAATAAACTGTATTAAACTATCAAAAAATGTTAAGACACACTATTGATTAGCGCTGAAAAACATTCTACAAAATTAGTCAGTAATCTGAGCGATCTCAAGAAAGAGTTTAGGAAGCATAAACCATTACTTTCTCTTCAAGACCACTTCCTCATTTGCATAGATAACAATTTTCAACTCTTTTATTTCAATAAAAACGCGTGGCTGGTTCTTGATCTACATGAGCAGGGAAGCATTCACTTGTAAAAGATGAAGCAATCTGGACCCAAATCCATTGTTCTGTACAGTGAGGTGGGGGAAAGAAGGGGCAGGGATGACAACTCCCGAAATTACAAGAAGCTCAATTCTACAAGAGTATTCATTCTTCCGCGGAAGCCTGAATATATGCAATTTTGCAGAACCTTCTTTAGAAAGCTTTTTGATCAAAAACATCTAATAAAATTTTCTCCTGAAGCTTCAAAATTCTCAAATGAAAGAAGAAAGCACCTTGCTATCTGCTGGATAACCAAAAATGCAATGGTGTGAGTCAGTTAAAAAAGAAACCAAAACACTATTACTTAAAAAAGCCCTTCTATTTACAATTGTTTTTTCCCCGAAAGATGGCATTTCTCCAACATCAATAAGCAGCTCTGAAATCCAAGCTTTCTTTTGAAGCAGTGTCCTAGAAGTCTTTCAATTATAAATGATCATTCATAAATCCAACACATTGGGATATTCTGAATAGGTAGCAGGGTAAGAAAGAAAAAATGTAATGCGTTATTCTTGTTTCTGTAACCCGCATCTGTCATATTTGTAATCTTTGCAGTTTTTATCACCATGCACTAGCTGACTTACTGAATAAGCCAGTGTTTAAATTAGTGAGTTACAGATGCAAACTTTCAGCATTAAAAAATGAGGTCTTTTCATTGCAGGTTTGTGGTGGTTTTACTGTGCTGGGCAGCTGAACACCACAGCCGCTCTCTCACTCCCCCTCCTCAGATGAGGAGGGGAAGAAGTAAAGGAAAGAACAACTCATGGGTTGAGATAAGGATAATTTAATTAAAGGGAAACATATATATATATGAAGGAAATATTATTAATTAACAATTCAACTAAAGGGAAGAAGGGAAAAAAGGAAAGGGGAAAGAGAGAGGGAAAGAGAACAGCAAAACAAAACAAGTAAAAGCTATGTGGAAGTGCAGAGGAAAGAAATTACTCTCTACTTCCCACAAATGAGCGATGCCTGACCACGTCCTTGAAGCAGGGCCTCAACGCACGTAGCCGGTGTTCGCGAGGAGGACAGACGTTTTCGCAATGAAAGCCCACCCCTCCCCTCTTCCTCCTTCTTCCACCTTTTATTGCTGAGTGTGACATCGTATGGTATGGAATGTCCCTTTGGTTGGTTTAGGTCAGCTGCCCTGGTGATGTTTCTTTCTCACTTTTTTGCCCACCCCCCAGGAGGGTTAGAGAAAGTCCTGATACTGTGCCAGCACTGCTCAGCAGCAGACACAACACTGGTGTGCTAACACTGCTGTTCTAGCTACATGTGCAGAGCGTGGCACTGTATGGGCTGCTGCAGGGAACGTTAACATCCCAGCCAGACCCAGTACAAGGTTTCATCAAATGGGCAACAGAGGAGAAACAGATAAAGTAAAAACAAAAACAAACAAACAAACAAACAAACAAAAAGATTTTTTGTAAATAGAGCAACTAATTCTTTATTTACCCCTTCCTGTTCTTGTGATTAGGTGTTAGCTTCAGTGAAAAAAATACAAGCAGTGACATCTAAAGGATTGGTCTCCAATTTATGTTCCCCTTTTAACTGGCTATTGTTGATGGAACTGATCAGTTTACAACTCAAACGTTATGATGCAGGGTAACAGATTTTGCCTCTACCTGACAAAACCCTAAATTCCCACCAGCACTCCCCAAACACAGAAAGCATAGCCTTAGTAAAACTACACAATTATTATGGGGTATCTGTAAAATGTTTGACAAAAATGTTTGATGTATAAAACTCACTAAGTTAAACCAATATCTGATTTCTTCTGACCGTACCTTCAACTTACAGGGATGTTCCATCAAGCACAGATACTTTAGCAGACATTCTTTACATTCTATCAGTCACACTATAACCAGACTTAATCAATTCCACAGGAATATAACATGTCAGGAAAGCTTATATAGCATTCCAAAACTGAAACACCACTCTAATTTCTGGGTCATACCATTTAACAAGATAATCCTAATGGAAAAACTGAAAACGTGCATCAAAAAAACACTCTATGCAAGACCTCAAGTATATCATTTTATGGATTTTAATAAAGATACCATAGTCTTTCAAAGTGAGAAACAAAATTCAAGAACATTTTGAAAATTATCAGTTTTCTAGAATAGCCACTTTCAGGTAGAACTTTCTAACCACAATTTATCTTTGAAAACAGTAACAAACAAGTTACTGAAATTTGCTATTCCCAAGCTGGCAGTAATCTCATTTCTCTAGCCTTTTTATTTCTGAGTAATAGGAAAAGAGTTCTGGTCCATTAGCTCGCCCACTCTCTCCTGGAGGAAGTTAACCAGCTCGGCTAAAACAAAGACGTGAGTTTCATCCAGGTCTTGTATGATGAACTTCTTTCCCAGCGCATTTGACTCATCCAAGTAGAGCAGAAATTGCTTCATTGCTGGGTCGCTGTAAAGACAAACACAAATCAGATTGCGCCTTCTTCGTAGTAAGATACAGCTAAAAACAAACAAAACCCCAACCCTTTTAAGACATTCCCAAAGTTGTTTGGGAAATAATACTAACGTCAAGAGCTTTTTACAATCTTAAGAAAGATTATGAAGCTTTTGAAAAAGTTTTTTACTCTGGAAATAAAAAATTGCTCTGGTTACTGTAGAGATAAAAACGTAATTTATAACCACTTCTAAAAAGAATGGGCTGCCTGATTGGCAGAGAAGTGCCACTACATTGCTATTACAAAAGTAGCTTAAAAAGAAAGCCTCACCGTAACAAGGTGACTTTAAACTTACATTTCTGTTTTCAGAAATAGCACTTTTAAACATTTTTTTTTTTTTTAAGTGTAACCAAAACCCAGCAGAACAAACATCTTGAAGTAGGCAAGTGGTCCTATATGAACTGTACATTTACCAAACCAACTAACAGACTCTTTCATGATATCACCTTGGAAATTAAATTTAAGCGTATAGAAGAGAACATTTCAGAAGTATGCAAATTACATAACTGAGATGGCTGCATTATACCGAGCAGCTAGATGATGTTAGGCAATATGCACAGACTGATTTTCACAAAATCAACATGCAGAGCTGTAACCAGTGCCAGCAGATCTATACTACAGCAGACTATACTATCTTGTTCAGTATCTGAAGATTATAACCCTTGATATTTTGTCCCAAGAACAGCTTAGAAATACACTGGAAAAATATGAAATAAGACCTGCACAGTATCAGCATTTCACTGTTTTGTCTGTGTGACTTAAAAGATTTAAAAGCATCTATTTTTCCCTACTCTCTGCCTACTTGTTATCTTGAACATCCTCAGAAATTTGGGTTGTAAAAAATTTGTATTTGAAGTGTAAACAAGGGGACAGTTTTGCAAGAATCTTGTATTTTCTTTTAGGATGGAACTTCTTTGGCTACCCTTACGCAAAGGCAAGGAGAAAAAAAAAACCTATCCAACACAAAGATTGGTTTTCCAAGGGGCTGTTGAAACTGTCTGATGGCATAAGCGTAGATTTGTTATCAGATAGAAGATTCCTTTCCCTTCCAGGGAGGATGATGAAGTTCCACTCTAATACTAACAGGAAAGTGGCCACAAGGCTGTACAAGAACACTGATCTTTCAGTATGTGAAAAACAATTAAGGTGCAACACATAATGTTGTGTTAACTGCCTGAGATATTAGAACTTCTTGCTTTGTCAGTCAACAAATCTGTTTTGGGCCCCTTTACATTGTCACCTAAACACCTACATAGTCACAGAGACACCTTCTTGTGCTCGGGTTTGTCAACATACTGCAGCAGGGACAAATGTGAGCAGATAAGGTTGTTATTATGGCAGAATTCAGGCCCTGGGCAGCTCGCACACAGCCATTAGATATGCAGATGTGAGCTGGCCCAGGTCCAGTCAGCCTGGAAGCTCAGACAGCAAGCACGCAGTTGCTTCTGCCCTTTTGCAGTTACAGCCTGTAAATATGCTTACAATTTAAGTGTAGAGCAGATACAGTATGTCACGTAATGATTTGTAATGCCTCCACAAACCTTGACTGATGGTTCCTTTACCGTGGAAGTAACCAATTATCAGATCCTTAGGCTAGACTGCATGTAAGTAGATGTACTGTGTGTATATCAATAGTTTACAAGTGCATTCCTTTTAGAGCACGATCTACAGAGCCACACATCAGCCTTGCATGGAATTTGGGCTGGAATTAAAGAAAAGAAAGGCTGAAAAATGATCTAATTTTCCCTCTAGAATCACTGAAGGGGCACACGGCCCGGGAACCACACCAACAGCCACTACTTGCAAGGAACACGAGGAGCGTGTGACGGCGGAGAAATAACAGCGTTAAACAAGCGGATACGCGGCCAACAACAAGACCCCGGCCGGCAAACACGGCCGGCGCCCCTCACCACTCGATGAGCACGCCCTTCAGCACGTTCACCATCCTGGCGGCTGTCGCGCAGCTCCCGGCACCCACGGGCTGGACACAGGCCGGCAGGGGAGGCCTGCAGGGAGAAGAAAGGAGAAACGAGCCGCGGTCGCACCCGGCCCGCCGGGACGCGAGGCCTCGGAGCCCCCCTGACAGGGCCGGCAGTGGGGGGCGAGATCCAGAGGCCCTCGCTCGCTCCCGCCGCGCGCGCCCCCGCCCCGCACGCACCCGCACGCTCGTCCCCGCCGCTCCGGCCGCGCGCGCACCGCGCAGGCGCCGGGCTGACGTCACGGCGCAGCGCGAGGGGAGCGGCGGGGCCGGCGGCGGGAGGAGGCGGAAGGTAGTGGGTGGGGGGAGGGGGCGGTGTGTGAGGGGAC
>CM021767.1:54506133-54696576 GCA_011076525.1 Nettapus auritus | reverse complement strand
TGATCCTGGAGGTCTCTTCCAACCTTAGTGATTCCATGTATTAACAGAAGGAAACCAAGAAGTCCCCTTGTTTCCAGAGATTGGACACTGTCCTTAAAAGCAGTCATAAGTTAGTTTACTTCCTTCTCTTTTAGACGCTACCTTAAATTCAATGAATCACAGAATCACAGAATAGTCTAGGTTGGAAGAGACCTACAAGATCACCAAGTCCAACCTCTGACCTAACACTAACAAGTCCTCCACTAAACCATATCCCTAAGCTCTACATCTAAACGTCTTTTAAAGACCTCCAGGGATGGTGACTCAACCACCTCCCTGGGCAGCCTATTCCAGTGACTAACGAACCGTTCAGTGAAGTTCTTCCTAATATCCAACCGAAACCTATCCTGGCTCAACTTTAGCCCATTCCCCCCCGTCCTGTCACCAGGCATGTGGGAAGCATCAGGGGATCCCATCTTCTGAGATCGGATTTACTGATCAATATTTCCACACGTGGTACTTCACCATTTTCAGTTAATTGTCATTGTGGCAATACGGACTATATTTGATATAAGGACATCTATATTTTCAACATAAGCATTTGCTAAATATGCTGATTATCAATAGTGGTGTGATTGAAATCTGAACAGATTCACTTAATATTTCACAATCAGCATATGTGTGTCAATGCAAACACTAAAATTTCAGCTATCGTAAAATTTTAGTTTCATGTTTCTTCTGCAGCATATAAAGCAACAGATTTTTGTGTTTTATGATTATTATAAATGTTTATTATTCTTGATGGATTTCGGAACAATTCTTGCACTGAAAATTCATTCAAACTGTTAGGAATTTAGATGAAGTCTTAAGCAGAAGTAACATACATTTGATTGTTGTTGTCGGTAGCCAAAGCAAACATATATTTTCATAACTTTAGGTAGGTTTTTTTTTCTGTAGATAAAACGTAAATGCTTAGATGGCTTTGTTTCTTAATGCTTCATAGCTGTACTTTCATAGGAGCTCCTTGCATAGAGGTTAAAATGAAGCCTTTATTAACTATAGAGCTTTTGTCTTCTTGAAGTGTGATCTGTCAGCGGAAGAAACATGTAAATGTTAGTTTGATTTGCCTTTTGATGACAAAACTATGATCTTGTGTCCTAGTAAGTCAAAATAATAGATGTGTTAAGACCAAATCAGTTAAACAAGGCCTTTAAAACCAGTCGTTTACCGAGCTGTATTAAAATGTGTGTCATACTGAGTACTGTCTTCATGGAGATGTGACCATATCTGGTATTTAAGGGAGAGTTACTAAGAAGTAGGAGAAGAGAAGTTAATTGGGGAAGCATACTTAGTAATATCAACAGCAACACATAACTGCATGAAACACTGCTGTAGGCTGCTCCTGTAATTGAAGTGCAGCCTATTAAATTCAGGAGTTTATAGACTAGTTTAATTAGAGTGTTTTATGTGGAGCAAAATGGCATAAATATGGTTTATGACCTTCACAGTTTATTACAACCTTTGTTAATGTGACCTTTGCTGTAAAAAGATAAGGCGGGGGGGACTACTACAGGTTTTCTGTTGTAATTCTCAAATCAGTAATTACTTTTAAAATTATTATTATTTTTAACAGAATGTCAGTGGCTGCTTACTGTATATTTTGCTGTAGGCAGATAAGAACCTCTGGTCCATCCACCCAAAAAACCTTACCCTGGAATGATATAAGTAAGTACAGTTCTGTAAGTATCGTTCACGGGTGCTAATAAAAAGGAAAGAAATCTGTATTGGTATAACGCTATGCATAATTAAATGCTACAAAAAGATCTAAATCTCTGCATAATTGATGATCAGAAGCTTTTATTTGCCTGAACTGGATGTCTGCTTCTGACCTCTCTTTGCATAGCAATAATGATACCAGTATGTTACCTGGATGATGATAGTTTCTCCAAAATACAGTCTCATTAGATTATCTTAAACTCATTTTTTAATCCTTTTTATACTTTTTTTTTAACCTATAGTGCAATGAAACCATTGTATCTATAAACTGCTAGTCACGGGGCAACACCTGAATAAACATTTCAATTTCTTTTGTTTCTTTATCCTTATTTACTGATTTTAGTTCTGCAATCTTCCCTGCTAAGTTTCTGCTTCCTTTGGTGCCTGCTGTATAGGATGAGAATTCTTACAATTCTAAAGTTTATTTTCCAGCACTAAAAGATGGGATATTTCCACTTCTGCTTGACAGGAAGCATTACATTTATGTATTTATTTTCTCTCTTTTCAACCTTCTCCGCCAGTTTTTTCTTCAGCATGTAGCTTTCTCTTTTCTGCATGGCAAAATTCTTAAAGCCTTGCAAAGGCAGAACCTGGTGTCAGTGGGTATGGGACAAACCTCCCAGTTCTTGCTGAAGAAAATCAATTATTCATGATAGGTGTGATAAGTTCCGTTGGGTTTGCGGCTACTGTTATTAATAGAGTTGCTCTGTATTGAGATCCTTACATCCAGATAATCAGCTGAACTCTGTCCAGGACAAATACTTCAAATCTGACAGGAATCTTTGGATTTACGAGGGAAATTGCTGCAAGGGGCATGCGTTTATTCAACTCTTTCCTTTATAAATTACTTTCACTGAAATTATTTGAAGTATGTATTTTCTTAGGGTGATTCTGCAGGACTTTTCACATACAGTGAAGAAGCACCGCAGTAATGTAAGGAAAAGTGAACTCCTTAAAATAGCGTGGAGCTGCAAGTGAATGCTAGTGATGTAGACAGGATTTTTACTGTTAATTCCTGCACCTAGGAAATGAATAGGTAACAGTATTCAAAGTACATGGCATTGATGAGACACAATTTATTGCCTGGTTTAGGAGAGCAGGAAATTCTAATTGAATAATATTTTCACTATTTTTAAATTCAGGTAGAGATTTCCTGAAAGCCATAGAGAAATAGAAAAACATTAAAAAGCTTACTCTTCATTACTGAAATTCTTACTGCTTGGTAATCAAATGCTAACTGTTTGTATTGAGATGATGCACATGACTTTGATGTGATTTTTTTTCATTTTTCAAGGAAAAGTTGCAAAGGTAACTGGATCACTTGTACTAGGGTAAGTTGTAACTAACAAGTTTATATGTAACTTATGTATACGGTTAAAATTTTAATTCATGTTACTTTCAAAAAATGTGACTATCATGGGACCTCTAGGCATGATAGCATATAGTTTTGCAGCATATTCTCTGGTAGTGATTATTTATTTTATTTATTTCATTTTTTTTCAATACTGTGCTGAGTTGAAATAATTTGTAGACTCATGTATTTGGCAAAATGTAGTGTTGACAAAGAAAGAATAATTTATACTAAAACGACTTAACATTTTTGCTGTGGTTTTTCTGTTTAAAATAATACTCATGTACAGTTCTCTTTTATTTCAAGAGGTTTTTTATTCATTACATATGAAGTTCTGTCCTTAAAGAAATTACTGCAAATCGATACTCAAGCTATCCATCAAGAAAAACTTAAATCCCATGTATATATACGAACGTCTTCTCTAAATCCAAGCGAATATCAAGGTAAGATACATAATTGTTTGGAATCTAAAAATTACATTTTAAGAGAATAGAATATTTCTGGAATTCGCCCTTATATCAAGGAAGATATATTTCTTGAGATCTGTTATAAAAATAATATCCTTCACAATGTCACCGAATTAATTTTAAGCCGTTAGCTGTTTCTTTTTTTAATATGGTCCTATATGCACTTTTATGTAATGTACTTTATAGCTACGTGTACGTATACCTGTGTGTGGGGGGGTGTGTGTGTGTGTATATATATATATATATATAATATATGAGAAATAATGTGAGACAGCTGTCTTTCAAACTTCAAGTAACCTGAAAATACTCTTGTAGGGATCACATACCATGCCAGAAAAGAAATCCATAAAGCAGTGAGGAAAATTCTAGAAACAGAAGCTAAACTTTTCTGGAGGCCTTTTAATGGTAGGTATTAAAGGCACAGCTTTATCCATGAATATTGATTTTGATTTGTAAAACATAAGCCTTTTACAAGGGAAAATAATTTTTCTTAATAACAGCATTTTCTATTGTGTTTGAAACAGTGGAAATATTATTTAATAGCTTTTAACATAACTTCCTGTATTAATACAGAATGTTGATTTTTTATATGTATTGAAACCACTCTTTTTATTTAGATAAGTAAAAGTGATGGTTAAGAAGAGATTTGAAGAAGAAATTTGAGATTATTTTTCTGTGTCAGAAGAGATTTTAAGCTTATGATGCCAAGTTAATATTTGATACCCAAATGTTGTATACCAAAGGATTTTTTTTTTCAGGGAGTGTAGTGATAGAACAAAGGGTAACAGTTTTTAACTGAAAGACAGTAGATTAAGATTAGGTGTTAGGAAGAAATTATTTATGGTAAGGATGGTGGGACACTGGCACAGGCTGCCCAGAGAAGCTGTGGATGCCCCATCCCTGGAGGTGCTCAAGGCCAGGCTGGATGAGGCTTTGGGCAACCTGGGAAGTGGGAGGTGTCCCTGCCCATGTCAGGGGGGTGGAACTGGGTGGGCTTTAGGGTCCCTTCCAGCCTGAGCCATTCTGTGATACTATGAAAGCTGTTTTGGAGTTAAAATAATCTCTAAAGTTTAATTTTAGAAAAGTATGTTACTCTTTCATCAGAACTGCCAACATTAACTAAAAGCAACATGGTCTTTTTATAAAGACGTGTCACTGCTTTTTAGAGTAATTTAAAATGAGAAATTCAATTCTAATTAAAAAACTGCTCGTGAGGCATACTATCTATTCTCATTTAACTATCTGTTAAATGGTTATAATGATAAGTACCTCCAGTACAGTGCTATGAAATTAATTGTTCAAGGTCAGAGCCTCAGAGTTGCTAACCATTTTCAACTCTTACTGGAAGCTGGTAAATCTGGTTGGTAAATGCCAGCCAGTATGTGTATGAAGCAGGTATACAGAACACCAAGTTGGTGACATTAAACTGAATTAAAAATGTCCTATTATAAATTTTAAGAATCAGCATTTTACTAACGTCATTCTGTCATCTTTCATTGTACCAGTTTGATGTTAAAATGTTACGCTACAAATCATTGTTAACAGCTAATATTGAAATATTAGAAGGAACAAATGTTTTTATTCAGGGAAGGGGAATGTGGCTGTTAAAATGCTCTTTAATAATAATTATTTGGTTTTAATTTGCTTTCCGGTAAAGAACACTTCAGTACGTTTGATGGAGAAGATCACGAATGTGCCTTGTGGCTCCTCTTGAAAAGGACTCAGTCAGAAAACAAAGAGGTCCGGCTGCAGGCTGTACAGGATCTGGCAAAGAACACTCGCTGGCATGGTAATGTATGCTCATGTAGCTTAATTCAGCTCAGAAACGCAACAAGTCTCAGTTAGCTCCTGCAAATCTGCTGCCAACACCAAAAAAGGCTAGGAACTGTGAGGGGTGTAATACGCTCTGTACTTTGGTCTAGAATGTGTGTTTATTTACGTGTGAAGCAATTTTTTTCCCCAATATCCTCATACAGAGTATGTATCTGCAGAGCAGGCCTCTCTCTGCTTCCCCACCAGTGATGCAATCAGCAGTTAGAACAACATTGCCTTGGTGGTGGAGAGCAGTTCAGGTTCATTAGTTCTTTGGTCTTTCTATTGGGACTGCTAACCAGGACATTAGTTCTGGCGGGGATCATTGCGAGGCTCTGTAGCAAAGGGTTTTAAGGCTGTTCTTCAGTTAATAACAACTGTGTGGGAGCGGATAGACCATCATAGCAGGGTAGTAATGACAAACCACAAGTAGAGGACTTGCATGTGCAAGCATTATTTGTAAGCTATTTTCTATCCTAGTTATTTTTGTTCCTTTAGTAGTAAGAAATCCTAAGGATTCCTAATTCTTCACAAGCATATTCCACCGAATTTTAATGTTTTGGTATTATCAATGACGTTATATATCATAACTTATCATTAAATAGGGAAATCTGCATTTCTTCTATGGTCTTTTCCCCACTGTTACCCACTTTCCTGTCATGTAAACCGTCCTCTAAAGCCTGGTGTAGAGTTTAAGATTCTTGAGTCTCTCTATTCCTTTAGCAGCAAATGTCCTTGGAACCCCAAGCAGAGGTTATGTAAGTGTGTCCCTACCCGCTCCATAACTATGTTTCTTTCTCACTTTTTGGCCCACCCCCCAGGAGGGTTAGAGAGAGTCCTGATGCTGTGCCAGCACTGCTCCGCAGCAGACACAACACTGGTGTGATATCACTGCTGTTCTAGCTACAGGTGCGGAGCACGGCACTGTATGGGCTGCTGCAGGGGAAGTTAACATCCCAGCCAGACCCAGTACAGTCAAGAAGATAAATCAGGAAGTGAATGCGGCATTTGCGGAGAGTAGAAAATATTGCAGAGGCAAATTTTTCGTTTCCAGTGAATCTTTAATTAACATTTATATGTCAGGAATTAGGGCACATCCAAGCTATTCACCCAATTTTTTACCTTTTCAGTACAGGTGTACCAAAATCAATCTGGTTTCCGTTTCCAGCTCGGTTACAGAGAACATCCACTTCCCCTAATGACTGGGAATCAAGACGCTTGCCTCATGTTAAGGTGCTTGTTCTAATAGAATACCCTAGGAATACATGAATGCCATCAGAGTAGGGAGTTTGCATCGGAAACCCTATTGTAACGGCACCTAAGCTCACGTAAACCAAAATACATCTATAGCCAAGTATAGACAGGAGAATCTTCTGAGCAGACCTTCAGGTAACCAATGGACTAGCTCCCAAATTACACAGTGAGGTTGTCGAAAACATCCCTCTTTTCCTCTTCTCTGTTAACAATGCACATCAAAACGCCAAAATATGATTTCAGTTTTTCCATTTCCATGACACGGAAATGACACGACTGTTCATTTGGAAATAGTCTGTTGTTTATCTGTCATCTTTGTGGAGGATGTTGGGAAGTTTAATTTGGAACTTCAATCTGGGATCTCCGGCTGTATGCAAAGAAAAATCTCCCATTGGGTGTGCAGAGGCAGAACATGAAAGTTTGTAAGCAGGAGGTGGCCAGGCTGGCTAGGAAGAAGTTGGCCTAAAGTGAGCTGTGATGGCCAGCCGTGGCAAGGCTGCTGCGTGCGAGAAATGTGCAGCAAAGCTACAAGAGGCACTTAATTTCCCAGGTGGAAGGCATGGTTCTCTTTGATTCCCAGCAGCGGGGCGGCCCCCCAGCGGCTGCACGTTGGGTGCGGAGTGCACATCAGGAAGGGGAATTTCCTCAAGCACTTTCATCACAGCAGATGAGGTTTTTGTGTTAAATGGTGTTCCTTCCTTGTACACATGCGGTCCCTTGGTGAAAGAGGGAGCACGCTGGTTTCCAGACCCACGCCTGCAGATCTGCTCTTAGATGAGGACGCTTAATCTGCTTTGAAATTCTCTTGATGCCAGCATCTGAAGAAGCGGAGGCTGGTGCACTCGCTCCTTCTGCAACAGGCAAAGCCCCCTGAGGTTTCCCCAAGAAGAAGCAGCCGATGAGATTGTGAATCAGAAGCTTTATTTGAGCAAGGTTTGAGAGAGGGGTGGGGTGGGGTGGCGCGGAGGCGTGCCGAGCTCTCTTTGTCCATAGCCGCGGGGCCCGTTGGTGTGCTTGTAGGGCCATGGCTGGGTAGGGACGGGGTCCTTGTGCGCTTCCTGCTCCTTCGGTGGCTGTGGTTGTAGAAAGCTGCACCAGCCTTCAGGTCAGTGGCTGCAGAGGGACTGGGCAGAGGAGGGAAAGGACGGGACTCTGAGATGAGGTGAGAAAGGAAAATGATCAAAAAGAGCAGTCCCAGCCCGTTGCCAGGGTCAGCCCCTGCATCCCTGAGTGAGGCTCTCCCAGCCTCACTCCAAGGCTGTCCATCTCACGTCTCCCTGACAGCCAGGAGATGCCCATCGTGGCCGAGCCATGTCATCTCCTGGCATGCTGTGAGATCGTGGTGGGGTGTGGGTTAGGGATGGCTTCCGTGTCCTGTAGTTTGGTCCCATCGCTATGTGTCTTCCTTTAACGAGAGAAGGAACAAACGGAGCAGCATCCCCCTGTGACCCCAGGCTCACCCTGCCTGTGTGCCCGAGGATTCGAGCGTCTCACCACATCTGTCTGTATCCCATCGTCCTGACGGAGCGGTCACTGCCGTCCTGGCCTGATGCTGTCACCTTCCTGCTTCCTGCGGACTGTGGTGGGGTGTGGGTTGGGGCAAGCTTACCTGTCCTGTAGAGCGTCGGCAGCTCTTCCTTCCCGCTGAGTTCCCTTCACTGCGTGTTTCTGGCGGAAAGAGAAGAAGCACCAAACGGAGCAGCATCCCCCTTTGACCTCAGGCAGCCCCTGCCTGTCTGCCCAAGTATCTTGAGCGTCTCACCGAGGCTGTCCGTGTCCGGTTGTCCTGATGGAGCGGTCGCTGCTGTCCTGGCCCGATCGTGTCACCTTCTTGCTTCCTGTGGACTGTGGTGGGGTGTGGGTTGGGGCTATCTTACCTGTTCTGTAGGGTGTGGACAATTGTCCGGCACCGTGCTGGAAAGGAGAGGCCAGGAGTGTGCAGTGCTTTAGCTCGGTCAGTGTCCTGTAGGGCGCTGAGAGCCATTAGAGGTGAGGGCCTGAGGAGAGAGGAGCTGAGTTCCTCCGGTGGAGTTTGTGTCCGGAGCTGAGGCTGGAGCTGCAGGAGCAGGCAGCTGAGCAGCCTCCCCGTCAGCACGGGCAGCCAGAGCAGGCCTGCCTGGCGTTGGGGCCAACATTCCGGGCCAAGGCCCCTGCCCCTCTGTGACACGGGCAGTGCAGTGCTAGGGGCAGACTGGGCCCTGATGCCCTTGATGAACCAGCCACCCTGCTTTCCAAGAAGGCATTGCCACTGACAGGCTTCTGGAGAGCCACTGCTACTCTGGAAACCTGGTGGTTTCTATGAAGGAGCTTCAAATAAGCACTAAAGAGTGCTTCAGATACAGCTATCTGACACAGTTCCTGAAGCAGGGCTCCATTTTCTCACACAATAAGGAGTGGAGAAAGCTTTCAGAGTGGAAGTCATAACATCCCAGGCAGACCTGGTACAAAACAGAACAGTAGTTCCTGGTTCCGTCGCTTCCCCTCAGCAGGATGACTCAAAGTTTGTCCTGTATCTTCTGTAAGGAAGGGCTGCTTAAAACTGCACTGCGATATCTTGCATTTTCCAAGGTTACCCCATTTTTTTTTACTTGAACAATTGTATCGAAACACAGCTTTTTATATTGTCTAAAGTTCTATGCCTACGTCTTGGCAGCATTTGAATTTGACTCAGATTTTTAATACCGTATGCAGAAAAAAAATCAGATGCCTTTGAAACTTTAACTCAAGTCTGGGGTTTGAAGCTTGGATTTGTAGTCCTTGCATTTTTTTCCCAGTGGCAGTAACGAACATTTGCTTTTGCATGTTTTGTACTTATATCTGAGGATCCTTATCGAACTGGTGTATCAGGAACAATGAGTGCTCAGGTGTATTTTGTTGCAGCCTAGTGCTGGTCTAACAACTGCCGTTTCACCTTTTGGAATTCGTGACTGATCAGAAACCGCATTTAAAACCCAATGAGATATTTACAGTCAGTTTTAACCCCAACACTGATGTTCTCTTACTACAGATTATCAATATGGTACAGTTGCTCAAGCGTGTGATCAGAGGACTGCTATTGGTTTGGCTCGGTCCCAGGATGTCGATCTTCGCTTTTTCCTGCCTCCACCATCGCTGCCAAAAATGAAGAATGTAAGTAAAGGAAAAGTAGGTATTAGTTGATTCTTGCTTACTTGTTTGTTTTTAGGACTTGCGTGGTTTGTAACCATACTGACTGGAGTTCTTCCGGAGGAGAAAATTGGTGCTAAAATGAGGACCAAAATACAAAACTACAATGTCGGTGTGTATTAGAGGTACATAATACACACCTCTATAATATATTTTTTATTTAGAGATGTATGATACACACCTCTGGAGTGTATCTGTATTAGTGAGTGGCGTGATGCAACAAGCTAGGAATGGGGGGTTGATCAACTAAGTGTTCTTTGTGTGTCCAAATTAGATGTTCAGCAGCAATGAAGCTTGTTCCAGTCACACGTGCACACACTGCCAGTCCGTACCTGACCGGCAATGCAAAGCAGCCTTATATAAAGTCATCCTAGGTTGATGTGCTGATTCTGACAGAATCCTACATGTAGAGAGCGCTCCTGGAGGGCCTTGCATCCTCACTGTGCCAGTGTGGTGCTCTGCACAGTGCTCTCGCAGGCAGCTGTAACCTTGGCTGTGTAGGTATGGAAACCATTCTGAGTGCACCGTGTGATTGCCAAGTGCAGACGCAAGGCACATTTGCTGCCTGGAAAAATTCCTCCAGCATGTTGAGTTACTAAGGTAGTAACACCTGCTTTTCAACAAAAAAATATCTGTCTTCTTTTGATATCTCAACCTACTCATTTTTGCATTTAGAAATCATAGAAAGTGCTTGGAGATGAGCTTTGCTGTTACTCCTATGAACTAAGCTTTAACTGACGAGTTATCACAGTACTTGTCAGATCTAACTGAACAGTATTCCAACAGAAAATTCAGTGTGTGATTTTTAGCTGCAGAAATGCTTTGTACCTTGATACAGTGACTCAGATTAACCAGTGAAGCAGATTTGTAACGTCTACAACAGCTTTAAGTTACCTGTCTTAAATTCCTGAATGCCTTCAGAGATTCTGAGTTGGAGATGTGGCTCTTCCTCGTCCTTTTTACTTACAGTGATGTCTGCCTGACTTGTTTTCTTTATATCTAGGCATGCTATAGGCCCACCTCTTTTTTTCCCAGTTTTTGGCTACCAATCTATTGGATAATTTGACCTTGCTTTGGTTCTGTGTAAACCACTAAGTATGTATATATGATGGGTTGAGCAATCCTGGCATCAGGTCAGCTTCTGAAATACACAGAACTGGCACACAAAGCCTAAGATAAGAAGTCGTCTTCTAGAATAAATGCTGGCAAAAGTTACTGTCATAGAATACTTGTACATCTTAGACAATAAAACTCTGAAAATCAGCTTTTCTCTCTATTATTTCTGTAACATTACAGAATGGTGGATCTGTACCTATCAGTCCTGATGTACTCGGTTATACTAATATATGGTTGTGTATATGCTTTATTTTTACAGCATCATTATTGCTGGGTGATTGGAGTTACAGTTATCAGTCTGTTACTTAAGAAGTTGAAGGAAATCATTCTGTCAGCAAGTGTTGCTCTGCATGTCAGACAGATCTCCACCTATGTCTCTAGCAAGAATTAGACTAACCAGAAGTTCTATGTCTGTGTGCAAATAAAATTACTTTGTTGAACCTGTTCTCCTGTCACCTACCATGGATTACTAAATGAACACCTGTATGAATATTCTGAAGATAAAAAAGTAGTGCTTGTAGTTTTGACTAGTAATTTACAGTCATTTTAATATAGCAGCATCAAATTACTGTGAAGGTATGGGTGATCTTTTAAACATCTTGTGCCAAGAGCATCCCATTCTTTCTTTTTCCCTTCCACAATTACTATAGAAAGGCCACCAAAGTATGAAGCTTAAATCTTACTTTTTATCAATCAATTGGCTGGTTTTAGAATTATCAGTCTTCAAAGTTTTTACAGGAGTGTAACTATTAAATCCAAGTTGCAGAGCCTTATTAATTTAGCTGCTTGAATTATTTAAGATCTTTCTGTTCTTCTGTATCGTGTTTTGTTTCATGCTTTGGGCAGAATTAACAGTTATTTTGTGTTTACTTCTCACAGGATTATCTCATAGAAGATCAGCTTCGCTTGTTATTAGTGTCTTTGCCTCAGACCGATCTCGATCCATGTGTCCAGTACTTCACATCTCTTGCTTTACGTGAAAGTAGTCAGACTCTTGCTGCACAAAGGGTGAGTTTCTATCTGCAGAGCTCAAAGATACAAACCTATTTCAATATTTTTGAGCATTATAAGAGGAAGAGAAATACAGTGACATTGTGACATTACTTAGTAAAATCTCTTCTATGTACAGTCTGTGTGTTTGAAAGCTTGTTTATTTTTCCCAGCTGCACTAGTTGGTCTAGTAAGAAATAATATCTTTATGTACAAGCTTTCCCATAAATTAGGTGTTTCAGCATTTTATCCAGAATACTTCCTTCCCCTTGCAGGATTCATAAAGTGATTTTTCACATTTCCTCTTAACATTTTATGTTCTTTTATTGCTAAGAAGATTAAACATTTTTAAGTCTTACTAGCAAACTAATAAATTATTTGCACACCAGTGGTAGTAAACTGACTGTTATATCTGTCACATGGAGGTGCCTTCCTGTAACAGGTTACTGTAGCCAGAACCCGAGTAAGGAAGTTGTGATTTTTGTAACCAGTGACTATTATTTTTGAAAGATATAATAATAAAAATGATTGTCATGTTGTAATAACAATGCCTAATTATTTAGAGATTTCGGAGTGCAAGAACTCTTTATTTCGTATGACACAAACAATATGTAATATTTTTACACTGAGATTCCATGTAATATTTTTACACTGAGATTCCATTATCATTTACACAGCAAGGGCTCTTGCTACAAAAAGATCTCTGGTAAGGCCACACTTGGAAACATTTTGCATAATCGCACTGTCCTAAAAAATCATAGAATCATTAAAGTTGGAAAAGACCTCCAAGATCATCTGGTCAAACTGTCCCCCTACCAGTAACGTTATCCACTGAACCACGTCCCTAAGTACCACATCCAACCTTTCCTTAAAACTGTTCTTTCTCAAAGTTACGCTGGTCTTCCTACCGTATGACTGAGACAGACTGGGCTTCTGAGACTCTGCTAAGTGTTGAAGACTTTATTTTCCTCCTCTTCTTATTTTTGCAACTATGAAAGTCTAGCTGAAGTCTGAATCTTTCTTCCTTACCATTAAGCAAACAATCTTAGAATATGACATTCATTAACATGAATAAAAATCCTACATTTTTCTCCTTTTATTGTATGTTTTGAGGTTAATAGACTATGGAGGCTTCTGATTGAAAATCCATTTAATAATTTCAGTTAAAAATAGACATTTTTATGGTATGCTGCTGTATAATTTGTACATTTAAAAATGCTTATATGCTGAGCACTCTAGCAATTTCTACAGATCATTACACACTTAACATTTTACTTTAGAAACGCTTATTTTATGTAACCATTTGGAATGTGGTATCATTTTTACTGATTCTCATTTCAGGGGGGCCTATGGTGTTTTGGGGGAAATGGACTTCCATATTGTGAGACATTGAGTAAAATTCCTTCCGAGACAGTAGAACTCTTCTGCTTGCAAGCTTTAGTGCAACATTCAAAGGTAATATTTCTACAGCTGAAAAGCTACATTTATAAATTACATTTATAAATATATTATATATTATTTATAAATATATATTACATTTATAAATATACATTTATAAAACACTGCTTTCTAAGGCTCTCATGTATTGGGAAGGAGTTATTTTCTTGTCTCCTACCCCTCATCTATTTGTAAGGGCTTTCAGACAACTGAGACTGATAGGAATCATGTGTGTAAGTTACCTCTAAGTTCTGTTATTATTTCTAATTTGCCTGGAAAAGTTCCCCTGTAATGTGCCTGCATATATCTGTAAGTCCTGTTGACTTAGTGGTGTAACAAGTGCAGACGATTGTTCTGCTCAGACTCTTGAACTTCACTTGAAATTTCATCGTGCCAAATGGATAGAGATCTCGTCTCCCACAGATGTGGAGGAGAGTGATGATGCTCAGCATCTTTCAGGTTGCCAGTCTGTGGAAATCATGCTTGTAATTTAACATAGTAAAATATTTACTCCCTTTTTGAGTATGACATAAAAAATGCTAGATTAATAAGAATTTTTATGTAATAAGGACTGTGTATGACATCAGCTCCTAAAAGCTCCCTATTTTATGTAAAAGCATCACAGAGAACCTTTTGCAGAGCATCTACTTATTGTTGTATTTGCTGTATGATGCTAGGTTTCTTCTCACTGTGATAAAATTGAAGCTCAAGGAGGCCTTCAGCTGCTACAGAGGATATACCAACTACGTAAAGATTCTGCAAAAATACAGAGGAACATAATTCGCATTATTGGAAATATGGCTTTGGATGAACGTCTTCATTCATCCATAGTACGTGCAGGTAAAAGGAAAGAAAGCAAGTGCAAGCAGCCTGAGTGCTAGGTCTCTATTCTATTTTTTTTCCATGGATTCAGCACTATCGTGAAATGCAAAGGACTGTGGTAATGGTGTGTCTTTTCTATATGTTTTGTTTGTGTGTCTTTTTCTTGTTTGCTCGTTTTTACACAAAACATCCAGATAGTTTAGACTGTTGATTTAAAAACTTCTCTGTGTTGTCTAGCCAATATATGTCAGTGCTGCAGAGGTCTTTAATGAATGGTGAAAATTTGGAAGTTTTTAATGTTTGGTTCAGGTTACTGGCAAATGTCTTTAGAATTTCCTACTCTCACAGATCGTTCACTTTATAGATATTGCATTTTAATTAAATTGTGTTTTAGTCTCATGAAGGACCAGCTTGTAGTCCTCACTTTTTGGAACAAAGTAAAACGTGGCTTCCCACTCTCCCTTGTTTTGTGTTAGCCAAGTAACTTCTGGTAAGCTTTGGTCTGAGGCCCCTTTTGTTATTTCATTAGGCCCTTTATTTTATTGGCTCCTAGAGATCAGACTGAAATTCTTCCTTGTTGCTGTGCACCGAACAAATAATTCCCAATGTTTTATTAGGAAATAAATAAAAAGAAAAATGGGAAATATCGATGTTCTGCTTTTTTGTGTGCATCCAAGCTGGTATCTACCTCTTAACCAGTGTGCATTTTTGCAAAAAGGAGAAGTAGCAGAGGTACAGTGAAAGATGATGAGGATGATTGAAAATTTGCAGTGTCTGTGGTATAAAGAACAAATGACTAAGACACTTTGCCTGGAAAAAAAAAAGAAGGAGAACATGGTGAAGATTTGTAAAGTCCTCACTGGGGTAGAGAAGGCAAAGAGGGAACGATCATCTCCTGTTTCTTGTAATGCAGGACCAAAGGTTCTTGTACATTAAATTATCAAGAGGTAAAACAAATAAAATAGTATTTTTTCCATATAGCACATAACCAAACTCAAACTTGATACAAAATACTGTGGTTGCTGAAGACCTGCAAAGCTTTGAAAAATTGATTAGAAAAATTAATGGAAAGAAAAATCCATAAAGCTTGTATGCTTAGATGCTATTTGTATCTCAGAAAATCCCAAGCTAATTGCAGAAAGCTGAGAAGGTGTAGTGGAAAATCAGCACTGTATACTTGTCCTTTTATTGTTCTATTTTTTTATCTTTCCACAACTGCCATTACTGCTGTCTTAGAGGACAGCTGGGACTGCAAAGGCCTTTGGTCTGAGCTGTAGGACTGCGGTGACTGATAAAACCATATTTATAAAGGAAGAGAACATAACAGAAGAGTAAGGAGGTCGCTGCAACAAAGCTGTTAGTGTAAACAGAATTTTAGAGTGTGAACTGGACTCCAGAGATGAGCAGCCAGATGCTGCTGCTGCTAAACCGGTAAGACTTCCTTTTGTTGCTGGATGACACGTAGGAAGAAAGAACCTCTGCCCTGTGGAGAAGGACTTGCGAGTACTGGTGGGTGAAAAGCTTGATGTGAAGCAGCAGTCCCGGTGCTTGCAGCCCAAAAAACCAACCGGGTCGTGGGCTGCATCAAAAGAAGAGTTGCCAGCAGGTCAGGAGAGGTGATTGTCCCAATCTTCTCGGCCCTCATGCTGAGACTACACCATGGTGGAGAGGAAAGCAGAGTCAGAGAAAGCAGAGGAACCTAGGGACTGCCAAGAGCAGTGTTGCTGTCTCTCCGTGAGGTAGTTGGTGTGTAAGAAGCCAGAACCGTTACAGTGGTAGGAGACAGAGATGAGCCTGTGTAACTTCTGGTGCCTGTGGGCTCCTTCATGTCCTGCTGTTCGTGCTGCTCATGCATCATGTTCTCACAGCTGTTCCAGTTTGCAGCCTAACCCCTACCCAGCTATCCCCTGCTGAGGATGTTTTCTACAAGATCCTTGGCAGCACTTAAAATGTCCTTCAATCCACTCTAGGAGCAAGCTTATCTTTAATTTAGGAAATTTTTCTTCATGAAAAAAAAATTGTCAAATTTTCACCCTTTTCCCTTTTTGTGTGTGTGTGCTCTGAGTACTCTAATTTTAACTGTCTTGGTGTTAATGTTTTTTCCTCATTCATCACAGACCCATACAATCCATCTGACTCAGTTTTCTCTTAAAACATTTAACTGCTGTATGTGTGCGTGTTTGTGGTTGTGTAAAAGACAGTCCTTTGCATTTCTCAGTAGTCTATGAGCATCCTCATCCGTATCTAAGAAACTGTAAGTTTCACTAGGTGAGATACTATGAAGTGTCTTTTTTCTTGAGTTAGCTATGACTTAAAACTTTGAGGAATGTAATCAAAGGTTTCTGTCATTTATTCTCTTACGTTTGTCAAATCTAAATAGTATGTTATTGTTAGAATAGTAAATAATAAAACCTTTTAATTCCTTAAACAAATTTTACACACTCTGGCATTTAAAATTAGAAATGGCTGTTCACAGGAATCATCACCTTTTCTCCCTGTCATTATTCTGATGGGTTGTTTTCTTTTTCCTGTGATTCAAGTTTCATTTTCTCATGGGGACGTTTCTTTTCACTCTCTTTCTTGCATCTTACCTGCAAAAAGAGAGTTGAGATCTGTTCTCTCTCTTTGACTACTGTGCTGACCTGCTGATGCACTTTATTTTCCTTCTGAGAAGGTGTTCTGCTTCAGATCATAAGCTGAACAGGAGTAAAATATATGGCCTTCTCACCGCTCTGGATTTTTAATTCTAGCATTTCCACTTACCTAGCACTGGCTTTCCTGCAGTAAAGAGAAGTGGGTTGAAATAATTTGTTTTGACATTATCATTATTATCATTTTCTAATATCTGTTTTCACAATTATTACTTTGAAGGATGATGTTTCTGAATTTTCTTGTCTGGCTGATGTTTCTAATTAACCTGCTGCTTTATTTTTTCAACGTAGGTTGGGTTTCTGTGCTCGCTGAAGCAATGAAATCCCCACATGTCATTCAGTCTTCTCATGCATCCAGAGCTTTGGCTAATCTAGACAGGGACACAGTACAAGAGAAGTATCCAGATGGTGTTTACATCTTACATCCACAATATCGTAGCAGGTAAAGCAGAAGAAATTGTACATGCTCTACTTGGACTTAGTTGCTATAGCATTCAGTTAAAACTTGAGAAGAGTGGAGTCAGCATGCAGCTGTACTGCTGTCACCTGCTCCTCTGGCTCTTCGATGGGTTGAGGGAACTTTGATTTAGATCTTCAAATAAGAGAACAGTGGAAGTGCTTTAGAGCAGCCCATTGCTGTGAGAGGAGCATTACCGTATTGCTTGGCAAAATCCAGACACAAACCATGCGATGAATTATCGCTTTGCATACATTTAACCTTTGCACTGGCTGTCTTGAGACACAGTGCCTTATAATTATTCTGCTGGCAGCTGCACCTTGGCCTAAGCTGCAGTAAAAGAAGCCTCACCTTTTAGTAGTGATTGTTTATCAGCTTCTTTTAGTAGTGATTGTTTATCCGGGACTGAAGCATTCCCCAGTGTGGTATGTCACTTAGTAACTATTATTCCCTGGGTCATTGGTGCTAGTCACTGAAGACAGACAGTGAAAGTCTACGTTGTTGACAAAGCAGGAACTACTAAGCTGCATCAGTAGGACGTGCAGACATGGCATTTTTTCGTTACAGAAATATATGAAATAAGAGGTTGGTGCTTTCCATACCTCTTTCTAGATCTCTCTTCTGGGTGGATCCCTGTTGTTTGTCTTGATCTGAGTATCCGCTTTGCAATCTCATGACATGTTGTCCATAAGACAAGTACAGTGTTAGAAATAGCATTTTGGTATCCCCTAGGTTAAATGTTCTGTGTAAATTTAATTTGCTAAAAGAATATTACCATGCATCTCTTTCAAAATTCCTTTCTGTACCAGTCAGCCCATCAGAGCAGATATCCTTTTTGTTCACGGTCTTTTGGGAGCAGCATTTAAAACCTGGCGACAGCAAGACGTTGACCAGCCTTTCGATAAAAAGGCTTCAGAAGTGGAAGAGGAATACAGCCAGTGCTGGCCAAAGGTAAAAGAAAAAACAGACACATTTTCACATACGGTTGGTGTTTTTTCTCTAAGGAGAGCTATCCAGAGGATCTAGAATTACACTTGTCTGGCAATTGTCTATTTTGAATCAAATGACTTTTAATTTGTTACGCAAGTAGCACTTTTTGAGTTCCTCACATGTTTTCATTAGCAAGCTGAAATCTTGAGCAGGAAAATCCCTGCTAAAGTTAGTGCTCTCAACACCATTCTTCTGGTAAAACAGGAGGCAACGTCCACCTACCTCATACTCTCATTCTTTTTGACGGAATGTTACAGCTTAGAGAGATACATAGAATTATATCTTTAAACAAGTGAAGTATGTTTTCATATGTCACTGTCTGAGTATTTCAGTTTTTGCAGACTGCTGCATAAATATTACTGGTAAATAAGTCATTACTGCTTCAAGCAACTCACATTGCTGTCAATCCACATCATCCATATGGCAACTCACAGGGGTACCAAAGTACCTCTTTAAGACTTGAGCTAATAATTCTTTAGTAGTCTTTGTAATTCTTGTGTCATCCAGGAGATGGAGCCAGGAATGCACAACTTAGAAATCCATCTCCAGCCTCTGCCTACTTTTGGATAAGGAACTGGCTAGAGTTTGCCAGAATGTAATAAAAGAATAATAGTCTAGGTGTGAGGTGTATTTGGGTTTTAATGAAGAGCAGAAATCTTGCTTGGTGCTGTCCTCATAATAACAGCTTTGCTCCATTGCTTATAAAGTGCTTGCAGGAGTTTAAGTGCTTCAGTTATAAGCTCCTTCTGGTGGTGTTTTTTCTTTAATTTAGACATGGCTGGCTTCTGACTGTCCCACCCTTAGAATCATATCTGTGGAATACGACACACGTTTGAGTGACTGGAAAGCAAAATGTCCCGTTGAGCCTCACAGGTAACAAATGAGACGTCTGCAGTTTGAAGGGGAAACAGGAGGGAGACCTGTAAAGCTAATTCTTTGGATCACCTAGGGTGAAACACTGAAGTTAACTTTTCCTGTTGCATTTGAAAATCAAGCTTAGAAAAAACTAGGGTACAGTCATGATTTAGGTGAGCTCTTTAACCTCATGATTTAACTTGTGGTAACTTCCTAATTTCTGACAGCCTGTTCTGCTTCATGTTTAGAGCAGACACTAAACCATTCTATTAGATGTAGATAGAACATCAGTTTTTCATGTTGAGTATTTCTTAAAATGACCCAACAGTCCTCCATAAGCAGAGCAAAAAAGTTTGCCGTACTCTGAGTTTATACTCATGGTAAAACAAAGCATATCATTTGATTCAAGAAATGTTATTCCTGGAAAGGGATTCCAATAAGTCATTGGCAGATGAAACGTAGCAACTGTTTTAAGATTTAGTCTTATATTAAGAATGTTTTAGACATTATTAAACTAGGAATTTTTGTAAGAAATTAAGGTTTAGACACACATTAAGAAATAATTGATTAAATCTCAAACTCACACTGAGATTTGGTCAAATACTGTAATAAAACCACTGCCCTTGTCAGAGGAATTGTGTTTTACTGACCACGAACCAGACAGGTCAGAGGAAGACACTGCCTCCTAACTTGGTACTTCTAAAAAATAAAAATACTTTGAGCCTGCAAAGATGATTTGGTTTGAATGGACTCAGTAATTGACTTCAGTGATCTTTGAATCAAGTCCTAATCTGAACCCTTCAATCTGTTACGGGGATACATAAGAGTGTAACTAGATTCAGCTCGGGTACTTCCATAAAAGCAAGTGTGTGACTGCTGACAAATTAAGAATCTGAAAATTAATTATGTTTGTGTAGGGGAGAGGAAAAGCACCATGTGTATAAGAGCTTGGCACTTAATTCCCTCCTCCCTAATGATACACAACAAAATGATGCAATTATTGAATGGAAGTAAACACATAATCGAGGAAAAAATAAGGAAGCTGTGGCTGTTAATATCTCTGTTTGAAATTAGGCAGAACAAGAGAACTTTCTTCCTACGTCCATCTGGAGTATGTATAATGGAAGAAAATTTGGAAAGAAATACATGTGTATGTATTTGTTCTAAGATGAATTTTTCAGTACAACATGGAAAATTACATTACCTGCTGCATACAGTCACCCGCACATACAGTATTTATTTTATAGTTTGACATGGTTAATAAAAAATGAGAGATAGTGAAGATACTTTAACTTGCAACAGCAAAAATGTAGCGGTAGACTCAAAGCCTTATAATTGCCGTAAGTGTATAGGCTCATTTAGAGTTTCAAAAGTGAGGTTTTTAAGTCCCTCAGCTATCCTAAAGCCCATTGCTTGGCTGAAAAAACACAACTGAGTGTCCTTTTCGTATGTGTTGTCTTAGAGCTATTTCTAGTGGGAATGCTGAGAACCAAAGGAGATGAAGTGAATTAGGTTTGCACAGTGGTTGCCCCCATGTCCTGATGTTCCCATTATCAAAGCATCTTTCTTCTGTGTCTGATTATTATTACGCTATGCAAGGAGTAATGATTTCACCCTTTCAGGCTTAGGCTGGGGATTGGGATCAGTTTTGTTGTGGTTCTATCACAGATTCATTTTCAACCTTTAACACGTAGCTTACTTATCCTTTCCAGAGCTCAGTCTATTCAGTTACAAAGTGGAGATCACTATGATTTTATCCTGTTCTAGGACAAAGCATTTAGAGATAATTATTTGGAAAAGTATTACAGACAACATCTTTGATTATTTTTTTAAATGTATTGGTTGACCATGCAATTAGTTATTAATGTCCTGAATAACTTTGCTCCACAATTTGAGCATTGTTTAGCAAAGTACATTTTTAGATATTAGACATATTTTTGGTTCAGGGGATAAAGTTTATTATGCATTGATGATGCTTTTGTAAAATTAAAGCATCATATTGTAAAAATGTGTAAATACTTTCATTTAAAAATTTTGAGAGATTTGCAGATCTAAAGCTAAAGGAAATGAGTGAAATTAAAATAACTCTTTCTAGAAAGACCAAGAAACTGAATTTATTTCAAATCCCATTGTCCTTGTGAAGCTGACCATACAAAAGTTTTTGACATCTTTAGTTTTCAATGTACCAACAACAATTAATTAACGTTTTATCTACTGAATTCACTTCTGTAAACCTGCAGCACTGAAAATTTATTCTGCTTAACGTTTGCTATTCAACTTACGCTTCATTGTGCTCGTGTTTGTTTTTTCTTTACAGGAAGTCGATCGCTTACAGAAGCAATGAGCTTCTTGAGAAGCTCAGAGCTGCTGGGATTGGAGATAGACCCCTGGTATGGGTGTCCCACAGCATGGGTGGTAAGCATACTGCCTGTCTGATATAATGTATTTCTCTGCTGGTACGTTTCAGAATAAGCTGGTAACCAAATTCAGTCTGAAAGGCAATTATTCGGAATAGTTTAGGTAAAACTAGGTTTAAAACCTAGTTTTTTACCTAAGGTTTACGAAGATCTAAAATGCAGACTAGATTTCTACTTTTCCTGTTGCATTATATTCAATAACACATTCTGAATGGATTTTTCTCCTGTTTGTTTGTACTGCGTTGATTTAAAAACACAAAATCAATGAGTTGAAATGCACATAAGTGGTAATTCAGAGGCAAAATTTCCTCCACGATCTGGCATACATTAAATGTCATTAGCAGACTTAAAGCAAATCATAAAAGATGGTAGAAATGGATCTGCGTCATTCGTTGACATTTCATTTTAATGTCTCAGTCGTTGTTTCTGACTTAATCTTACAGATTTGACAAAGCAAGGACTAATCAACTGAGGCAAGAATATGCTTTAGTTGCTTCATGGATAATATAACATGATCGTTCTTTTCACGGTGGTTTAAATTCCTGCATTAATTCAGTTTCCGTTGCCAGGTCTTCTAGTCAAAAAGATGCTGGTGGATGCTTCCAAGAATCCAGAAATGGATAAAATTGTAAACAACACAAGAGGAATCATATTTTATAGCGTACCTCACCATGGTTCCCAGCTGGCTGAATATTCCATAAACGCCAGATATCTTCTCTTTCCTTCTGTGGAGGTTAAAGAACTCAGCAAGGGTATGCTCACTTTGCTTCCATTTAACAGCAGGGATCTGTGCTCATCTCTTCATGATGTTTATTTATTTATTTTTTATCATGCTATCAGGAAAAGCTGGATCAAAAACAGCAACCCCCCTTCTTATGTTTATGTTTGTGTTGAATTGACAAGAGTGAATTTTATTTGGTGGCAGATGTGGGGGGAAAAAAAGAGAGTCAGAGCAAGTTTATAGAAGAGTAGCTCATTTAGCAAGGTAACGCGCTGGACTTCAGAGTCCGAGCTTATAAATGAATTCCATGCAATGCAGAAACAAACAATGTGTTACATACGATTTCTGGAAAAATTAATTATTAAAAAAAAAAAAGCTACTCCTTTTACTGGAGTCTTTAGTTTTTCCAGAATATCTTGTTGGGAATGGTGCCTTGCAGACAGAAGTTCTAATCTTCTTTTCAAGATACCACTGCAAAAATTCTGTTGCTCTTTCTCAGATTCGCCCGCCCTTAAAGAGCTGAACGACGACTTCCTGTCTTTTGCCAAAGATAAGGAATTTCCAGTGCTGAGTTTTGCCGAAACCTTACCCACACACATAGGCAGCATGATAAAACTGCATGTCGTACCGCTAGAATCAGCAAGTAAGTCAACTTTACTTCTGTGTGTATTCATGTAGGCGTTGATTATGAGGAAGGATTCTGTCGTAGAAAGACCTGGAAAAACACGTTATGTTTTGTTGTGTTTTTGTTTGTTTGTGTAAACTTTTGGCTGAATTTAAACTACAGTCTCCCTGCTGAGATCAGAGGGGAGCTATGTTTGTGTCTTACGATACCAATTGTTTGATTTTTCCAAGTGCCAGTAAAGCTTGCTTATTGGAAAAAGCAGGGCTAGTGTTACATCGGTGTAGTCCTTTCCTGTATGATAATGGATAACTGTCGTTTATCCTTGCGTAGGTAGGCTGAAGAGTGTTTCAGTAGCTCCCCAAAATTCCAGCTATTTTCTCCTTTAAGAAATAAGAAAGAAAATCAGTAAACTGCTTATAGAAATAAAAAGTTACTAGCTTGTTTTTCATTGTTAAGAAGCCTTTATCTTCCGTATTTCAGGTGGTTAATTGAGGTGGTTTAAAATAGTTTGCTTCCTGAAGATTTCCCTCCACCGTTTTGCCTTTAGTAGACAAAAAAAAGATGAGACTGCACATGTGTTAATGATTTTGTAGTATACTTCTCTTCTAGAGATGACACAGTGCAGCATGTGAGCTGTCTCCAAAGTGTTTGGAGGGTTCGTGATAGTTCAGTGATAGCCCATTCATTTTTTTCCCCAGAAATGGGGCTGATGAGCCATACACTCCGTGTTTCTTACATGCCTGTTTGTGCATGTGAAAGCAAACCTTGATCCTGCTCCAGATTCATTTTGTGTGGCTTAAAATACAAACTTCCAAGCAAAACGAAGGATTTCACAGGAAACAGAACGAATAGATAATAAACTGGAATGCGACAGTTACAGCAACCAAAGTGAAATGTAAACCGGCAGTGATCGCTGTCGGGACAGAGTAAATGCAGTAGTGTGCCCCGAAATCGGTCAGTGAGAATGGAGTGCTTGTATTCTACAGCCGAGCAGGGCGAGCTTTTAATCTCCTTGGAAGTGTGTGTAGTGGTCTGTGGCGTATTTCAGCTTCACTTTAGTTCTCTTTTTAGTCTCCGCATCAAAATATTTCATAAGGAATATGGGCAATTAGTAGTGATGTGTAAAACACTGACTCAGACTTTTTCAGCATGTGGGTGCCCTGGGTTAAACCCTGTCCGTGTTCAGGTCAGTGCTTAAAGTACAGTTAGGCCTTAACTGGTGGCCGGGTGCTGTTAAATGAAGTTCTGATTCTTCAAAGTTGTCTGTATGGAGAAATGTTCATCTGTGGATTCCCGATAAAGACAGAAGAACTCTGGACCTAACGGTTCACCAGCGTGGGTTTTGCAGCAGTATGTAGCCTTCCAGGTTATTGACAGCATGTATGGATGCTTTGAGCATGTTAGAAAATAACCGAGCCAAACCAGTTAAACAGAAGGCAGGAGAAATTGCTTTTGAGAGATAAAGTGCTAACGCAACATCTGCTTTTCAGTCTAGGTGATCTTGCAAACTTTGGTATGTTTTTCTTCATCTCTTTTCTCTCTCCCAGGGTTAGGTATCGGAGACCTTATTCCAGTGGATGTAAATCACCTTAACATTTGTAAGCCAAAGAATAAGAATGCTTTCCTGTACCAGCGCACGCTGAAGTTCATTCAGGACGTTTTAGCCACAGACCTCGGAGACTGAGGTTTTCATCATCCTTGTCTGCTTATTTCCACTATTTGGTGTAACACAGTAAGTTCTCCTAACACTTGTTAGAAGACCTGCGGAACCACAGAGATGCTACGTCAGTAGTATCTGCTGCTAAAACAACTTTTAGTACGTCTCCAACTTAGAGACCTCTCTAACTTATTTCTAAAATGTATTCGAAACAAATACAAGCTGATAGCCCCATAAGCCTGGCAAAAAGAAAGTGTGTGTTGGCTTAGAGTAACCGTGATCTGTTGACAAAACGTGTGCAAATTCTCCAGCAATCTGGCTGAGAAGGGATGGGGAGTCAGTGGAAGATAAGTTTCACTCAGTATACGGACGTCCCTCTGGAGTAATAAGTAGACTCTGGAGGGTGCCAGTGCATCTCCTTTTAGCCAGAAAAGGTTGCTCTGAAGGTAGGCAGTCTTGTTAAAGTCAGTCAGTGTGCATCTGGGACTAAAGTCTTACGTTGAGAATCAGAAACAGTTAATTGAGATGGTTATTTGTTGCGTAAAAAGGTGGAAGAAGCATGTAGCTGTCTTCAGGCTTTGGTTTACTGTCCGTGTTCAGCAGTGTGACAGAAGCCTGAGGACATTTATCCAATGAGGGAAGGCAGCATTTTGGTTAGGGGCCCAAGTACAGGTGTTTTTGCAATTTGCCTTGGTGAAAATGCAGAGGATCCCAAACGTTTGGTTTCTGGAGGCCCAGGTGTATTGACTGATGTAGATACAGCGAAAGACAGAAGTGGTGTCTTATTTGACTTTATGTTAGGGATACCTTAACAGTACTGATGAGAAATAATTATTTTTAGATAAAAACATGGCACTGCTCAGCCACTTTTTTAAAGGCACAGATAGTTTGCAAGGTAGTTAGGAGAAGCTAGTCTACCTGTGGTCTCCTTCCTTCCTTTCCACCCCTAACTCTGTCTGAAGACGAGCATAGGCTATGATTAGGCTGTGCTCCCCTGGCTGAGCATTCGTTAAATAAGGCCTGTATTGATGACAGGCTGAGGACGTCTCTTAGCATCACTTCTGTGCGATGGATCTAATGTTACTGGGCTAGGAATCACGGCGGTGAGAGCTGCCAGAGATGCGATGCTCCTTGCAGTTCTGCCTGGGTTTGGTGCAGGCGTCAGTGGCCACTGCAGTCCTGCCAGGTTCTGAGGCCCCCTCAGCTGCTCTCAGTTCGGAGCGCTCTGGTCCAGGAGGACACTACGGAACAAAATACATCTTTAGAAGTTGAGCCTTGACCTGCTGGAGCTGCATGGTAGAATTCACAGCTCGCAGCAGTACAGAGGACGTGCAGGACTGTGCTAGCAAGATGAGCCTTTTTCCCCCTAAGCAGGACACAGGACAGATCGCTAGAGGGCAGCGTTTCAAATAGAAAATGTACCATTAAAAAAAATAAAAAACCTTTCTAAAGAGGTTTATCCTGTTTACACCGTGGTTCAGACTTCAGAGTGTAAATATATCAGCACTTTGTATTCACAGAGTAAAAGCTATGTTGAATTTATTGTCAATAGACAGGACTTCTAGTAACTGTGTTCAGTGTGACAAGTCTTGTATTGATTTTAATAGAGTTCTTTGGCTTCGAGGGACTCGGATCAATGACACAACCTTAATCTTGTTCAGTAATGCATCTCTGTTTTGTTACTATAACTGGAACTCGCGGGACAACTTTCTCCTTTTGTTACTGTGTGTATGTATGTGTAACTTTTAAAGCTAACTTTCAGGGTGTTTTTTCCGCATATGGGAACTAAATGTGTTTTTAAAAATGTATTAGATGTGCCACGAAATGTATTAAAGGTGAACGATCGGTGAGAAGAATGCTCTGCTTCGTGTTCACGTTTCTTAAAGACCTGCGTGACTTCTCAGTGATGGTCTCGTGCTGGAGCAAGGGAATGCTTGTCCTTCGTCTCAAGTGAGAGCATTGAGGGGTACAGTTCGTCGTGCTGCCAGACTGACCAGGTTTGCAGTTGTGCTCTTAGGTTTTGCAGAAGTGCCTCCTGAACTGTGTACAGTCACTGGCTGTAGAGCCATACGGGCCTGCTGCGGTGTTCTTGTTTGCTTCCCGTTAGACACAAGCTCTTGTGCTTCTCTGGTGTCGTGTTAATTTAGAATATCGTGCCTTTGTGCCGATTCCTACAACTCAAACGCTGTCCTTAATCCCCCCCAGCTGGGAAGCCAGCTGCAGGTGTGGCTAGGAGGTTCGTGGGAGTTGTCCGCACTGAGACACAAAGGGTAAGGCAGGAAGGGAGCGCTGACAGGAATGTCTCAGCCCTCCTCTTTGGGGTTGTCCAGCACTGCGGTGTACCTGTACTGATATTTCTGGTAGCAACAGTAATCAGGTTCTAATTGCTGTTTCAACAGGCTTTCTCTGTGCTTTGTGGTGCTAGGGGGTGTGGCTAGCTTGGAAAGGAGCAATTTTCATTGCTGAAAATGTCACTTTTGGACCCAAAAAAAGGAAAAAATAGTTTTATCAGTGGATATTCTAAGAAAAATATTTTGGTTTTGGTTCTGTTTTTTTGTTTTGGTGAGCCCCTACCTAATAAGCTCGTCAGACTATAAGGAGCTGGCTGACTACGTGCAGCTGGCAAAATGCAGTTGTTTTTTTTTTTTCCTCTGAAGGAAAGTTGAGAAAGATGTTTTGCGTTAAAAGTATACGTGCTGAACGAAGATTTTACCCACCTTATCTTACTGCTCTACTGGTCCAAAACAAGACACCGCTCTTGCTGCTAAGTAGGCATCTAAATAGTCAACACTGAGCAACAGTGTAAAAAGCTAAATTTTAGGCTTTAGCTATATTAAATTTTAAGCTTAATATTAAATTTTAAGCTTAAACTGTAACCAGCTCTGCAGTGTAACCAGTGGAACCAGTGATTGCAGTCCATTGCCTGTGATAGCTACTGGCACAAGTAACACTGCGATGGAGAACAAAGGAAACTTGACTAAAGCTCCCATTTCTCTTTACTTCCCAAGCTTCTCTGTGTGCGTCTGCGCTGATTGTTGTGGAGGTTTTTTATTCTCCATATCTTTTATAAAAATCAGCGCTGCTGTAGCGCCTACAGAAGAGGAGTTGGTTTCCCAGAAATCACGAGCCTGGTGGAAATGGCACTTCCACGGTGTGATGTGAGCGGGAAGCTGATGAAAACAAATCCCAAGAGAAGAAAAGGGGAGCAGGTAGGACAGCGTTGGTCCCTCAGCCTTTGTTCGCGTTGTGGTGGGGCTGGGCTCAGGCCAGAACAAGGAGGAAAGAATCCCCCCCTCCTGCAGCCCGAGTCTTCTCAGATGGTTTCCCAAACGCAGAGCAAGGCTGGCCCTGCTTCGCTCGTCCTGGCCATTAAAACCAGAGCCCCGGTCACAAGCAGCTGCCTCTGAAAAGCTCCTGGCTGAGGTATTGGGCACAGCGTGAAGGGTAACGCAGTGAGGGAGCAGATTCTTCATTCCTTGCTCCATCCTTTTCAGCTGGACGGTTACTTTCCCTTGGTTTGCTGTGATTGAACAGCGTGTGCTGTCACTGGTGGTAGAAACGAGGGATTTGTACTTTAACGGGCAGCTTGCCGCAGACGCAGACATAAGGTAAAATGGTAAAGGCCAGATATTTTTCTTAGTCAAGGAGAGTAATAAAGTAGATTTTATTTGACTTGTGTAAATCCGCTTTAATTGGCTTTCCTGCTAACGCTTTCATTACCGTGTAGATTAGCTGTCCTAGAGCTGCTCGTTATCGTTGCAGAAGATGTTGGCCATGGTCATATAAGGTACTCTTTCTTTTTTATTGCTTGCAGTGTTTTGTACTGAACCGTGCCCATAAATAATCAGTGTATTTTTAAGGGGAGGATGACGAGGGTAAGGGGCTGTGTCATGTAGGGAGCTGACCACCCTGCTGCTTCGTGATTCACCAGCTGGCTGCTGTTAGACTGGCACTTCTGTAAGGAGCTTAGCTCTGGGTTTTATTGGCGTTGGGTGTTGGGGAACGAGAGAGCAGAGGACGGCAGGTGCTCAGACAAAGGCAGCATCCTCTCTTACAGGATGCCTTGTGTTCAAAATTTGGTCGCGGCAGTGAGATAGCGAGGTATTAATAGTAGGGAAGTGCCTGAATCCCAGTTTCCAGGCAACTGAGAACAAGTCAAATAATTTTCCTGTAGGAAAAAAAAAAAAAGCTCTGAACTTTCTTTTAATACACCTTTTCTGCAGAAAACCTGAACATGAGAAGGGAATTTTTTAGCTGTACCAGCTGCTTTAAAATGCTCTCCTTAAGAGAGGCATCAAGATCTTGTATTATTAAATTAACAAATCACCACGAGACGTTGCAATCGTTTCTAACTGCCTGCTTCAAACAAACGGCACCTCTCCTATACAGTTGTACTGCACAGGTCAGGTAAGAGCCTGCACAGCTACAGCAGATGACATTTTAGCACCGTGGGTATCCTCACCGAAATCTTGGGCTTCTGAGAAGGACGACTGAGGCTTCATTATGAAGCCTGCTTCGAGCTGAGCAGCAATACTTCACGAGCTCACCGTGGTAAGTGACCAGTAGACAGACTCACGTGCAACTCTGCCCCATAAACTCAGGGGGAGCAATGCAAGGGAGAAGCACAGCAGTACGCGCAGGAGTACTTGCCTGGAGCTTCTCCAGTGGTAACGGGTGATGCTTCCCCTGCTAGGGTGTCATGTTCTGAACCATAGAACACGATCGTCTTTTAAACTTTTAAACAAATGTCTTTTGTTTACAAGAACCTGCGTGGGTCAGATTATGCAGGCTTACACTGTGCGTTTTAACTGCCTCCTAGGGACACTCTCTCTGTTGATGCATGGTGCACCTGAGCAACACATCTATTTATGCAAGCCTCTTCAATTTGTCCTTAGTCATAGATGCAGCTGCCTGTTTCTAGCTCCGCTTCTGGTCTGCCCTCTCATAGCACAGTTTCTCAGGTCGACTGGGCCCTCTGCTGCCACGTGGCTTAAAAAAGCTGCTGCAGTTAACACGAAGCACGTGGCAGACCTCCCAGGTACAGAATGAGCAGACTGCATGGCTCGTGGCTGGGCAACATTGCTCATAGTCCTGCTTCCCATTCTCACAGCACACACCTTTTATTTTCAGCACAGGGCTGAGGTAACAAGGTAAGTACTCGGGATTGTCAAGACTGCAGTTATCTCCAGGAAGACAACGCCTAAGCCTTGCCCCGGTGGAAACTTACTGGCGGAACAATAGCGGGGTTGCTGCTCTAAGTTATGCTGCTGTGTATTCCCCCTCGGGACGTTTGTTCCAGAATAACTCTAGCGGTCTAACTAGTCGAGATAAGGGTGCTTTATTTCAGGTGACAGAAATAGGTTAATATATATTTTACAGAAAAAATGTTTTTCTTAATCTTTTTTTTTTCCATATATCATTACACGTTCTAACATACGACTTGTAACTGATATGAAACATCTTAAGATGGATTAATGAAAAGCAATAACTTAGAATAAAGAACTTCTCAAACAAATTGCAGCTCATGTTAGGTTGCTCGGTACACCTCCCTCCAGGGGCGGTATCTTTGTCTTTGAACATGGCAATGAAATGTAGCACGGACAGATGGTATTTCCTTAAATATAGAGCTTTGTGCAAAAGACTTTTATTTTGCATCATAATTACGGGGATTAACATTAAGGGGACACATTTCACAATTCTAAATTATTATTTGTGTTCACCAAGGCGTTTTTGTTTTGCTCCAAGACAAGCAGTTTGTCGAACCCTTCTGACAGCGCACCATTGTCTTCGTCATCGCCGAACGTAACCCAGTGACTGAAATCTTTTGAGCTGGGGAGTTCTAAGTTTTCTGGAGCACGCGCTGAAGACGTAGTTGGTGCTGCCTGTAGGGAAAGATGGCAGGAAGAATCCAGGTCCAAAAGACTGGTGTTCTTTGCGAGGGAGCTGGCATCGGAGAGCTGTGGCTGCTGGCCTTCTGGTGGAGGAGCAGGACCCCGAAGGTTCACGATCCGTTCTGTATTTGGTGCCAGCTGTTTTGTTGTGTTGTTTTCTGGGCTGGCAGAGAACACAGGGGCTAGGAGGGCACACTGCGTGGGGGCAGCGTGAAGGACAGCAGAGTTCTGAGGCTGGGGGCAGAACCCAGGGTTGTTGTTGTTGGAGTTGAACAGTACCCCTCTAAGAAGCGGGTTGTCGCTGCTCTGCAGAACTTGCAGGTGAAAAGCCGCAGGAGCCGACTTCTTTCTCCGTGGTGGCACCTTCGGGACAAAGGATGTGCCCTGGGGAGGCAGCACGCTGGCCTCAGCTGTGCTTGGCGAAGGGAGCTGCTTTTCACTGCTCTCCTGAGGCTTCCCAGGTTGGGCTGTTCTGGGCTTCGGGACTGGAGTAATCTTGGTCGGACTAAGAATTGCTGCGGCTTCTAGACAGGGCTCCGTCGAGCCAAAAGGATTCTGTGCTGCCTGCTGGTCAAATTGCTCAGCTGTAGACATGGCCTGAGGGGGGGGTGGGAAAAAATCAAGAAGTTTGAGAACAAAAACGGTACCTTAAAGTGTGAGTCACTTGTAGCGCAAGTTTTATTTATGGCATTCCTGAGAAAAGCTGACAGTTCTGGAAGAAAAAAGCAGTGCAAAGAGGAGGCTTGACAGCACAGTTTGAAACTGTACCTGCTTAGTTCTGCCTCAGCCGTCGTGCCTTGGACCAGCGTTCATTTACAGGGTGCTGCGTGAGGACAAGCATCCTACAGCCTGTTCACTCCCTGTATGAAAAATCTCCCTTTCTGACCATCTCTCTTTCATGTTAGGATTTAGCTCCAGGCCAAACTGACGCAGTTCTGAGTTATTTATTTGTTACATCTCCCTGCTGACTCGTATTATTTAAGCAGGAATGCAGAGGGAGGGCTAAATTAATGGGGGGCCATTAGCTCGTGCCTTTGGGTATGTTCTGATGCGTAAGGCTGAAGGACAATTAGCTTCAGCTAACCCAAGAAATGCATTAATGGCCCTGTCGTGTCTCACTGATGCTAGCAACTGAAACTAAAAGTAAACTCCCCAAGTGCAATTTAGTATATATCCACTATTTAACAATACAAAACTGGAGCCTGAGTCAGTCCAAGAGGGCAGGGGTTGCTCCTCTCAGTGTACTCACTGCCACTGAATGCAAACATTTTAATTCTTTATTGCTGTCCCATAGTGCTAAAGGTAACGCGCAGGCTTTTTAGTCGGTGTTTCACGATGGGCACATCCCCTGTCCTTTCTGTCTGCAGTAACACATGCTTTTGAGTGCCTGGCTGTTTGAACGATAGAGGTGGGTTGGACAGAGGTGTCCACGTGCAGGACTCGCATCTGAACTCACTCTGACGGAGGATTGTGTAAGCCTGATAGCAGAGTCAAACTGAAACAGGTAAATTCCTGCAAGGGATTTCGTGTAGCTAACACCAAGACAGCACTTGGCAGGAGTGCCCTGGGAGTGGGGGCAAGATGAACAGAAAACAATTGGACCATTCCTCGTTACTGAATGATTAAAGGAAAAAGCACACACTGGTGTCAGTTTTTTCTCCTTTTGTGTTTTTGCTCAGGGGAGATGGCACAGACTCCATTGCAGAGCAGGGGTGAATGCCTTGGCAAAGGAAGGGAAGAGTTAGGAAAGATTTGCAGGATTCCAGCAACTTGGAACAGAGCTTGCTGAGGTTCTGTCAAAGGAAGAATCTGAAAGGTTACATTTGTGCCTCTCTTCTACTTAAATGGCTTTCACCACTAAATAATCACTTCAGCAGCCCTAGGAGGTGAAGGAATACAGCCATTGTAGAGACCTCACAGATTAAAAACCCACGCCTACGGGTGAGTATTTTTAAGAACTTCAACTCTTGAGTAGAATCCAAAGTGAAATGCTGAATCCCATTAAAAGGCATGTGAGAGAAGTTAGACGTCTCTGAACAGGACGCAGAACTGGATCAAGAAGCTGCCACAATACCGATCAGAATGCTCATGATGTGATTAGAAGTAAACACTGATAAAGAAGGGATGAGTCTTCAACCCTGCACATCAGCTGCCTCTCTCTGTTCAGGATTCATGGCAGAACTCTATCCTGAAGATGCATGCCTCTGCAGTGCCTGTTGGTAAGGCAGCTAGGCGCAGTTCTTGAATTTAATACTCTGCCAAAGTGCTAGTATTGAAGAAAAATCAGAAATTTCTAAGCAGTTTTGTCTCCGATTTGAACTACAGTCTTTAGGTAGCAGAAATAACTCAAAAAGAATAAATAGAACTGTTGAAATTGACTGAAACACTAATTCTTTGCATAGCAAGAAAGTCTTTCTTCCTAATTTTACTAAAAAAAACCAAAACACCTAGATACGTGTGATGTGAAGGTGGTTCCAGTGCTTCATAATCAACAGAGCAGAAACACAGGAAGAGAAAAAGCACCATGGGAGATGGCTTCCAGATGAGATAGCAATTCTTGGTGCACCGTCCTAGCTGTAATTTGCCCGACACATCTGGTGGCCTTCTACGATGGGGCTACAGCAGTGGTGGATAGAGGAAGAGCAACTGACATCATCTGCCTGGACTCATTGTAAAGCATTGTCCCACATGATACATTTATCTCTGAAGTGGAGAGACATGGATCTGACGGATGGACCACCTGGTGGGTAAAGAATTGGCTGGATGCTTGCACTCCAGGTTGTGGTCGACAGCTCAGTGTCCAGGTGGAGATCAGGAATAAAGGGTGTTCCTTAGGAACAGGTTCTGCTCATGTGAGACCCCTCCTGGAGCACTGCCTTCAGCTCTGGGGCCCCCAGCACAAGAAGGACATGGACGTGTTAGAATGAGTCCAGAGGAGGGCCACAAAGATGATCTGAAGGCTGGAGCACCTCTCCTGTGAAAGGCTGAAAGAGCTGGAGTTGTTCGGCCTGGAGAAGGCTCTGGGGAGACCTTACAGCGGCCTGCCTGTACCTAAAGCGGGCCTACAGGAAAGCTGGGGAGGGACTCTGTGCCAGGGAGTGTGGTGATAGGACAAGGAGCAATGACTTTAAACTAAAAGAGGGTAGGTTTAGATTAGAACATGAACAATGATGCAATCTGGAGATAAAAGGGAAGTAGAGTGTTGGAGACAAGCCATTTTTACATTCAGTTCCATACACCTTGACCACGTTTAGACAAAACAGAAGTAACAAAATCTAAGAGAAGAGACTGACAAACAGAAAAGCTGAGTAAGGAAGTCAAGCTCCTTTCCTTTCTGCCTGCCTAGTATGTTGTTATGATCTTAAAGACTGCAATACACAAAACCATTTCAGCGCCCCTTGACTAAGAACTGGGTACACTTTAAATAACAGGGCTTCCTAACAACTGTTTAACAGCCCTCCCCTTTGGGCATCTTCACCCTGTGTAATGAAGGCTGGATGCATTTTGCTGCAACTCACATTTTCCGTCTTGACTCCGGTCCTTTGCAGAGGTGCTGGCTTCTTTGTGGTTGGAACTTTGGGTGGTGGGCGATGAGGCACAAGCGCTGGTCCTGGTCCTGCCTGCGACCCTGGAAATGATGGTGATTTTGTGATGCTGGGGAGAGGCTCGGCTTTGGTCAACACTTGGTTTCTAGCTGGAGCAGGCTTCAGGGCATCTTCCTGTAATCCTGAAAAGCAAAACCAGTTATTGTCTTGGCTTGATCAGAAATGTAGCATCAAGATAATTTCTTTCACGTGATTTCTTTCATTTTCCAAACTGTGCATGACTGAAGGGAACAGTGCTCAGGCATGGAATGTAGGCTTTAGAAATAAATGGACCTTGGCGAGCCTGTCTCTAGAATGTTAACATCTGTAAATAGCAGTTAGGGGAAAACTTCCCTGTTTGAAATACTTCATGCCAGCTCAGCAGTGCTGTGTCACCATTTGGCCGAGTGGATAAGCCCTGCCGGGGGGTTCTGAAGGACTGGGCTCAAGTCCGAAGTCTCCTTTTGCCTGGGTTTCCTGATCTGATCTGGATCCTGATCTGGATCAAAAACATAACAGCACTGAACGCCTCTTGGAGGTCACTTTGTGAAGATCTGTCAATGCTACCGCATGGTAGAGCACAGGCAATTGAAAGTGATGCAGTGAACGTGATGCAGACCAGGGGAGTTTCCTTACACAAGCTGAGTGAAACCCTTATTGTGAATTGCAGACTTATCAGGGAGTATATCTGACTTCAAAGATAAAGGCACGGCACTCTCTGAGGAACAAACATCAAAATGCCTTAAAGATATTTCTAATTAAATTGGATTGTTCCAGACTGCATTAGCTGTACGTACGAACAAAAGGGACAGTTTTTCCTTGTAAACAGAGAGCCTTGCAAACTCACACAGCAGCCTCCCATCGTACTGCGTTCTTTCATATGCGTCAGCAAAAAAAAAAAAAGACTACTTCCAGCCCTGGAGGGCGTACTCACAGGGCTTGAGTTTCAGAAACTAAGCTCTACCTTGTTTCCTGTTCTCATTTGCCCTTTTATCTCTAGGGCCTAGGTACAGATCCTAATACATGAAGTAGCCTTTCAGCAGAGATACTCAAGCTAAAAGCAGTACAAACTTCTGTCTAGGTAACAACTACAATTCCTGTTCAAATGCGAGCAGAATCCAGGTTATTTCCCCCACAGCTGTACTTGCTCTGTACGTTCTGCTCGGAATAGTGAGCATTCAATAAATGGAGCAGCAACTATCTTTTATGCAACTCTCAGGTAACACAAGCAGTTGAGGAAGATCCCATCTTTATCTTTCAATCTTTCAGACTGAATCTGGACATAAATAATCCAAGCTGCTCCTAGTAACAGGTTCTACAAGAAAATAAACAACTCATATAGGAGAAAAAAAGGCCAGCATTATCAAAACTGACAGATAACACCAAGCACAATCTTGCAAGAATGTGTATGTCAGTGTTCAGCTGAGCTTCTGAACAGAAATAAACACATCTGGGCTATGACGGGGGAAAGATAAATACACCTACATGTTTCTTTAAATAAAGATTTTTGGAAGTCCGTTGTGAAGCTGTGCTCACCTCCTTTAGCTTCCATAAGACATCTAATAGCTTCTTCTGCTTCCTCCGCTGTGGTGGTTTTGATCTGCTTGACGTTGTAAGGTTTGCTTATCCCAGTCCGGACTTTAGGCTTTAAAAACAAATACAAGAATGAGCAATCTTGAGAGAATCTTGGGAGGGGGCAGGTGTTTCCACATTATGGTCGTGGTTTCCCTGCTGAGAGGGCTGGCAGCCTTGCTGGCAATGGTGAACTTTTCCCACATGCTAGGCACTAGTGCAGCCCATCCAAAAGAGGTAAGAAAGGAATTAAAGCACTTTATCACGGTGCTCTAAATTCAAGTTAGCATCTGTCAGAAAGCAACATGTAGGATAAACCAAGAGCGCCCTGCTTGTGCACCATTCCCTCTCCCCCTATTAGGCCTAATTCTTGTCAGTTTAATACATTTCTTCTGGGGTGCTGCAGGTCCTGCAGTACAACACATTCCTCTTAGCCCTTCTAGCTCAGGCAAGCGATCGACTTCCTTCCTTGTATGACAGGTGCCACATGTACGTGATGTGGGGTCTGTGTGGGTGGGGGCTCACCGGTTGCTGGGGGGCTCCAGGTAGCAGCTTCGCCGTTGCCAAGATGGAGCAGGTGGAGTGATTTCCCGAGGAGAGGGAACCATCCGAGGAGGACTTTTTGCCCGACGTTCCAGCTGAAAGAGGAACAAAAACGGCCTGTTAGGTTCAACAGCTGGTACAATGTTGTACCTGCTATGGCGCAAACCCCATGCTCTTTGAAAGGGTTTTTGGGAAATGAAGGAGATGCCGTCACCCTCCTGCTCCTCCAGGCAACGGGCACATTTAGGCAAGACCTTCCTGAGGGACACCTGGGACCTTGAGTCCCTCTGGCTTGGTGCCAAGAGCAAAACACTGTGATCAGGAGGAGTCGGGGGGCTGAAACTGCTACTGGTTTAGTCTCAGGTGAAAAAATAATAAATAAATAAATAAAAAAAGATGAAATCTTGAACTGTTTCAAGAGGCAATTTCCTAGTTAGTCTTGCTTTCGTTTAACAATTTGGTTACCTCAGCTGAGCATTAACACTGCCTTCCAGGCACAGAAGTACTGATACCAGCGAGTCTGACAGAACTTTCAAATTAAAAGTGGGAAATATGTAAAGAAGAGAGGCTTTGGGGATGAAAAAAAAAAAAAAGTAGCGCATAGCTCGTGTCACGCAGAAGGCCGACGTGATTATGCCGATCAAGCAATCATCACTCATCCAGAAGCATCCATAAAAACAGGAGCCGTACAGCACTGATGGCCCCTCAGGTGAGTAGAGCTTTGGTAAACAGCTTCATTCTCCTTGTGCCTCAATGAACGCAAGAACTGCTTGCCCAGCAGAAAAGGACAGATACTGTCCGGAACGAGAATTTTTGTTAAAGCTTTTAAAAAGAAGATTACAATTAAGTCAGAAACAAACAAAAACTGTAAGAAAACCTAACTTTTAAGTCAGCAGTGGCACTATTTTATTGTGGCAAAGTGGCTGGTCAGCTGGCTGAGTGATGACATAGTAGGGTCACTCCATCCTCACTAAAGCCTGTGTGGAGCATCTGTCGTCCTAAGGACAGAGCCCACTTGCTAGCTGCAGCTGTAGTCACACTGAAACAGACTGGGAATCGGGGGTACCAACAGCGTGACTTTTCAGAACAATTTTACTTTCTTTGTCACCCAGACAGACCATGGCAGACAAAAGCCTGTTCAGCTGAGGAAAGCACCCTGTTAAGGAAGTGAAACTCACCGGGAGGAGGCGGCCTCTGCGGTGGCTGAAGCAGCCGAGGCCGGTTAGGAACGGACAGGGACCTGCTTGGAGAGCGGTGGTGGCGCTCCCCGCTTCGCTCCAGCTCCTGCTTCAGGTCAGCCAGGGCTGTGTCATCTAGGGAAATTTTACACAAGGTCTGTGTCAGATACTCGCTTGAGCATATGCACCAAGTGTGGGCGGCTCCTTTCGTACTGTTTTGCTCCCCTGAATGTGTCCCACTCCAAGAAACACCTACCCTCTTGTCAAATGTTTATTTCTTTCTCCTTTTCCAGCATTTACCAGCATTCCCACTGACAAAAAGACTGCCCGCGTTCGATTTCAGGGTTACTGGTCACCTCGTTACACTGGCAGCTTTTCAGAGGCAGACTGCAGCTATCAGTCAAACTGTGACGTGCAGCCGCGAGAAGGCTCGTCACGGTCAGTTCCCTGCTCCTCCTTCCTGAACACTGAAGTTCCCTCTGAAGATTAGGCAGCTTTCCTTGCTCAGAACTGTTTTCTTGCCAGCGAAAAACCTGTCAGAATCGCTCAGTCATCACATCGCTGCTTTCCAGCAATGTTTCGTAACAGGAACACCTGCCTCAATGTGACAGCCCTTGATTGCACCTTAACTGATCAGACTGTTGCCCTTTCATCCCACCTAAGCCTCTCTGACAGCTGGAGAGGAGAGGAGTAGGGACTGCTTGTTCTCCCAGTCAGCTGCACTGAGGGCTTTCACCTCAGTTCTCTCACCTCTCTTCTGTGCTCAGCCATGCAGATTTAGTCTCTAGGGCCATAAATCCACTGGGTTTCATTTTGTCCCTGTGGTTTGGAGAGGACGGGGAAGGAATTGAGAAGCAGCAGTCCCTCCTGCTTTAGGCATTTGTACAAAAATTCCTGTTTTTCAAAGCCGTGCTCTGCAGGGAGTGCTGAGCTGCCTCACAATTTCCTGCTCCCACTCAGCACCGGATGGCAGCCGCAGAGACGCAGCCTGTGATCTGCCCAACCTGCCCCCCTCTTCCCTCTGCATTTTCTGTACTTCTAAGCAACAGATACGGCCTCATCAGTAGGATCCAAGGAGTCCTGCAGACACCTAAAGGCACAGCTTGAAATTCTGGCAGTAACACTGAGCAGAAGACAAAAAAGTCAGCCATCGCCATTCAATCCCTCTCCCCTTAAAAGACTGCTGTTTTTTGGCAGTGGCTTGCAGGAGCATCAGTTTTGTGAGGCTATTCTCTGACCTCTGAAACACACACACCATGGTGCTCCTATCCTCGGGTTTCCATCTGTGTCTAACACCAGCTCTACAATCACCGTACCTTTAATTATGAGATACTCAGGTAGAATTGGAAGCTTTATGGAGGCATCTGAAATTGCAGACACTTTCAAGATGGATTGAACGTATCATATTTTGATTTGTGCGAGATCATGACCCCAACCTTGACCTCCTTCGAACCATTCTTTAGAGCCTCTATTTACTTTTTGATATCTTTGGTGGGGAAGAGTTAGCATGGGTGAAAAGAATCACTGCAATTCTCTGTGGCATAATGAATCATCACAGAGCAGGCCGGAGGTGCTCGGAGGGCAACTCATCCTATAACACAAAGCGATTGTTTTCACTGTATTTAATCATGACAGATTGTTCCTTGGCTCGGGCGACGTTTCTGGGTCTGTTCCCATGTTGCATGCAGCACATGACTTAAGGTGGGCAGGAAAGCTATACCTCACCAGGATGGCTTGGAACATCTGTCTGTGTAAACTTAGCAGTTTTATTTAATCTTTACGAACTCTGCTTCTGACTCACGCTCTGAAGGTATTAAAGTTTGCACTTCTATGCCATAAAACTCACTTCTGTGAGAGTGCAGAAAGACAGCTCCTGAATCACTGGGGAAGTGTTTAGATCCGTCCTGTCTATGCTTGGCCGGTAAAGGATGTCCTGATCGCACCCCAATGAAGTAACTGTGGCTAATTCCTGCTGCAGTTTATGTCAGTATTCTCTTCATAGCATTAACTTCTCTTTACCAAGTAATTTCGTAGTAATATGCAAACAAGCCAGGTGACCAGATAAAAAGGGTAACATATTTGCAAAGCACTAAAAGAATGAATATACCTGCAGTACGAACCTTGACTTCTTCAGAAATAAAATAGAAGCAAGGAAGTAATTTTAGGCTTCTTTTGAAGTCAGTTTGAACAAAACTTCCTGGACAGTCCAGCTTACTCCAGACTGCACTGCCACATCTATTGCTTAAGGGGCAGAGCAAAGCCCATCACCAAATCAACAGCAATTCTTTCGTTTGATTTTGCTCTGTTCCTCACCAACATGAAAATAAAGTACGGATGATTTTGTATTTTATGTCCTGGTGCGGTACAACAGCATCAAATGGATAAAAAGACAATTTCTCATGACTCTAAAAGGAAACCAGCATTTCTAAGCATTACTACTTTGCCCTGGGCTGAAGAGAAGGAGAATCTAAGCCTTATTATTTGTATTGGTCTTGTTGCCTGAGGGCCTCAGTTACAGTCACAAACTTGATAGGGGTTGAGCACTCTACAGACATGTATCAAAAAGATGATCATTATCTTTGAAGGACCTATAATCAAACTACAAATGAACACGGGAATACAGACAAGAGGAGAACAAACAACAACCATTCAAGCCTTATTTTAAGGAACGAATATAATTTACCTTTGTACAGCCATGGGTTCTGTCCAGATTTGTTTGAAAAAGCTGCAGATGCAAAGTGTCCGGAGCCATCAGGCAAATCTTCTGCTGAGTCTGCTTCTAACTGTTGACACACAGCATCATCTAAATAATCGTCTTCATCCTCCACTATATCACCTGGATTAAAACATAAAATATGCAGATTTAATGAGAAAATACATTCTCCGTCTCTCCCTATTATCAATGAATTAATTTAATATACAGGCTGGGCAAGCTTTTTTGTAACCTGCACTTCACTACATTTTGTTTCTATACAGACAACTGCGCCACACGTAGGATTTGCTAACATAGTTTGTAACACTGAATTGTTAGGACAATCCTAAGCATGGCTTTCGTTACAATCTTCTTTTTAGCAATTGGGATTTTATTGCAAATGAAGATACCGACTGCACTCATACCGAACCTGCTCTGTGCAATCAAAGTCAGCAAAGCAATTTTTCACAGCTCAGCTTAGAAACCTGCTTCTCACCTTCTGAGTCATAGTCCAAACTTGAGAAGTCAAAATTTTCTTCCAGAAGACAGGAGTTTGCTGTGGGGGACATGGGGACGATGCTGTCCCGTTTTCGAGCAATTTCCTCCTGAAGTCCCTTTAGCCAGTCCTTGGTCTTGGGCCGGATCTTCACTGTTCTGCCTCTGACCTAAAACAAACAAAATAGTTTCCCCTTTGCCAAGCAATTTCACAAAATAAGGACACCTGAACAAAATAAGCAAGTGCTGCTAGAAACTGATATAGCTAAAGCTTCACCTCAGAAGATAAATGAAAAGGAAGCACACTTCCTACCCCCATAACCAAGTTTTCAGACTGTAACAATATTCTTGAGAGAAAATTAGCTTCAAAGCTCAAAAGCTGTGCTGCTGCATTTGGGAATTACTTGAGAAATAGGTGAAACATCAGCTATCATCAAAAAGATACTGTGATAGTAATAATGGTGTGGGAGGGTTCCATTTTTGAGTCAGTAGCTTCAAAACACATAGAAGCTTGCTACCTGCTGCAATCTGTAAGGAGAGTCTCTGCTCAGAAATCCCAAATACGATGGTTGGTGTATATGTTAAGTATATTACTGAACAGATTAAGATGGTAGCTGCTTGTATGTGTTGCTTCATGACATTTTGGGGTAAGGTGTATCCAAAACAGCAGCTTTGGCAGCGACATTCATTTGGAAAGTTCCTGTCTCTGGTTCTGAGTCTCCGGACACATTGTACACGTACAAGTGTGTTTGATTTTGTGCTATAAATTAATGGATTAAATGAACCCAATTCAAAGATGACACTCCAAATATGAAAGAAGAACAAGGGGTTAAATGCATTACTTCAGCCTTAAGTTTACCACGCAGCCCCACACACAGCATGAATGAGGGGGCTGATGAAGTGTAGTGTCTACATGTGGGAAGGAAGAGCAGGGGCCGAAAAGGTAAACACTAACAGCTAGTGCCGAGTTTACCGTGGAGGGCAATGAATCACGTTGTTCCAGCCTGGGAGAAGTTTATTTCGTACACTTAAGAGAAACAAAAATCTCTAAACAATAATCCTGAGGATGCTTTGGCAACAGTATCAAGTCACATAACCTCTAGAGAACTGCTTCAAGTGCCAAAACGACGACCAAGTCCATGTATTCTGCAGTGTTATCACAGGCAGTTCCTAAGCACTGCTTGGGAGCTCCAAGAAAAGCGACTTGCTGCCCTCCTGAAATAAATATTTCATTAAAAGCCTCAGCAGCTGCGAAAGCTAAGGACTTTGTAAGCACTACGCTTCTTTAAAATAACATCACTTGATTTAGCTAGAAACTTAATTACCTCATTCTAAGTAACCACTTCTGAGAAATCTGGTAGGAAATTACGATGATTTGAGGTGGTCTTACCTTGATACCATCTATGTCCATAACACGAAGCGCTGACTGGCTGTCCTCAAACGTCACCAGCATTTGACCTCCACTGATCCTAGTAAAAAAAGGCAGAGGAGAGAAAACAGCGCATTTCACTTCACAAGTGAATAAAAAGCCCTAAATGCAACCACAGTACAGCTATTTATTTGGTTTTCATTGTGTTTTACTCACAAGTTTTCAAGGAGGAGCAAGTGACCTGTGAATTCCAGCTGAGCATTTCTTCTTCCCCCATCCTCTCCCGTGTGACCCCAGCATCATGCCCTTTACTAGGCTGTCCTGAAGCAGCAGTGCTAACGTCTCAGCGGCTGTTGATAGGATATCTAGTCTGCTCACCATACTCCCTCAGTACTACCTTCCTCGGCTCTGCATCTCTCTCACTTCAGAGAGCATGCAGTGTCCCCATGGATTAGTATCCCATCAAGCTGTCAAGCAATTTAAAACAAAAACAGAAACCAAAGCATCTTCTTTTCTTGCTGCTGTTCCTGCAGGGCTGCTTTTGGACCCTCAACTTATATTTGGTGCTTCATAATACCTGATGGTCATCATTTTTCTCTATCAATAAGTGGGTTAAATAAAACATAACTTTCTGGTCTTGTTTTCCAGGTCACCTTTCAGATCTTGCCCAGTTTTGCCTGTGTTTCTCAATAATAGAAGTCCCATAACTATGCTGGAGCCCTGTACAGAATCAACTAGAATAAAATTAAATTACTCGTTTACCTGACCAGAACAATAGTGCCATAGTCCTCAAACATTTGCATGAGCTCTGTACGCAAGTCCTCCGGAAAATCATTTTTCTCTTCCGGCATTGGTGACTGCAGATTTACCACTACCGTGGCATCCAGCGGCCCCTGGAACGATGACACTTCCTGGAAAACACTCTCACGAGCAGCTTGATTAACTTCCTGAACTTCCACTTCTACAATAGCTAACACAGGCCTACAAGAAACAAAGGAAAAATGCTTATTTAAAATTATAATCAACACCACCCAATAGGAAACGCTTATATAACATTAAAAACAATGTTAAACAGTAGGACGTGCAAGAATTTGGTTGTGTGAAGGACCAACACTACATAGTTTAAACTGCTTATATCTGTGGTCATTTTTAACTCCACAATGTCAAAGTTCATTACAAATATTTCATTAAGCCTGGTATACCTTAGAAGGAGGTGATTATTATGTATCTTCTACACAGAAAGAGAGGCAGAACAAATTACTTAAGGTCTCACAGCAAGAAAGCGCTGCAGCTGGCAATACAGCCCACAAGTCTGGAGTCTGATGGACTATTTCATTTTTCCTGCAGCAGAATAACATGCCTCAAGTACATTATATTGAATATATGAATATATATGAATTATATTCACCAGTCCTGCATAAGCTGAGTGTAACAGTAAGGACACACCACAGACAAATTCAAGTAACAATTGCATGTAGCACTTCTGGCTAACCCCTAGACAAAAAATACCAGGATACTTTGCTCATTCTTAAACAGCTGTTTCCCAAAGCACCTGCAGAATAGGATGGCAATATGTTATTTTCTGCTAGACATGGCCACATAAAGACGTCTGTCTTCAAAGCCTAAGGACAAAATTCTCTATGTGTATAAAGTGGTAGTACAGAAGAGTAGAGCAGAGCAGAGTAGTTCAGTTGGGAGGGACCTTCAACTGCCTGACCACTTCAGGGCTAACCAGAAGTTAAAGCAGATTATTGAGGGCATCATCCAAATGCCTCTTGAATACTGACAGGCATGGGGCATGAACCACCTTGGTAGGAAGCCTGTTCCAGTGTTTGACAACCCTCACTATAGAGAAATTTTCCTTTATATCTGATGTGAACCTCCTCTGGCTCAGCTTTGCATCATTCACTATAAAAAAAAACAACAACAAAAGTATATAGGAAGGTTAGCTATTTCTACAAACACAGTGAATCATAATGCATTTCCATATGTCACAAAGATATAGCTAAGCCTTTTTCTTCCAGCACAAACCTTGGGAAAACAAACCTGCTGACTGTAATTAAAAAGCACTTTTTGCGGTCAAGTTTGCTGAAATAGAAAACCAATGTACAAGAGCTGCATTTCACAGATTGCATCCTCAGGGTCCTATATAATGAGTGCAGCAGTTCCACTGCGCTTTGCCGAACACAGCAATGTCAAAGCCTTGACACAGAGAAATTGATTGCAAGAGGCACGTTCTTCCATTGCTGGAGGAATACAGAACAGTCCTCGCATGCAAGAGCGCCGTGAGGAGCACAGAACCAGTTACGGTGGGTCACCGAGCGCTGCTGGGAGGAACAATATCGTAGTACTTCCAGAGGGCTAGAAGGGCTGCGACAGATTATTCTGAACTCAAGGGCACTTTCAAGGTGTATTTATTAGAGAATTTGTTTCACAGAAGTGAAGCAGTAACAACTTAGCTAAGAAAGGTCATTCATATCCCTAAAGAGAAGCTAATGAGATACAGACCAGCCAGAGGCACTGGTCTTTGTTTTTGCCTCCTTCTGCCATCTCCATTTCTAAGGGAAGAGCAGAAGCTTAACACTATTACTCTGAAGAGGTCACACTTGGCCCTATGTACACGGCTTACGCCTCTTCAGGCCACACTTGCCCACCTCCCTCTCCTCCCACAGCAAGCTGAGTGGGAGTCCACGAAAGCAGCCTGGGTTGGTATTGGAGCTTTCCAAAAGCAAGCAACAGCAAGCTCTCCATTTTCTATCCCTGTTGCCGCAACTTGTCCAACCCATGCTGAGATTAGAGCAGAAATAAATACAGAACCATAGATACTTTCCACCATGGTAAAAAATGCCACAAGAAAAATCCAAAGAAACAGGACAGCGAACAGATAATAAGCATGGAGTGCCTGTTAGAATCAGAGTCCATCCCTCACTCTGAAGGTACAAGTGATTATGACACACTCTAGCCTTGTGGCACTTCTGATTATGTGCTTAGGACTTTACCTGTGGTCAGATGCCTGTAGCTCCGCTCTCCCATAGTACATCAAGGCTCCAGGGGTCCACGTGTGCCTGACTTTAGTTTCTGCATTCAGGTCACTGTCTAGAAGATTGATCTCTCCAGCTGTGCAGCACAAAACATAATTTCAAACCCACTTAAAGCTGTTTTTACTAACACTGAAGAGATATTTTATTAAGAAGCACTTTATATACCCTAGCAGTGGGAGGTAGGGTTTAGCTTGTTTGTTTTTCCCGCCCAATTGTTCCAGCATGTGCCATTCAAAGAAGAGCTTGTATCCCAAAAGATTTAGAAATTAGGAAATAGAAAGCAAAATACAGAAAGGACAGAGAGTGCAAAAGAGACAGGTGATCGCTAGATTCAGACACCTGCAAAATGGTAGTCTGAATGTCCCTCAGTCAATTACCTGCACAATTGAGGTATTAGTATTTTTCCTCCTGGCCCCTTACTGAGCATGGAAACAGACACGGTATTTGTGAAAACAGACACGGTATTTGTATACCTGAACAGTACACAGGGAGCAAAGAGAAAAGAAAAAGCAACCTCATGTAAATCCAAACTAAAAATACTTTCTTTGCAATGCTCTAAGGTGACAGAAAGTGCTCCAGACATCATGCTGCAGTGAGGTATTACATTGCTGTCAGTAACAACAAAAGGTTTTAGGTCACTGTTTGGGCTAATGGGTAACTAGATCTCTTGCCTGCGGAGCTGAAAAGGAGTTAACGTGGATTATGGCATTTCTCCCTAATCACTCACATTGGGGCTGCACTTTCCTTTCAGAAAGCAAATAGTCCTCTAGCTTATAGCTAAAAAAAAAAAAAAAAAAAAAAGGAAAAAGAATTGGAGCTGTGAGGCAGAAGAGCTTTGCCACCAGCAGAAAGGAGAACTCTGGTGACAAACTGATTAGAAAACCCTAGCAGGGCTGGGCAGAGGGGTGAACAGTCATATCCCCACGTGAGCTGGCTGTGGGAGGCCTACAAGCTCCAAAGCAAGGAACCTGCCTCCGCTCCTACAAGGAGTGGGCTCTTGCAGACCAGCTAGATGGGTCCCACACTGCGTGTGCATTCCATTAACTGACGTCCTCCCAGGGGCTGGTCTTGCCATGCAAAATAAAGAACATGCTTTGAAAATGCTGAAGGGTTTTCTTTCTCCTAAAATAACAGCCAGCACAAGAGGGATGCTCACTTAACGTTTTAACTTCATTATGTCTCCTTACACCTCTATAAATGGTTTAAGCTTCTTGATTTACTTTATTTTTCTTTCCTTAAATAAGTGTGAATAACTCTACATCACATCAACATGTCTTCTCCGTCTTGCTTTGTAGTTTTTACACTTAATTAGAAGTGCTCATGGTATGACTTGGATTACAGGCAGTAGCTCCCTGACACGTGAAAAAAACACATCAGCAGGCACAAACCAAATTACTTCTCCAGTGATAACACTTTTAATACGAAGTTGTGCAAACTTTATAAACACTTGGACACAGATGTACCTACAGACTGAGAGAATAGTTATGAAAACTGTCCCTTGACACACAAAGAAATACTTTTTCACTTTGCTATTGTATCTTCTGAATAAGAAATGAAAGTTGTATATGGCACATCTGATGTGCTGGCCACATATGATCTCCAAGAACTTTCTAAGCACTCATTAATGAAATCTGCCCCCATTCCAGAAACGAGCAGAAATGTTCCTAGGAGTTACCAAGGCACAAGAAGTGACAGAAAACTGCTTACACAACTACTGGGGACAAGACAAAACTATGAATCTAGCCTTTATAGTATGGGAACATTATGTTAATTCTGTTAACATAACATTAAGTTCTGTTAAATTCTGAACGTTATGTTAATCCCAACGTTAATTCTGTTCAAAAGCAACACAACAATTTCTAGATTGCCACAGCTAGGTTGTTTTCAGTTCCTCAGCTAGCTCCTAGCACCTTTTCAGTTTGTATCATGAAGCCTTTGTTCACACACTCAAGAATAAAGGGCTCTCTCATCTTTGCGAGTTTTTCCAATGAAGCTGAAATAACACCTGCTTTAGTAAAGCCACTGCAATTTGACTAGGCCTAGGAGACACACCTAAACATAGCTCTCAAAGCCCAGAATTCACAAACTCCCCCTTCCGTACATGGTTTCTGGATGAAAGCTGAAACAACTTTTACAAATAAGGAAGGAGAAAAGACCCTACACACCTGTTTTTTCAAAAGGCAGTTTCTTTCTCCACCAAAGAACTCGGTCAGTCCAGGCTGGGGTTCTGCACTTATCACTTGTATCGTAAGCCTCTGAGCCAACGTCGTATTTATATGTTGGTCCAAAATTAATAGTCCCTTCGTGGAAGTCTTTAAAAATCTATGAAAAAAAATATCATCTCTTTAAGTTGTAGATGAGGTAGGTGCCATTGTGATCTGTCGATTTTCTTGTGAACAGACATCATTCTGCTTTGAAATAAATTACTACATTCATGTACTGTAAACAAATGTCTGAAAACGTGTCTTTTTCTTTCTCTCATAGAATTAGAGCAAGCCAACATGCAGCTATTCAAAAAGATGATAACTTTAAAGCATGCGCAAATGAGACACGCTGCCTTACTTTTCCACTGGATTTTTGCTGTTGTAGTTGATCAAATTCCAGAAGTGTTTTCCAGTCTTGACGTTTGAGAAAATAAAAGACTTCCTCATATGTCAGATCAATGCGATAGTTAAAATCACCACACCAGAAGACATAGTCGTGTGAGAACACATTCCGTCCCTAGTGTACAGTTACAGAATATGGTTAAAGTTAAATCACATTCAATAAAACAATTTTTAAAGTGGAATGTACAACTCAGTCTCTCTGGATTACTAAATACTGAACCACATACTTACCATATTCTACTTATTGAAATTCATCTCAGAAAGGACTAGTTACTTCTCTGTCTTTTGCATCCCACTGAGCTGAATTTTGTAAACAAGAGTATCGGATTCTGCCCCCTGTTTTCTGAAGGTATGTCTAAACTGAGACATCAGTTTTAAATTCACAGTTTAGCTATCATGAATATATATAAAAAATCTGTTTGTTTTCCTAGCACATTTAACATATAAATATTTACTTATTCTAAATAAAACAAAATGTGTTTGCTACATGTACCAAGGCACATTCAGCAACAAAGATCTTGATTAAGAACAAACTCCAAATTTGATCTTAGGTGCACATGCCATCGTTTTGAAGATGTACTAAAATAAAATATCAATAAAAATTCACTCCAGTCCTAAGTTTAACATCCTGCTTTCTATCCAGTCATTTTCTTTCAATCTATAAACCTCCCAAAACCTCATGAAGGCAAACAAAACATTCACAAAAAACAAAACATTCCCTCCCAAAACATTCATGAAGGAAACGTTTCAGAGCTGTAGCTGTCACAGCACTAGAGGGCACTCTTTATACGTACTATACACACGAGGTACATTTAGCTATTGTAAGGGTAGAGGACATAAAATAGTTAATGAGGTATTACAAGGAAAATGTACCATAAGCACAGCTTTATGACCACATAGAACAGATATTCTAAGCAGGACTTCCAAACTGTCAGTATTGTTTCTTACATAAAACACAGCTAATTAATACGCTGCATGTGCCAAGTCTCTAAACCTTGCAAACCACAGGGAGTTAACATTTTATGCTTTGCAACCTAAATGCCCTTTTCTGCTGACTAACCGCAATACACAAACTGGTCCACTCCCTCCCTGGTTTAGGACCTCTCCCAAGGGGTCTACAAAAGAAAACACCGTGGAAATTACAGCAACCAACATTAAGGGAGGCAAAGGAGCACTACTACCATATCCCATGGGTTAATTGATGGCCTGAGGAGATAAGTGTGAAATAAAACACTGGAGTGATCGATTTGACCCCATTCAGACCAATAGCGTCTACTTGCCACACTGAGAAAGGCCAACAGTTCCTTGACAGTGACACATTCAAGAGGACAAAACGAAGAGAACAGAATGTACCCCTATCAGTGACCCAGAACACATACACCATACCCAAGCAGGAGCAGCTAAAGCACGGATGCACTGAGCTGCACGGATGGTCTGTTAGGAATCCCTACTAATTAGTGCCAGCAAGAGCTACCAATACTAGGCCCTCTGGCTCTACCATCAGTCACCTAGATACCATCCATGAGGCCTTACAGATTTGTCAGTTAAGCCTCACTGTCCTGAAAGATCAACTTGAAAACTCTCCAAAGGCCAGGACTTTCCAAGCACTGCAGCACCTGTATTTTTTGAAAGGTGTAGAACTTTTGTAAAGGGAGTGCCAAACTGGGTGCTGAGACAGCAAAGACAGCATAAGACCAACATTCACAATGTAAGGCTACAGTCTTTACCTCCCATGTTTTCAGTATATGTACACCTACTCTTACCATTGGGAAGCTGAGTTTCTGCGTGATTTCTTTATAGTCTTCATTCCTCTCCTTCACTTGAGTCTGCCCAGCAGTTAAGTGACTGCATATAAAGCAGAAACTGGTACTATAGAACTGAAAACGAATGCTCACAGCCCCTTTATTTCCAGCCTTTCCTCCCATTCCTGTCTTCACAGTGTCTATTGCCACATCCCTGTATAAAAAAGAGTGGGAGAGAGAGACAGAAGAGAGGAGAGTAAATGGCTGCAGGGACAAACCTTCAATTAACTTTTACTACAACAGAAAGTTAAAACCTGTTTACAGTGCCATGTCCCTTCCCTCCATGAACTGATACCTGAGCAGAAAGCTTTCTAATGTTTGCCACAACTTTCAGACTGTGACGTTTTTTAATGATGTTCACGCACTTAAGTTTCAAATAAAATATAATATAATAGCCTAGAAATAAAACTACTTGAAATTATATTACCCAACCCTCTTCTCATCCTTCCAAACAATACAGCAAAACAATATTTATAAAATAGTGCGTGGGAACTTCTGCAGGATATACATTTCATGTTTATCTTTATCAGGATCTTAGTGACATTAACTAATCTTACCATCACATTCCCCTTTATAGTTTTGACCACCTGGGAATCCATTTTCAGACAGTTAGCAATTTAACTGGTATAACCATGTGCTGAAACCCAACTTTACAGCTGGTGCCAGATTTTTCAGTCAATTAAAAAGCAACAGATCGTAACCTGTAATTTGTTAAATCAGATACAATAAAATCAGTGATTATTGGATACAACTGTTTATACCTAACTCCTAAGATGAGTTCTGTTTTGATGACAAATTGTTTAGGTCTTCCATGTTGCTAATTACATAGTACTTCACTGTCATGATTAGCATACACTTAGACTCTTTACTGAAGAAAGGTGACTTGCTTGGCAAAGCAGGCCACCTGCTTGTAGGATAATTTCTCCCAGACAGCCTACTTGAAGAATAAACCATGCCTGTCTGATCAGATAAGCAAACGATGAGATCACATTTGTAATCAACCCCAGCACCTTGTATGTATCCTTCTCATTGAGAAAATTTTACTTTCCAGATAGAAGTCAAGTAGATCTAGACTAAAGTACTACTGGCTTTAAGCAAGGGGCAGGGGGAAAAACTAAGTCATTGCTGTCAGGCACTGATGATTGAATGATGCAAGATGTTATAGGCTCTCTTTGTGTCTCCCTATTTTCATCTTTCTTTTACCCCATCTTCTGTATCTCTTTTTCCTGTCTTTTCTACCTTCCTACCTCTTCTTCCTCTTTATTTTCCTGTCTTTCCTAACTGCAGAAAACCACCAGAAGACACCCTCAGGGAGGCAAAAGAGGACCATGAAGATTTTCTATGAAAAGTTGGGTTTCAAGTGCTCTGAAAGAAGCAGGTGTTCAGTCTTTTCACTCTAAGGAGTTCTCCCTTCCTGCTGCCTGCCTATCCAATTGCTGATGGGATATTTGGATATCTGACTTCCATTCATGGCAAAGGTTACGTTGAGATAACCCACTGTACGTTCAACTGCTTGTATTTCCCCAGTTCTTTCAGTGCTGTTTATACTTCTGCCATTCTCTCATTTTATTTCTCTACTCTCCAACTTCTGTCTGAATCTCTTCAATCTCTGTAAGTACAGAAGCTTTTTTTTGCTCTTCTGATTGTTTTTGCTTTCCTTTTCTGGACATGGAAAAAGCTACAGAACCACATAGGTTAGGTTTGATTACACTCACATAATATATAGCGGCACATGAGCATTAAATAACAAAACCCAGTTGCTACAATCAAACTCTGCCCTTTTTCTCTCAGTTTCAAAGAGCTACATAAAATTCCTAGCATCTTGACAGCTGCAACAGAACCACTGTGCTATTCTGCTTCTGATTTTGATCTCCATTTAAACCATGCACTTCAAATTATTCAAATTTTGGATGACTATTTGCGGATTATTCAAATTTCTGGTGAGCCAGGTTATATACTGACAGAAGCAGTCCTCCTCTGGACTGCATCAACAAAAAAATTCATTTTTAAAATCTCACTGAAGAAAGATTACTGTGAATGCAACCATGCAGGACCGTTAGGTTTACCAGGATGGCATTACCCTACCTAGCCTACAGCAAGCACTTGCTGTTGCACAAGCTCTGCGCTGATCTTCTCCGTAGATATGAGATCAGTGGGAAGAGAGGGCATCTCTTGAAATTTTAATCACAAAATGCAGTGCTCCTAATGTGGAATGGAAAGCACTGTTTAGATCACTCTAGACTTTAGGACAGATAGATGCCTTAGGATAGATCTAGCTAATTACTCATTTCCTACCAATTCTCAGTTACTGAATAATTCCTGCCCGTGGCAAAGGCATTTTAGTGCACAAATCCCTGTGGCTTGGTGCTCTTACCTTTCCTCTTTAATAAAAATGAACATCTTCTAGGGGCAAGAGGAGTTTGGTCGGGCTCCAGGGACATCAGTGCTAGCAGGCTGAGGACAAACATCTCTGCTCCCTCCTAAATAGGCACATAGTTCTGTTTCATGTGAATTCTGGTAGAGACAAACACTTAATGGGCTCTTGTAGCTCTCAATTCTCTAACATGTCAGTGGGAAAAATTAGCTTTCTCCCTTCACCGCCCCTTTCCACCTTTTCCATCATTATTTTCAAATCTGGAAGCAGACCTGTTTCTGCACAGAAACAATAAGGAGAGGGCTAGAAAGTAAAACCTTGCTCTTCAGGCAGACAGGCACGTGCCTTCACTTGATCCTCAAGACACTCTTGGACTTCCTGGGTCAGGTAATTCTTTTCCCAAAGAAGTCAGTAAACCCTAAGTGCACACCTAGAGCATGCCCGGCCAAACATGCTACCTGGAAACGAGTCTCTTCCACACCGGAATCTGGGTTTGTACAATTCCCGTCAAGCTGAAAAATCACTCCAATCCTCTTAGGCCAAACTCCAATAGCAGACATTATTGAAGATGCAAACTTCATCAATTATTTTTAGTACCTGATGAAGGGGACATGAAAGGGCCGTACGAAGATGAAAAGACAAACACCAACAAGTTGTGCTGATGTCAGCTGAATGTAGCGATGAGTCCTGGAAATTGCCTTTTGAAGCTGTTCTCCCCACATCTTTCTATTCGTTGTACTGGAACAAACAAAAAATCATTTAATGGAATCAAAAGAAACCATGTACGATCAATGAAATGAGCAGATTAACTGTGCTTTAGGTTTTACAGACAACCCATTAGGCTCTACACATGCTGACTCCAGAGCTGGAAGTGCTGTAGGATGCATGTCAGAGACAGCTTGTGAGCCAGCCCAGACAAGCAGGGTCAGCGAGCACAGGCAAAAATACAGCTATCCCACTTCTGGACATGAGATGGAATTTTGTCAGCTATGTTAAGGAATGATCCATGCTGTAAGCTGACTGTAGTAATCATCATAATAATTAAAAAAAAGACAAATCTCATTACTTGTAAGATTTCCTGTGCTTAGTAAAGAGGAGATCTCTGGATCTTCTCTGACTTGAAGGTGACTGGTTCTCCTCAAAGGAGTTAGCTGTCAACTGTTCTCAGCTGAAGCCTTGTGCATCTACCTTCAGTTTTGCAGACATAGCCTTTTCTTATCTCCAGAGTCAACTGATAGATGCAGGTACACTGACAGCTCAGTAGTCCTGCTAAACACTGCTCTAAGTTGTCATGCCTCAAAAAGACAACTGGTCAGCCTGATGATTCAGCATGGGAAATACCATTTTCAGGATCTACCCCAACTCCTCCTTCAGAATTGAAGGGACTCTCATGGACCACAACCTACTGTATATGCTGATATGCCAAGCTCAGGCTTTGCCTTTAACTCCTTGAGCAATAACGTTCACAAATACGATTAGCCACAGGGACATTTTGTTCATTTTAGAATTCCCACATGAATGTCAATTACGTTTAGAGACACCAAGCACATTTTTCCAACACTAGAAGGGCAAGCGTTAAAAATGTCAAACATCAGAACCCTTCTCTGCCAACGCAAAGATTTAAAAGACTTGAAAACCAGTGTGTCCTACTGGATGGAGGCTGAAATAGCACTTCCAGCACACCCCCAGTGCCATTTGTTAAACATATTTCTAGCTACGATAACATGCAACAGACTTGGAAGGAAGTATTCTGTTTACCTGACCAGACAAAACGTAACTCTGGAGGCTTTTGTTTGCATGGTTCTTTTGAAGAATAAGGTTTTGTTGTTGTTTTTGTTTTTTAACCTACCTGGCGTTCACAATATTCCCTGCACTTAATTCAACCATCTCTTCAAATCCCACTGCAAATATGTCAGGAGGGCTGCTCTCATCATCTGTTGAGAAGGGGGAAGAGTCACACAAGAGTTACTATTTTGTTGTTTCTTCTAACGACTTGTTTTCTAATTTCTGTCAGAGATCATTCCTTTAGTTCTATCTTATGTATTCCCTGCCAAGCTTATACATATTCATTGCTCCTTTAATCTAATCTCACAAACAACCCCTGCAGTTCCTCTGAAATTTTTTTCTTGCCTTTCTCCCACCAGTTGGTCTCCATCTCTCTTGCAGGAAGCAGTTCAGAACAGAGCATTATATTGTAGCAGTGTTAAGACGAGAAAATATTCACTGTTCTTTCTCCCTCGCCCCATACATACCAAAGATCCAACATCTCACCACCCACCATTTTTCACCCACTTTTCACCCAACTTGCTTATCCTTTTCCTTTTCTTTTTTGACACTGATTCCTAAGTAGTTGAACTTACTGCCCATACCCCAGTATGTCCCTTCCCTCTCAATGTATTTAGTAAATTTATCTGTGATTTTAAGGAAGCCTTCAAAGTTTCTCCTTATCTTCTTAGTATAGGTCACTCTAGAACACAGTCTCTGCCTTCCCTGGCCCAAATGTGTGGATGTTGCCCCCTAAAACACCAAAGATGAAATGCTCTCATATAGTAGTATGAAGTTGACCCTTCAAGTCTGTCTATTGCCTGACGGGTTGTGGGATGTTCTGTTTGTTTTAGATTTTGTTTGTTTAAACGGTCATACGCCCAAGATAACAGTAACTTAATTCAACATGAAGACCTGAGTTGTAGAAAACCATAGGAACTTAAGTCAGACCTGCCTCAGAAAATAAGAGCAGAAAGAGAAGTGTAATACACAACTACTCTCTATAGGCACAAGTGCCAAACTAGCAGATGCCAGCTAGCCTTCTTTATTGGCTTAACATTGGCTTAATGCAACATTGTCACGTTAACTACTTACTTCCCATTTGTAATTATGAGCATCTGTTTGTGAACACTTAACTATTTATGCATGAACTGCATGGACATTACCACGAATGCAACCATTTGCACGGTCATACCCTAGCTCTGCCTTCTTAGCTTTGGATAAAGACCAAGGAGATATTCTGAGGGCACATAAGTGCATAGCTCCCACTCAAAATGAAGAACCAAGGATGGAGAAATTGAGGAATAAAAGAGACCACAGGATACAGAATAAGCAGATACACCCCATCATGGCATGAAAGAGATCTGTACATTCTGACCTGCTGCAGGTTCAAAACAGGATCACCTGGTACAGACCCACAAATAGTTCTGACTGCAAGCAGCCCTCCACATACCACTGCACTGCTGAGGGGAGGCTGGACAAGTCTAAATGGAGCTGAATACATCCCTTAGGGTTGACAGAAAACGCCATCCAAGATGATGTATTGACTTTGAAAGGACCAGATGGTCAAATTTGGTGTCCCAACTCACTGTTCCTAGAAATGCAAGTGTTTCTTGCACATTTTGACTCTGAAGTCTTACCCTGAAATTCAGAAACTCCAGAGAGCTTAGGAGAATCCAGCAGCCAGTCTGTCAGCTCGCTGGTACCGAGGATGTTGCTTCGAAACTGCTTCCCTCCGTTCACGTTCCAGGTCCCCATGGCAACCCGAACACGCTTGAAGCTTGTGAATTCAAACTGACGCTCTGACATGGCCTTCAAAATACTCGGAGTTACTGATGGAAGAGGGGAAGGAGAAAAAGGGCATGTAAAACTTAAATGTGTGGTAAAAGGAAAGAAAGGATACAGCCAGCAGTGACACGTAAATCACTGTGAAGTAATGACATTACCCTAGGGGCAACAACACAAAAGCTAAAGACTGATTCCAGTGGCAATGGCAATAACTCTAGGATAATTGGGGCTGTTGCCATCAGTTCCTCTTCTGGAAACCAGGCACCCTATCAAAGCAGTTGTATCTATGAAAGATGGGTCACTCACTTTCAGCAAGTTTTCCAGCACTCTTTCAGCAATGACCTAACAAATTATTTTTCCTCCCTCGGTCTTATCAGTTTAGCCTACAGAGTCTGAGCATGCCACAGCTTATAACTTAAGTCCAAGCCATAAAAAATTAAGAGTGGGGGAAAAGGTGGAGAGTAGCTGAGACTCACATCACATCTTCAAAGCTAGCACTGTCATGGCTCTCTAGCCTGGTCAGAAGTCCTTTAAGAAGTTAATTTATTTTTTATTTTTCAAAAGGATGCAATTGCTTATATGTGACAGTCAGAAACAGACACAAAGAAAACTGGAGGGTTTACACCGGCCTTACCCAGCAGTGCAGTTTGGTCCATAAGCATTTTGCCTTTGTCTGCATATTCCTCACTGAAGAAGTCACCCATGAGTAGCAGCTTGATGGCTTCCTGCTTTACTGCATCAAAAAAATTTGACTGAATGGTACGAGACACAGACCGGGCTCCATCCTTGAGCTTCCCAACCTACGTCAGACCAAGATCAACAGCACAAGTGACAATGTAGAGTAAATCAGGCACCTTTCTTTACAGTCACTTCTAAGGAAACAGCTTGCTTTGCCATTTTGCTTTACCTTGTGCTTTCCCTCCAGGGCACGGCTGCCAGTAAACACTTTGCTCAGATTATGACCGTTGAGAGTCCACATTACTTTGTACGATTCCACAAAGCGCTCAACTATAGATTTAGAGTTCAATCCAAGGCTCTCTAATTGAGTAAGCAGGATCTGGATTTGGTGCAGAAAAACAAACAAACAAACAAATGATGTTTTTAAATATTTTTTGCTTTTTATTCTCAGTTTAAGTATTCCAGCCAACGTGAATCTGTAACACAGAGCTGGCAAGAAAGACTTCTGTCACTGAGGCTTATGCCCCCTTTCTTGTCTTTCCTGTGGAACAGACAATTTACACAGCATGGGCATCCATGAAAGGTCCTCTGACAAACTCACCTCCAGTGCAACGAAGGACTGTACACTATTAGTACGATCCAGGCAGTCCAAACAATTCATTCGAAAAGTACCTGTCTGCAGACTTTGGTAACCAAACAAAGGAAGAGGGAGGAAAAGAAAAGGTATATTTTAGAAATAACTATAAAAATAACACGTTGATTGAACAAGATCATCAAGTGTTCAGCCTGAATATACCCACCCCCAATTTCACAGTGTATCACATTGTGCGCAGTGTATTCCATTACATATCTTGACTACGTCTGCAACAGTGTCAACGAATCCACGTACTGGCAATTTTGCAAATTCTAAACAATGCAGATGCAGCTAAGCTAAATAACCTATTTAGCACCAAGACTACCCTTCATCTAAAGGTTATATTCCAAGATGGTCATTTATGTTCACGGTCCAAACACAGTGATGAACCAGGGAAGGCCAGGAGGGGAGATGCCTGGCTATGCTTAGACACAGAGGCAGGGTACACTCACCGTGGACTTACATTCTCGCCCTTTGCGAAGATGCCAAAGTCTTCCCAGTGTAACTTCAGTTGAGGCCTCAGTAAATTTTCCAGTTTTTCAGTTTTCCCACCTTTTGCAAATTGGTGGTAGTCAAAGTTTATCATGGGAGTGTCTGCTGCATGGGAAGAGGCCCACAGCAGTTTCTGTTTAAAAATTGAAAGAAGAAAAACAAATCCTGCTCAAGCCACAGCATAAGGATTGATGCCAGCATGCTTTTCATTGATAGTAAACTCAGACAGTTTACCACAGTTTTAATTTTGATAAGTTCGCAAGTTTGAAATACCAGACATGGAAACAGCAGTGGAAGTTCCCTATTTGTTTTCTTTCCAGAAGTAAACTGGTTTTCTGGACCCCAGTTTTCCTGCAAGGGAACTCGAACTGTAGCTGCAAAGTTTACCTCAGAACTGCTGCTGTCTGTGCCCTGGCTAGTGGCAGCCCTGCAGCAGTGGCCTACTACTTCTGTACAAGAACAGTGGTGCTCTGGGCCAGCTCAGGACAAGGGCCTTGATAGGAAGGATGTCCAGAGCTTCGCAAGGTACGTGAACATAACCATGCTCAAGTCTATTTTGTAACCATTCCTTAAGTGCCAAGACATGAGAAAATGTGGCCTTAAATTTAGGTGGAGTGTTGCTGGGGAGGAAATAAGAGAGAAATGATGTCCCAGGAAACACGTTACAAAATTTTGTGGTAAACCACAAAAGTGAAAGAAGAGACACAAATAGCCTCATTATTTCATCTCCTATTTCCATGACCTCACATCCATTTCCGTAATCACCACAAATTTCATTAACGTATCTGTAATAGATATGACAATAACACATCCTGCTCCTCATGGCAAAGCCACAGAGAATTGCTATATTAACTCTAACTATATAAACCTTTGTCTATGCCCTTCCCACCTGCACTTTCGCGTCTCAAGAGATGGATGCTTTTCCACTTAGTCTGTGATACAAACTGAACAAAAATCCCTCTGATACTATGTTAAGAGTGTAGGTGCAGCAGTTACACCGGTATAATTGTATCAAGTTAGCCCTTCAACCTTCCCTCCAGAAACAAATCTAAAGGTGTTGGGTGATGTTTAGAGAGAAAAACATAAAATATATTTCATGACACTATTACAAAAATCAAAACACTTGGTAGTTGTTTCGTTGCTGTCAACACCTCAACGTGCTGTTAGGGCCACCAGCGATGCACTTGTCAATGGCATTTACCCACTGCCTCGGTGTAAACCATTGTGTACACTACAGCAGTGCTGTTACTGTAAACATAAGCACATCTGTTATGGGTGATGCTCGTGAGAAGAACAGCATTACTGGGAACACTATTGATTTTTGGCCTGGTAACAGCTGATTTGTGTAACAGCTGAAGTTACGCTGGTGATTTCCAATTTTTTGTTTGCTTCTGTTGCATAAACTAGCGGTAGTGCAGGCATTCTGATCATGTGAACCCAGTAGCAGTGTCAGTAATTACAAGAGCATTTTGACATTTTGAACCAACTCAGATAAGACTTGTTAAGATTGCAGCAACCACTGGGAGAAGAGCAGAAGCACCCAAGGGAAGAAGGAGAAACAAAGAAATAAACTAATGACAGGAAAGAAGAAAAGTTTTAATTCCTGGTCATTTCCCTATAATTTATTTATTTTTAAACTGAGCTGCTTAAAATCAAACTAAAACCTACATATTCTTCCTAGTCATTTATTTATTAAATCACGAAGGTAAAGAAAAGACTAAGTGTTGGCTGGATTCAGTTGGTAGAAACCTTCACTTTCCATTGCTGTCAGTGTAACCCCTTCCATCCCAGAAAGTGCTTTCTTTTTTTAATCAGGGATAAAGCGGAACAATTTAGTTAAAACAGATCTTTATTTAAAGGAAATGAATGAATGCAAGGTGTTTACTCCAGAAATGTCCTATTTCTGACTTAATTTTGGGTTGTATGATACTGACCAGAACACTGCTTTTAAGAACTGAAATATTTGATAAAATATCGGTATTAAATTTACAAGCAGTGCCAGGCTTGTATCCTCATAGTTATTTCAACTTCTTACTTATCATCTCTTACCTCTAAATTCCAATGTTTTTCCAAAATAAACTATAAAAACTATTTTAAAGAGAGCAAAACCAATAGGCTATACAGGCCTAGCTGTGTCAAGCAGAAATTCAGTAAAAATCTGCAGTCAGAAGCTAGGACCTGACTTCATTTCTGTACCTTCCTCACTGGCTCACTAACTTCAGTCACTGTCTGTGGCCACATTCCATACAGGGGGACACCTTCATTTTGTCATTTTCCACTGGGGAAGCTGGTGATTCCTACTCACTCTTTCGGAGGAGGAGAAAATGGTCACACAAAAAACCTCATTATTCCAATAGAGAGGTAAAACAATCAGTAACTATTATTTAACAAGAATTTTCATTTTGCTTAATTTCACAGAGTAAACATTTGAACACAGAACTGTTGTATCAGTCTTTACCAATGATAAATACACGTAACACTTACTACAGGTGTGTACTTAAAACATTCTTCAGATTATTCTTTGCAAGATATACTCCAAAGTGTCAAGGTCTGACTTCTAAAGCAATTAGGCACTTAGGAGGCAGACTGCCATCAGCCTCCGGGCAGATGCAGGCAGCTGTGCACTTGCACAGATCCTGCTGAGTGACAATCCCTAGCTCCACGCACACATTAGTTTTAAAAATCTGGCCATCCTGCACTAAAATTCAGTGCAGCTTTAATTCTACAATGCCTGACATCCTGAAAAGACAACCCAGATGCTTTCAGGTATTAGTTGTGCCTAGGGGCATTCAGGGAGAAGGAAAACCTCTCTCAGTATACACCAGGCTGTCATCTGGTGCTGTGGCAGTTAATTCCCATCACAACCGGTACTAGATAGCTGTTTGCCATTACAATCAGAGCTTCCTCTTAGTAAGCCAGGGTCAGGGACTGGTCCCAAAGCAGTTCATAGAATCACAGAATCATTAAGAAAGACCTCCAAGCTCACCTGGTCCAACCATCCTCCTACCACCAAGGTCACCCACTAAGCCATGTCCCTGAGCACCAGGTCCAACCTCTCCTTGAACACCCCCAGGGACGGTGACTCCACCACCCCCCTGGGCAACCCGTTCCAATGCCAGTTCTGACAATCTCATGAGGCACCTGACTGCAGGTCACTGCATTGGTGTCTACATACTATGACAAAGCTGACCACAATTCATTTTTCCAAATGTGCACTGCTTCTTAGGACACTTAGGGCTTTCTTTAAAAAAAAAAAAAAAAAAAAAAAAAGGCTGGTTGAAGAGTGCATCTACAAACATGAGGAAATAAGCAAGAAGAAAGTGCTGGAAATCAAGCCCCTGAGACTATGAAGCATCATTCTCCTGTATCTAATATCTAGTAAAGAGGGAATGTAATTTCTTCAGACGTAGTAGTCATCATGTACTTGTCCAGAAAGGGAACAGAACATGGAGGCTCAAAAAAATCAGCAATTTAACAAAAAATAAAAAAATATATAAAAAAAGAATCATTGCTTTTACCTTGAAAGCTCTGTTAAGCACCTCCTCTCCTCCTCTGCTTCCCAATAGGTTAACAATCACTTGTTTTCCATATTGCTCTTTCAGAAGCATCATATGCCTACAGCAGAAGTAACCATAGTAAGTACAGAACATACGGAACAAAACTGTGTAACACTGCCCGCTACCTTTTGCAAACCACAGAATGAGAGATCACTGGTTGTTCCATCTAGCAGGTTTCAGCCACAGCAGCTATGGACATCTTCCTCAGTTTCCTTGCAATCAATTATTAAAGCGCAAGTTGTGCAAGTATGAAATTAAGGAACATGGTATTTTGTGCTATAAATAAAGAAGCATCTTAGAAAGCAGGCCCCGGATCTTTTATGTCACTGTTAGCTTTGATATTGTCCTTGCATGCACCCACCTCTTGGCTCTCGGCCTGGAGGCTGCACAGGAAAGACAACCAGAGAGGAAAACATATTACAGCAGGAATTGCCCTGCATCTTAGGGATGAGCCAACAAAGAGCCAGTGGCAGCAATGGGGTCTAGGACTCCACTGTCACGGCCAGAGAGGCGCAAACATGTCATAGATGACAGGGCTCAAGTATTTCGGAGCCACTGCAACCTTGAGATAGTCACTCGCAGCTTACTTTTAATTCTGGAGGAATGTTATTAAACGTAAGTACTGCTACAGTGGATCAGACCAAAGGTCCCTTTAGCCAAGTGGCCTGGTCCAGATTCTTCAGGACAAACACAAACAGGACAAGCGTAAAGCGATATTTCATCTGGCATGTATCACCAGCCTCTCAAAGCCTGACATTTGGAGACTCTCAAGTCAAGAGTTTTTAGCCAGATACAGAGGCACCCATTCTCCCCTCAGTACATTCTTTCCAAGTTGGTATGCATGTGCTACAGGAGCTGTGCTACTTCATTAATAAACAATTAGATCTTAAAGACCTCTTATGCCACGTACTGCCACCACAGTGATAATTAAGAGGAAGATGGATAAGAACAGACGTGAAAAATAAAATATCCCACACAAATGAAAAGCTATTACATGCTGCAAAGCAACAATTAATGGCCAAGTGTCAGAAAATCAGTAAGTATACATCTTACGGCATGCATCTTTAAATGCTATAACCAGAAATAAGCCACACAAACCATGGGAATGGAGAAATTAAAGGAAGAGTTAACAGCATATGTTTCAAGAAACATGGTAAATGTATTTTCTGGTGTTGTTTGTGCTTCTGGTTCCGCAGCCAGTTCTCTGCATGCCAGCTCTTTCTGTACATTTGCACACCTCGGATCCCACCGTAAGATCCTGTTTCTCCACTTACGCTATTTCTGAAGAACAAAACTGCTGACACTCAGGTCGTCTGCTTGAATACTATGAGAAGAACTCCCCAAGGGTTTATCAGGAAGAGGGGATGAAAAAAGATCCACTAACAAGATTACCCTTCCCTTCTCACAGTGCCTTCTCAACACATTAACCTATCAGATAGGAAAATCTAACAGGCTGAACCCACTCTAACACACTGTAGCAGGCTGTTAAGTCTCAGTGCCTGTTTCCATATAAGTAATTGCTTGTTCTGTCCATTTCCAAAGGACTGCCTTTTGCAGTTCTGTAAGCAGAGATTCTTAACTTCACCTAAACTGGAGGCTTTTCTGCATACAGGGAGAAGAAAGAACAGTGTGAGCTGATCCTCACACTCATGTTTCTTAGAAGAAACTCATTCACCAGTTGCACTGATGTCACAGAGATCAAATACTCTGAGCTAAATGGCATTACAGAGTTGTTCCTTGCTAAGGTACTCCCAATTTGTTGGGAAGCACAGAAAGGATGCTAAACAAGTCACCGTTTTCTTCTTACACGGATTATCTCTGCCGTTGAATGCAACCCTCTAAGATGAAGATTCAGGAAACTGGCAAAGCAACTTAATGTGGCACCAGATGACAGCAAGATCACGAGCCTCAAACACACTTGAATTCAACAGGATTTATGAGTCTTAAAGAGCTTTCAGAACCTGGACTAAATCCCTTTAGAGCAGGGACTGCCTTGGTACACAGAGCATTACCATTCAGATTCCAGTCCCTGTCTGGGGTCCTTCTGTGCTGCAAAACTATTAAGAGTTATTAAGAACATGTTTGGTAAAAGTTGCAGTACATGGAGCCATGGAATTAAGAGGACTCATCTAAAAGCACTTTATAGCTTGGAAATAAGATCTCATTTGCCAAAACCAGAACAAAACAGAAATGAATCACATGACCTGGCACTTACAAGTTGAAATTTTTTAAGAGGCCAAATCCTTCAGGCAATGTTTTCACTGATGTCCATGGGAGTTTGCCCTTAAAGGACAGCATTTCAGTCAGATATTCCAAGAAATCATGCTGACAGATGGATTCTTTACAGTTTCCAGCTGCCACGCAGTCTTAATGACTTTAAAAGGTTTACAAGCCAGTCTCTGGGTAAAGCAGACCATCAGCATGACAGCATCACCCGACACTGGTTAGAGAATAACATGCTGTTATTTCTGTGTAGCAGTACAACAGCGAAAAGCAAATCCTGAATGGTTCGGAAGCAGTTTAATTTTTAATTGTCTGGGTTACAAAGGTAAAGAAGAACACATGCTCTGTGTACTGTAGGTGTAAATTCACATTTGTTGAAATATTTCAAAGGGTTACAAAGACCTTTCTTTTTCATACCACTCAGCATTTCTCAGGTTTTTCAGAAAGAAGGTAGGAGACCAAATTGTTTCAATTAGCATTGAAAGAGGAAAAGAAAATGCATAAAAATAAAGCAATAAATAAAGTAAACCCACATAATCCTGCAACACCTGGGGGATTGGCTACATCATATACGGGATTTTTCACATCTCTAAGGATTTACTAGGAAGGCATGAAGCTGTGGAATCTTGGTTAAATACCGGGTTGCTGTGTTATTGCCAAACTGAACGAAGCTTACCTGTCAAAGGCAGGAGCATTAGCTTCCAGACCTCTGTTGAGCCTTAGATGATGAGAACCCACCTAAATAAAGTAATGGAAAGAAAAGAGAGAAATTTGCTGAAGTCCTAAATCACTAGATGTCTCCCTTTTTCCTTCAGAGAAAACTTCTCTTTAACAGCACCAGATACCCCTAACAGACTCCACACACCCACACATATAATATACTTAACACAAAAGCCACAGCTTTTATTAGACAACAACATTTACAATTACAAGTGAAAACATGATTATTATGAAGCAAAGGGATATCTACACATCTTTTTATGGCCAAATAAATCACATCCCCTTGCCAACTTCCTCTAGCAAATATCCCACACTGTAACAAATGAATGTGTTGTGTGCCCAGCACTCTTCCTGCCCTTCACTCATCAGAAAAGGCTGCAGTTATGCCATTTCCATGGGCTGTGTTCTCCTGAGTTATTTCATTGTTCTGTTATTTACAGAAACTAAAAATTATTGGAACAGTCCTTTGAAAATTTGATGGTTAAAATTCTGTGCCATCAATCTACACTGCTAACTGTTTTTAAGATCATGTATTGTTTCCCGTACACCATCACCTTTCTTTATTTTTCATGAGGTTGGTTTATGTAGTTCTTTCTAACACCAGTGGCAGCAGACTCACATCCAAGTAGTAAGCGTTACTAGTATTCACCAACATAAACAAAAGCTGCATATTCTAATCCAGATTAAGCAAAAATGCAGATTGTGTCCTTCCTAAAAGGTTGAAAATTCTGTTTAATGAAAGATGCTGCACACTAGCCAAAAATATCTGGGGAAAAACTCTATGGCTTCAGAACATAGAGAACAACAGTGCTGGATACAGCTACAACACTGGAAGGAAGCGGGCACAGTCACAGGGACAAACCTCCTTTATAACAAAGCATTGCCCTGGATGGTGCTAACACAGGGAACACAGATCTTCTAAGTCATCCTTCTTTTGTACTAAATCCTGTAGTCCTGAATGGTTCTTGGGTGCTGGATTTAATGATAAAAAAAGTATCAAATGATCTTTGAAGAATCTAAAAAAGTTATATAACATCTTCTCTCCACTAACACATATGCGTATATGTGCATACTCAGTCTAGTTGCTCATCCCTCTGCTCAGAGAATGTGAACATGCTAGGATGATTCTTATTTGAGCTTTTAACTGTTTATAAACTGCAACACATATGTAACCTGTTAGGCTTGATGCATTTATCTCCTGATGAAATCCTACATCTTTGCCTTGCAGATCATATTAGATCATCATTACTGTATGATCAAAACCTAGGATACACACCATCTATTACATATATATACACACCAAACATTCTATTTTACTTGAAGTTAAAGTTCTCCTATAGAGCTCCTAGTATCGCCGGAGATTCCAATTTTACTCTACAGGTCAGTATCTTCCATGTCAGTATCTACAGGTCAATATTCTTCCATGAGATGGAAGAAAATTCCTGCTAACCAGGCATTTCAGAATGAAAGGTTATTCCAAATAAAAAAATATTATAAAGGCATTGCTGTAACCTTCAGTTTAGGGCATCAGGACACAGTCCCTCACTTACACTTCCCTGCAGAGGCACACAAACACATGAAAATTTAAACCATAGTTATCTGCCTGTTTTTTTGTTGTTGTTGCTTTTTTTTTTTTTTTTCTGTTTATCTAAACATGAACAATTTCCTACAAGTAAACCTGAAAATAAATAGTTCAGCATTTTCAAAGAATGAGCTCTGCACCTCATTTTTAAAAGTACATACATTTTATGGAACTTCTAAATTATAAGTAGCAAGAAAGGTAAGCAAGGTAGGCTTTTTGATTTATTTGTTTACCTGAAGCCCTGGTTGCTCCCAAAACAGTGGAACAGAACCTCTGATCTGCACAAAGGAAGAGACGTCATCATCCAAGTAAATTGTCTGAAAAAAATAAAATAAATGGAAGGAGTTCTCCAGTTAGAGCTATCAGTCTGTGTCTCTCTCATCAAATGACAGCTTAAGACACTGAACACAAAGGGTGAAAAAAGTAAACAGTCTATCTCACTGTATCCCCTTACCACTCAGCCACTTTTCCATAGCCTCACACACAGTGGAACAAAGCACAACGTATTTGCTTTCATGTCATCGCAGCAGATTCAATTCACTACTCACCCGAAATAAGAGAGAATTTAAAACACCACCACTGGCAATGTGGAAGCAATCCTTCAGCTACAATGAAGATGGATTTGATATACCGGTGAAGAGACTCGGGAAGACCAGGACATAGTCTCCCTCTGTCTCTCTCAAAAAATTTAACTGCAAAATGTCATTGCTCCTTGTGACCGGTGATGGGTAATGTCAGGTGTGGGATAAGCTTATGCCTTGCTTTATTTACTATTTCTTATTTCACTGCATGTCGTGCATGTCAGAGTGCCCAAACAAATCTCAGTGAAACCAGCAGCTTCGCCACTCCCATCCCAAGATGAACAGTATGTGATCTATTTCTTTTCAACAAGGTTTACAGTGAGAGGCTCCAAACTCTCCATTTCATTCCCAGACCTGACTTCAAACTCCCCTTTCATACTTGTTATGATCACTGCTAACAAACGGATTTCTAATCAAACTCATTTGAAGTACGAAGACTAATTTCCCCTTTACCTTCCCCCTGTGCCACCCCCAAGCAAAGCATTGCATTATATGTTAACTTAGCACAAAAGGTGCTATCTTCAGACAGGGCATAACCACAGAGCAACTGTGCAAAGCCTGGCTCTCTCTCCTGGCCTATACTTAGCAGTGGAATCCTGGCTGTTTTCCACACACGACACACGATACGCATGATATGCATCTCTGTTATCTCCTGCATCGCAGCGAGCCCCGGGGAGGCATGGTATCCATACAGGTCACCCAGGTAGCTGCTTCTCTAACTGCATCATATCGTTTAGCACAACAGCTGCCAGCTGGCTGGTATCCCCCAAAATAGAAAAGAACATGAAAATGGGTTACCATACCACTTTACTGGGGCTTGTGCTTTGGGATTTGCCACTAGGTGTTCTGGCTGGGTGGCTCAAGCGAAGGGCCTTCATTTACTTGAACCTCAACCTTGACCTTACCCCCAACATACAATTTTTAAAGCTACACATGTGCAAAGAAATACATACCTACATCAGAGAGGTAGGTATTTAAATATTCTGCCACCAGTTTTATCTAATTAATCTTTACAATCTTTTTGCAGAGCACTCACAATTGCCCAGATTTCACTAAGATGAGAGGTTTAATTGGCTTTGCCAAGGACAGTGTTTGAATGACAGCTAGCCCAGATGCACTGCAAAACTGTATGTTTTTCACCTCACAGCAAGGAATTAAGAACCCTTCTACGTTGCATCTCATTCTCCTACAACTCCTGGAAGAGAGGGCAGGTGCTTCATATGAATATGTTGCTGACAGAAGCTTTCTTGTGAGGCCTACCTCACAGCTTCAGAAATACGGGTCTAACACACACTCTCATGGTAATTTTTTTTTTTTTTAATTACTCATACCTGAATACAAGAACTAATTACCATGGCAACACTCTTTCTTTGCATTTCTATGCTCAGAAGAGATAACAGAATCAAAGAATCCTGGAACATCCAGAGTTGGAAGAGACCCACAAGGATCATCAAGCCCAGCTCCTGGCTCCACGACCATCCTGCAGTTGGACTGCTGGAGGAGCGAGCAGGCCCACCTTCTTCCTCTTCATTTCCTCACTGCAACAGGCTGTCACAAGGTGAGTCAGTGACTTCTAAACACCGAATCATCTTTTCATTCGCAGTCATGGACCCTCAGGAGACAACTCTAAGGTAAAGTACATTTATGTCACTCCGCTGACAGCCCCAGCATTTTCCTGACTCATACTAAGCAAGGACCTGGTCTTGAATCTATACAAAGAAGAGAGAAGGCTGGCTCACTTCAAAGCTTGACAATAATCACCTTAGTGATGAGTAGAAACAAAATATTAACACTTGATGATGATGACTACAGACAAAGCTTCACATGAAGTACAATCTGGCCACTCAAACAGCTTACTACAGAGGATCAGTTTCCTTACAATCTTCTGGAGCATCCCGGTTTCCATAACTAACTGAAAACTTGACAGCTCAAATATCTCTTTGGCCAGCTCTTTTTAAAGTCTCTGCTGCAAATTCTCTAGACCTACTTACTAAAATAATAATAATTCTAATTTTAATACCTGAAGTTTAACATCTTCCTGAGCTATACTTTAAATGGCAAGTATTTCATCACAGTTTATAGACCATGATTACACATCCTGCCTTCTTTATGCCAAATGCAAAAGAAAAATACTGACCAAACATTTTCCGCATTAATAGAATTTATATTCTGCTCATAGTTCCATTTACCAGTGATTCAACATTGTCAGATATAACAGATGTTTGTTTCTATTATTATTCACGTTTTCTGTTCACTGTTTCTCACCCATTACCTCTTCTGTTTTCTGCTCTATTAAGCTGTCCACTGGAGAACTGAAAAAAATATATATATTCAAACTATGTGTGGATCATTTCTGTCACATAAAAACACAACGCCTGCAACCTAATGTGACGGATGTGAGGTCCTCTGTCAGGATGAGGTCTAACATAGAACTCCACAATGGTGATAAGGCATTTTTTAAAAATTGATATATTTATGCACATTAACCTGTAGCTTTTAGAAATTCAGATGAGGCTTTTGAACTGGGAGCATGGCCTCTTCAGTACAGATCTCTCACCAGAATGTTCTCTACGTTAGCGCCTTTTTTTTTTTTTTTTTTTTTTCAGGACTCTTCATTCTGTTCTCTGGAGCAATTCTGTGGTCTTTCACAATTCTCTCACCTCATTCTCGTGACCCAGATGAATCCAAAATTATTTTCTTCAAAGCTGCCAGTGAGTTGGAAAAAGACCTAGTATTTTTTTAATGAGTGGGAGGGTTAGCACCATTTTTGCAAGTCATTCCTTCCTAAACAGACTGTAAACATTTTATTAGGCATTACAACTGTGCAAACCTTCCCTGAATTTCAGCAATATCCATTATCCTTCTTTCACCACTGCAGAATCACAGAATTACAGAATTATCTAGGTTGAAAGAGACCTCCAAGATCACCAAGTCCAACCTCTGACCTAGCACTAACAAGTCCCCCACTAAACCATATCACTAGGCTCTACATCTAAATGTCTTTTAAAGGCATCCAGGGGTGGTGACTCAACCACTTATTTTATGTTATTCTTCCAACCCTTGATCATTCACATTGTCATGTTTTCTACAAGTACACATCTGTCTTGCATTTTTTGTCATTCTAGTTTTGACTTTATTGCCCTCTGCCCTAGCAGATCCATTTCTCTTATTAAGGCACTACACAAAAGATGAACAGTGCTTTAAGAAAATAAACTATTCCTTCCTAAACAACAGCTTACTTCCAGAATTTTTCTGTCCTCTATTTCCCTTAAAATACATCCAAGAAGATCACGTTTTTTCCTCTAACCATTCAACAACAATCACCTACATTTTGCACAACACTTTGTCATTAGGGTTGATACATATTGGTAAAGTTGTGCCTAAGGACAACCTTAGGCCTCAAAGAACTACCCAGTTGTGAAGTCTTATCTTTAGTCTTACCTCCACAATGACAGCAAGCTGCTGCCTACCTGTCCCAAGGAGAATGTTCATTCTTATCAAATCCTCAAAACACTGAAGGAGGACTGCTTCATTGATGTCAATGGGCCCGGCCCATAGAACAATCCAATCCATTCAGCTGGATGGATTTTCAGACATGTTTCCTGCAGTTTCCAATCAGGCAACATAACAGCACCTGGATGCTTAACCCATGTGAAAGACCTCTTTGCCTTTATAATAAATTCTCTGTCCTCTGACCTGTGGTGTTAGAAATTGCCATGTGTTTCTTTTGACTTTTGCCATCTTTCACTTTTTGTGTCTTCTTTCTCTGACTCTAAAGGGTGCTGACAACTCAGGAGGACAAGTTTCTCAACCTTTATACTCAGTTGCATAGGGGCAGACCTCACTCCTCTGATCCAAGCACTTCTGCTGGTACACAGTGAAAGCTCATGCTTCATGTACAGGTACTGCTTATTGGCTTTGACCAAGAAGCAAACATCTGTTTCATCTAGCTGTTGTTTAATCCCAGTGTGCTGCTCCTATTCATTGCTCAGGTTAATTTATTCACCAACCTCTTTCTCAATCAGCTTCCTTAGAAGGAAATAATTATCCAATCACAACTTCCAGTGGCAGAATTCGTCACATATTCAAGGGACACAGACAAAACACATACTTGCATGGGTTTTTCTGAGATCTCCAGCTCTGTCACACAACTCACAAAGAGCATGGATAACAGATGGCCTAAACATACCTCTCCACGAGTCCCTTTAACTCAGACCACAGGATCCAATGATATACTTGCCAAAATAATCTTCTTTGTCCTGCCTGGGGCCACAGCAAGACTGGATCCAGAAAATAAATTAACCACATGATTGCATCCATTCCTCTCCTGGAGAGCTATCCAACATGGTCTAAGAGTTATTGTGAAACAGGGATCGTTTTTCTTAATCAGTGTCCAACATTTTTTCTCAAACTGGTACAAAGGGAAGGTTAATCCAAATTCATGGCATTTCTTTTTGATGTCTGTCAAAGTTTCCATTTTAAATGCTTCATCAAACAGTTCCATGAAGGGGAGAACAAATGAAACCATTCATTAATTTTCATTAAATTAGTTGTTCCCCTTACATCATACGCAAAGATATTAAGAGTTTACCCCCACTCTTTGGAGGATAACTGGGGAAGGAGATGAAATGTAAACAGTGAAAGGCACAAAACTAAACGAGGAAAGCATGCCTTCTTCTCAACGTTATCAGCAGAGAAGAATTCAAAGAATGCGATACAGTCTCAACTCAGCAGATTGATAGGGGAGGCGATGGGAAAGGAGAAAGCCTGGCAAAGAAAACTTTGTTGTCAGCGGGCACCTCTCAAACATGAACAAAGCAAAAATTTATTGTTTAAGTTGTCACTGGGAACCTGACTGATTTTAAAACTTTACTAGAGGATTTTCTGCAGCACTGCACTTTGCAGTAGAATGGCAGCCCTTTCTAAATACTGGCAACAAAGCTGGAAGGACACATTACAGGGATTTCCAAAAAGCCCTCCTTTTTTTTTTTTTTTTTTTTTCCTCCCTTCATATTTTATTTTTGTCTTTCCTTTTTTTTCCTTTCTTTTTTTCTTTGTCAAGAAGCAAGTTGAATGATCAAATATCCAAGAGATCCACTGGTAGAGGGTTGTTTTCTTTGTTTTGGTGTTTTATTTTGAAAAGCAAAAGTGAAGTGAGATATTTAACTTTTTCCCCCTTCTTCTCAAACACTCTGAGTCACAGCAGTTAAGTGAGCCCACAAAAAAATGACTCATTGCAGAGCTAAAATGCCACAAGGCTAACTCAGTGGGAGACAAAAGCATACCATCCATGCATAAAAGAGCTGCCTGGAGATAAGACTAATTGTTTCTCCCTCTTCTAAAAACAGCAAAATGTTAGAAGTAATTCCTATAAAGAGGGAAAAAGTCCTGGCTTTTCAAAATCCTAGGGTGCTATTTATCCATGAAAGCACACAGCCAGCATGCCATTGTACGGTAGAGGCTGAAGCAAATGGAAACAAAATGTTATTCAGCCAAGGTATTACCTCATAGGCGATTAGTCAGTAGTCTACTATGAAAGCAGAAGAGAGTTTATTCTAGGACTCTTCCTTCCTCAGCTAAGTGGGTGCCAGCTTGAACTAGATCTCAGGCATCCCTGTGGTTAGCCCAGCTTTGCTTTCTTAGGACACTTGGTTTGGTAGAGCTAGTGTTTATCACCATTAGCAACAGCAAACCTGTTTTCTTCTTTAAAAACAAAAATACGAAAACACAATCCTTTAAAATTGCAAAGCCTTGTTATAATTTTCAACCTACCCCAGCCCTTCACCCTACAACCATTTCACTTTTGCTCTTTTTCTTAACCAATTGCAATGCTCAAAAGCCTTCAGTCTTCCCACCTCACAGCAGCCCCTGGCTGAACTGGAACAAAGCACAGCAGCTCCCGTGAAGAATTTGACCCAGCCCCAGCAAAGGGAAGCATTAGCAACCAAGTGCTGTTTCGCCTTTCACCAGGAGCCAATCCTCAGGGTTTCTGCTGTGATGCAAAGGCCAACTTACTTTTCATGCTAATCATTTGCAACATAATGTACTCCAAGAATGTAATTCAATAGAATGAGCAACTTTTGACCCAACCGGTGAGCAGGACTGCAGAAGTACTTCCTATAATTAGACAACTGTTAACTGTAGGGCCACAAATGTGGGACTGACTTGAAAGAAAGCTGACAACCTTCTTTAACATTTTCTTTCCTTTGCATTTCAGTGAGAGAACATTCTTCAGATCCTGAGTAACACACTTTGCACTAATGCTCATGAGAAGGCACTCAACTAAAACAGTAGACTGTACTGTACCAAGTTATCAATTAAAATGGCACATGTCCTTTTTTCTGTTTCGAAGTCCTGGAGGAAAATTCCACTTTTTGGTGAGCAAACCTATCTGCATCTCCCAATGTGTTCTGAAATGACTTTCTAGAAAGATGTAGATGCTGCAGGAGTCAACTTGAAGTTTCTTTGGAGCAGAGGCACAAAAGAGAATTGTTAGCAGAGAATTCCCTGGCTGACATTAGAGACCCAAACGCTGCAGGGGAAGAGTTTGGCATCCAACAAGCACAAGTCATGGAAGCCCGAACACTAAGTAGAAAGCAGCCAGGCCAGCCTACTTAAAATGCAGGCAAAGCAGGAAAAGAAGGGATATATAAATGACAGAACTGAGTGAGCTGCTACACTCACTCAATGCCATGAGGAAACACTAGTGCTCCAGGAGTGCTCCACTTTGGAGGCAGGTCATCACTCTCGGCAATCAGACTCCTACCGTGATGCAGATCTAACTCTCCTGGAACAAGTAAAGACAAAGCTAGCTTAAGAATCTCTACGCCACACTCAACCGTGTCATGTAGAGAGGTTTCACCAACTTCCCCTAAGTAATCCACTTCAATTGTACCTGTACGTGCATATGTAGACACATACATATAGAAAAATATTTTATCCTACATACACAGTTTTGTAGAGCTGCCCAGAAGACACTGAAAACAACTACATTTTATGAACGGATCCTTGCCCTTTGTTGAGAACTCCTACCAGCCATTTATCTATTCCATTTAAGGAGACATCTATTTCTGTATATTAAGTGTGATGGCTCTGACTGCTAGCAATTTCTGTTTCCTTTCAAAAAGGAAACCACTCATTTCAGCTGGCAAAAGATTTCAGATTCTCCAGGGTCCAGTGCTTTTTGTTCACTTTCAAAGTATTGAGTTGAACCATGTACAGTACAACCAACAGCTTCTGTGTTATTTTGCTTTGCTTTGTCAATCAAGTGAGCCTGCTGAATGTATTTCACCCATATCTTTCAGCCTCAACTGGAAATAACGTTTCTACCAAAAATTTACAAAACCTGCACCTGCATATCTGTCTGGAAAGAACTGACCCACAAATTAAAGGGGCATAGAAAGCAAAGTCCATTCCAAAAGGAGTTGCACTGGAATTTGCCTAACTGTGAGAAGATTGTGTTTTTTCTCTGTTTTCTTTTACTGGCCAAAGATGACTTTACTCCTAACAACCACAGCTCCTTCTCTGGGCAGCTTTCTCCTGACTAGTACGATATAGCCGAGCACTGGGAGAACATTTCTCCAATGTCCTCTAGCATGGGAAGCATGATGAATTTTAGCAAAACCATAAAACATACGTAGAATGTATAAAAGCATGACATTTATTCTGGAATAGCTTTTAAAATACCCATTTGTTTAACACATGGGCCTCGTGATTGATACTTCTAAGCAGGTCTCTTGTAATCAAGAACCTTCTTGTTATACACGTTGGTTTCACATGAATTAACACCCACAGCTCTCTGAGTAATTCAAAAACCCATGTTTATATTTCACCACAGTATCAAATGGCCGTGACTTTCGCATTCAGGAAAAAATCAAAAGTCTGAATGAAAACACTGTGCACGGAAAGGATGGAAACACAGAAAAAGAACAGACTGCAAAGAAATGCTTAATGGGCATAAACAGATCTGTTGTGCAATAATATTTTCAATATTCTTGGGAAAAAAATGCTGAACTCCTTTAATTCTTGTTGGAAACCCTGTCCCAGCTAAACTAGAGTGGAGTGAATTATTCAAGGCTATTGGATACATTTGCTTACCTGCTCTGTCTCAACGAAGTTAGACACATGTCCATCATCATTGACCCCTCGAATGTGAAACCGGGCACCAGCTCGCTCACAGCTGATCCGAGAGATAAGGCAGGCTTTTGCCTTCTTGTGGGAAGCGTAAACAGTGCGAACGTCCACCACACCACAGATCACTTTCAGCAACCAGTCAGAGCAGTTCACCTGGTAGTGTTTGAAGGGGACATGCAGCAGCTGGTTCCTGTAAAATTCAAAAACACACATACGGCGTACTCAGTAAAGTAAGACCACCAGGCATGGGTCCCATCCCACAACAATCACTAATTTAAGCAAGCTTTTGTAATCCTTTTTCTGTTGTAGTTATACCTTATCTGAAATGAGGAAATATCAGTTGGAAATGTTTATGAACTGCTACAATGAAAAAAGTGTGGCAAATTTTAATAGCTCTGCTACTGGCAAACTGCTCTCTTTGCCCCTCTGCCTTATAATTCAGCTTATGCAAATGTTGCCTCTTTTAACTCCAGATGTCACAAAAAGTGCTATAGAAATTAAGAAGAATGTCTGTTTTAACCTTCAATTTATTTTAAAATCAACAACCCGAGAAACCTATCATGCTGGTTAACAGTGATGCTGGTCTCTTCTATTACGACTTATTCCTCAATTCATTTTTCAAAACGTGACTTTAGTCACAAATGAGGGCCAAGAAAATCCCTCTTATGATCATTTATTGCTGAACAGCTGATCTATACAAGAGTTATATCTTTGGAAAAACCCCTGAAGAGCTGTTCTTCTAGAGCACAGCATTTCCCTGAAAAGGTGCATGTCAATCTTACATTTTTAAACTAAATATGTAACTAAAAAAAGCAAATCTAACACAATTTTTGGTATCTCTTCCACCTCCTTTACCCAGCTCTATTCATAGAGCAAGTCCCAGTGAGTACTCAGACAAATTCCAGTAGATTTTTTTGCTGTTGCAGTTCATTTAACAGACAGGTTGCATTGCTTATAATTTAAGCTGTCTGAAGCTTTTCATCATATAACCATTTATCCCACTGTTTGCTTTTTCCAAGAATCTGCTGCTCAGTTTAACATTTCCCATATCACATAAATACCTCACAATCAACTTTCTTTGGAACATCTTTTTGCCCTGAATGTGACATTTGCTCTACAACACACAGCAAAGCGGAACCTCTTCACAGGGTACTGCTAAATTAGTCAGAAGCAGCAAAGAAAAGTTCAGATACTTATCTTGAATGAAACATTTCAAAAGATGGGACAGGTAAAAGAGTTGTGGTTTTATTATTATTATTATTATTATTTATTTATTTATTTTTAATTAAGAGACATTGTCACCTTGGGAGATTCTACACTGGAACACCGCTCGTTTGTGCCACGTGTCAGACTTGACATGCTCAGAGCGCTTTTTGAGAGAAATGTGTAATTAGCACAGCTGAAAGCAAGTTTTATTTATCTCCCTTCTGAGTGAAACTCAAAACTCTGTATCTTACCATGTGTAAGAGAAGGGCAGAAAGGCTATTTAGCCTGACTGAACTGCTCCTCTCATGTTTATTTATCATCCATTATACTATCCAACTTTTTTGACAATTTAATATTCAGGTACTTTAGGCCACAAGACACATCACACATTCTAGCAGTACACCCACATTAGACTTGGGCAGATATTTCCCACCTCCACCATACAGCACTCCTTTGTTTCCAGTACACTTATGTTTCCTGTGTACCTTTTTATTTAAAACAAACAAACAAACAAACAAACTTGCCAGAACTTGTAAAGCAAACAAACCGAATTACTTTAATGGGGAACCCACCTAACAGAGACAAAACCCAGCAGTTGTGTTTTCCTTTCCACTCAACTAATATTTACAAGAAATTCTTTGCTTTGTAAGCACAAGAAAGTAAGAACTGCAAAGCAGTGGATCACTGGAGCTTCCTTCTGTGTAACACACATTTACACTGAGCTGCAAACATATTAATATTGATGCTTTCAACACAAAACCAGGGCACATTATTGAAAGACTGAAATGCAGACTTTAAACTCACATGCTTTTTAAAAAAAATATTAAAAAAATAAAAAAATATATGTCTACAGGTGATGTGATTTATGAACGGTTCAAGTGCAGGTTACTGTTAGGTAACTTTTATAGCAAATTATTACCACAAAGGAAACTATTCAGAACACACAGAGAAACATTTCTGCAGTGTGAACAAGAAACCTTGTGTTTCCTTCTTAAAAACACACATAAAAACCAGTTATTAGAATTGCATTTCATTGTCAGATTAATTTTAAGGGAAGTTACTTTTTTTACCCTGTTTTACCATGACTTGAGTAAGGCCACAGGCCCTGTAAAGTGACGTGACAATGAAATGAAAGGTGGCACACGTGGAATACACATATTCATTTCTCTCTGAGGATGTCTGACCAATCACATACAGATGGGGCTGACGGAAGACTTTGGTACAAACATGCAGTACTAACCAGAAGAACGAGTTACCAGATTCGTAGTGGTTATCACCCTGCTTCTGAGCTCGCACAGTCAGGTCAAAGTTTGAGCCTGCATTAGGCCAGGAGAAATAGAACATCCCAGAGTTCAGTATTTTCTTCAAGGCAGTAACACGCTCCTCTTCCTTTGTTTCTTCCTGGAGAGGACAGAAATCTGTTGCAGTAATTTTGTAAACTTCAGCGTCCAGGATTTTTCCCACCGACGTACAGCCCGTCACCAGGACCAGAAAGTGCAGCCGAGTGTTACCTAGAAGGCGATAGTTACAGAAGGGTTACAGGAGGACACAGGCTTTGTCATTTCCAATCAGCCTGTCATATGTAATGCTGACAGGGCTCCAGCAGAGGACAGTATCTCTGCTTCAGGAAAAAGAAAAAAAAATACAAACCACAAGCACATCACCAATGCTCATTTACATTTCTGAGTTCCTTTTGACAGCAGGTAAGCGAGAAAATTTGCATAAGCCACGAATTTTTACATTTCTATCCTTTGCTGTATTAGAGTGCATTTTTCCTCACTTAGGGCAAGCTCTGTATTGGATCACTGCTCAAAATCAGATTTCATCCCCTGGAGAATGCACAGTTTTCTCTGGATTTGATTTAAGGAAAAGGCAAGAACTCTGATCAATGACGAGATAAAGTGTATACCTCCCTATGTATCTTTCAATTGACTTCTGAATTTTAAAGATATCAAGCACTCAAATCTCTTACTGGTTTCCTCTGAAGCCAGCTGTGTTCAGCCATTCAGAAAGTTTCAGTATTATCAGTTCTTGAGATTGTACTTTGTGTCACAAAGCAGAGTGCATGCAATTAGATGACAGCCTCAAGTATTATTAGAAACAATTCTAGCTCTCTTGGTTGTGAAGGAAAGCATGAAATCACAAAGCAGCTGAACTCCAGAGCCCCAAAACTAAAAGAGAAAATTTGAAGCTTGAGAACACCACCACCATCAGATTTCTAGTACACGGAGGGATTTCAACCTCTCTTCATTCTCCCTGAAATGATAAAGTAATTAAGAAGCTGCAGAACAATTGTTCTTACAATGCTGGTTTTACTTAGAAGAAACTATTTGATCCCTCCTCCAATCTCCCCATGGTAAGGGGCTGGAATTAGATGATTGTTAAGGTCCCTTCCAACCCAAACCGTTCTGTGATACACTTGAACTGGTCTCGTACGGAGACAATGCCATCTTATGCACTCCAGTTAGTAAAAAAGGTAGGAGTGCACCAAGATTTATTGCTTCACCAAAGCAGAAACAAGGCCTGACCTGCCAATAGCCTGTCACTGTGCCCCAAGGGCACACTTTGCAGGACTGCTTTTCAACACTCCGCAGCGGAAAAAGTCCAAAACCACAGACCAGCTCTCACACAACACCTGGTTTGATCCTGAAACGCCAGCAGGGGAGCCCTTGCTTCCAGAACACAGGTGGGCTACAGAAACTGAAGTCGGGGTGGTTTTCAGCAGGGCCAGAATATTTGTGTAGGCACATGGGGCTGGACGGCAGGACAGGGTGGGAGGTTAGATCGTATTCATCTGTTCTGCTGACTTCAGTTTTGCATAAGGCCCAGTGTAGGTGGTGTTTATCAAAAAGCTTTGTTCACCACATTTCTTTCTGTAACAAGGGTTTGCTGTGTTCTCCTTCCTCGGGGTTTTAAAGCACGGCTAGACCTTTCTAGATGACACTGTAGTGGAGGGTTCAAAACACTTATAACCTGATAGTTTTTTCCTCCTTTGCATATGAATACATAATTACAATGGATTAAGTTGCTGACTACATCTGTAATCACAGTGTTAGCTCATACCTTCAAACCACCTCTTGCAGGACAGCTCATAGCTTTTGTGACTTCGGTGAAACCCCGCAATACTCATCAGCTCCAACTCAACTCATGGAAATTTGGAAAAAGTGTATAGAAACGCTATTAATATGCTTTACTATCAGTCAGCTTCAGGGACAGAAAACCACTAGGGTCAGACTTGAAGAGCTGTCTGGCTGGGATGCTGAGACAAAGAGTACAAAGCACTTGATTGGCTTCAGCGACCTTTGCTAGAGGATTCAGAAGAGAATGAGTGGGAAAGTCAACATTAAAATAGCCAATAAGTACTAAAACAGTACTGGTGGGCTCATGGTCTGTGGTTCTGTCCTTCAAGGAGCTTGTAACCAGAGGGAAATAACTGGATCTAAACAAAGCAATTCCTTAGTTTAGGAAGGCAGTGTAGGAAAAAAGCACAGCATGACTGAAAAGATAATCACATCTATACGTAGCATTGCCTTACCTCAAAGCTTGCTAATCCCTGGCAGAGACTCTAGACTCTTTTCACTACCTCCTCCACTTATTTACTCACTCTCAAAAAGGGAGTCACGTTTACACATGCAGAGTCCAGCATCTCTCCTCCCCCAAACCACCAGCTACTGAGCTCAAAAACAGAAATAGCTGCTAAGGAGTGGCTGCATTGTCCCCGATGCGTGAGGAGACTGGCAGCTTTCTGAGGCTGTGGCAGTCTTTCCTGCCACCGTGCAGTAGCCCCTCACATCTACAGAGTAATTCCATCTGCAGTACTTGGAAAGGGGTAGCAAATTATGGAGAAGCCTTCATCCTTCACCTACTTTTCATGACATACTAGAACAGCGACAGGCTGGCAAAGGAGTGCAGTGTTATGTCTCACACTTAAAACCTAGGACATTAAAATAAAATGGGGTAAAAAGGACAAAGGGAGAAAAAGTTGAAGGAAATGAGCCAAACGGATTTTAGCTACAATAAAGCTAGCCTGCTCTGTCCTCCTAGACTGCTCTGTGAGCTGAGGTGGTGTTCAGATCTACTTCAACTCCTTTCATTTGCTTAAACCACTCAGGATATGGTTATATGACAGCCAGAATGCAAAAACCCTACACCATCACAGCCCCAGCTTAACATAAATGTCTTTGAATGAGCCTCAGAAGAGCCCCGAGCCCCCTCCCCTGATATCACCTTCATCCCAGCATCCCTGGGAATCAGCCGAGGCGCTCCCTGCACTGTCTGGGTGAGGAAGGGCCTGGCCTGATGGGTGTGCTGCCCTTGGTGTAGGGAACATCCTCATCCCAACATCCTACTGAGAGTGCTCAAGCCCATACCCTGCTCCTTCATTCACTGCTTAGATGTAGCCACAGGGCCTTGAGCAGAGGCAGGGCTCTGGCCAACCTTTCACATTCCCAGAGCATAACAGGGCAAAATCAATGCTACCAAAACACTATTCAGCTATCCACCTTCTAACCATGTCTCCATTAAAACCTAAGAAATTACTTACCACTAAGCTATGCAGCCATACACAGCAAAACACAGCATTCCCCCATGCCTCCTTCCTTGCCAGCACCTCAGTTTACACATGGGGGTCTCTTCTTTCAATCCCAAATCTTTTTTCCTCACAGTCTTTCCCCCTGTGTCTCTCCTTTTGACCCAGGCTGCCAATGTTTTTACATATACTGATAACTGAATTGGACAAGTTTGTGATGGAAATGATAACGAAGCTACATCCATTCATGTTTTCACTTAGGCATTTTCTCAGCTTGAAAATGCTATCCCAAAGGAAAAACAGAAGTGTTACATATCCAAACAGTACCTCATATAGCAGAAACTTAACATTACCGCATGTAAGACAAATGCTTCTGCTTATTTGCTAGTCACTGAAAGTCTGATTATCATTGTGGATATACTAAAACAAAAACAAACAAACCCTTTTTCATCTAAACTTAAACTTTAAAAAGTCAATGTGATTTCTTTTCTGTTATGTAAACATCAACAGGCCATAAGATTTCCTGTTGAAAATAACTGCTTAACATGGAAACAGAAGTATCAACCACAACCCTACCTAAATGCACTTAAATTTACAGGGGGAAATTGCTCCAACCAGGACAGAGGCTGCTACTGGTGTAAGTAACTTTTATAAGAAGCAAAATAAAATTGATTTTCTAAGAATTGCACGTGCTAAGTTCTTTGGTAATTGTTCATTCAATGAGAGGAAAATAACATTTTTAGCTGACAGGAATTTACTGAAAAAGTCTTTTAGTTCCTACACAATTCATTTTTATTATCCAGTAAATCTCACAAAAGAATGCAAGAAGTTGCATTCCTGGCTTACTAAACCCTCCCCCACAAAAAATCTCCTGCTCTCAACACAACACGAAATTTCCTACGGTATAAGGATTTGTGAGGCCACTGCATTAGAAAGAGAGGATTTTTTAAAAGAATTGGGTTTGCTGAGCTAACTCTGAAAATATCACATTTTTAATGAAATAAATAAAACTGAAATACCCAGACATTCCTTAAAGCTAGAAGGCATTTCCCCTTAAAACAGCCAAGACTATTCCATTAATTCCCGCAGCCTCAACTTCTTCAAAACTGCAGCTCACTACAAATAGATTAAAAATATTACTGAAGTTTCCAGTGAAACTGTTCTTATGCAAGTAGCACTTGAAGTCCCATACTAACACCAGTCACTACCAAAATACATCATACAGTCCAGTCCAATCCACCTGGCAGCAGCATTATGAAGCACATTATGGGACTACAGCCTCTGAAAGGAGTTAAACAATATTCAGGGTATTTATGTTTGTTCTGTCCAAAAAATGAATAGCTAAATGGATTTAAAAAAAAAAATAGAGGGGGAAACCAAGGCTTCCTACTCCCAGGAGCTCCCTGCATATCTGGACTAGGAGACAGACCAAACTCCAGTCTCATTTCTTAAAACAGAAGCCCACAACTGTTACCACAAAAAAAGTAACTAAGTATACTGGGAGGAAAATTACGGTAATTTTTCCTTGATGTCAACATACCGTACAGTAGCAGAAAACATGCTGCATTCAGCTGACAGCTGCAAAGTGCACGATAAATGGAACCAGCAATAAGGTCAATGAAAAGCATCCCAGAAAACTCTTTTCCTGTGAAGTGCTCAAGGCGCCAGGTGTGGCTCCTACCCTTGGCTTTGTACCAACAACCATATCAGCTGCGGACTCTTTACTATGTCCTCACCTTAGAAAACAAATATTTTTTCTTTAAAAAAAAAAAAAAAAAAAATAAAAAAAAAAAAAAAAACACCTTTTACAAGTAATTTAATGTACAGTCCTACTTTTTATTAGCTTTCCTAAACTTTCACATAGATGACAGTGATTTAGGAACATGAGAATTCCAACTGAAGATCACAAGTGTAGAAATGTCTCTCATTTCCTTGGGATACTATCTTGAATGTTTTAAAGAAATCTCTGAAAAATATCAGAGCAAGAAGTGAAGCGCTCCTTACTACCCATTCTTTGCATAGCAACACACCTAGGAAAAAGCAAGATCCACTGAAAGTGCTGAAGAAAAAAAAATTGTTTAAAACTAATTTATGGACCAAATTTTGATCTCAGATACATGGATATAAATGTTCATGTATTGTGACCAAGATCATTATTTTGCCCCATTACAGCTATAAATCACCACTACCATCTGCAAAGAACCCTTTCAAAAATGTTAGAAACGTATTGTTCACAGCAATATGTCCTGAATGCCCTTTTATTGGGTTGCGCAAGGGAGGCAGAGGAGGGAGAATATTTGGCAGAGAAACAAGACGAAAATATCTTGTATCCTTTCTTCTTTTCTAAAAGCTCTTGTAAAGCCAACTGCCTTAATGGAAGTTCAGCAAGTCTCCCACAGGAAATGCAGTTCTGGTACGTCACACCTACAATAATAAGCTGCAGTTTCTGTATTTAACCTGTCTACATGACTCCAGACAATTGTTTCCCCTCCAGTTTATGGGACGGCTTCAGAGCTGCCCGTTATGAGCTACAGTGGAAAGGCAATATTCAGTTCTTAATTTGTCCTTTTTAACTGTGAATATTTCACTCAACTGCCTTTTCCTTTTATAAATGAATCCATTCCAATTTTTATTCCTTCTCCATTCCAACAGTCATGCCATTTCCTTATGTTCCCTCAGCATGTTCCATTTCCACTGCATTTCATCTTCACTCCCTGCATATCTCCACTTCACTTTATAGTCCACCAAAAAACAGTTTTCAAAGGTATTTACGCCTCTCATCTCCCTTCAAAATTAGCCACAGAGTGAAGCAGAGGATCTGATTCTAAGCAACAGGCTGAAAATCTCTGAGGAAATCTAGAGCAGAATCATAAAAAGAACCAAGATTTTCCATACTACAGTTTTAGCCTCAAAGATGCTCTTTCCCCCTCTCCTAAATAAAATTGTTTATTAGGAAATGATCAAGAGGAATAGAAAACAGGTACTTCGTTGTCCTTTTTGCCTTTGAGAATTCTTCCCTTAGACCATCAAACATACTGTATGCACAAAAGCAAGAGTATATACAGTGAGCTAATTCAGAGCGCCTCCCCAAATACAGCAGCTGTATTAAACTAAGCAACCTACACGATGACGTTGTCAAAATACTACTTTATATATGCACCCCATCCTGACATCACAGTGTTTAAACCAAATGCTGCAAAGTCAGCTCTTAACACGTTGCTTAAAATGCATTTGCCACTGCAAGATCTTCTTTGGCAGCAAAATCTTGGCTGAGATACAGCTCCAAAACACTGTACAATTCATTCTGCCGCCATCCATCTCACAAAAGAAAGCAGAAGAACTTAGTGAGTCATGTTAACAGACATAAGTACATAGAAGTGAATGTTACCACTGCTGGGAAACATTAACTTTGTGAGTCAGCTTCACATATTTCATCTCCTTTCTTGTGAAAAGCATGATCTATTCTGGCAAGCATACAATGTGATTTATTTGGATTCCTAAGTAGCGATATTTACAGATTAATTGAAGTGCTCACAGACATCTTTCATGTCTTGAAAAAGTCTCCCCTTCTGCTCTACAAATATGCTCTTTTAATATCCATGTGGAATGTACTTATACAAATATTTTCAGTTAATTTAGTACTCATGATCTGCAGGTTTCCAGCTGTAAAAAACCCACTAGTGATACTTCTGAACAAAGTGTATCTGCTAACTGATGGTCAGTGAAGAGCTGGTCAATTATGCCAATTATTGCATAGAATACATTACCTAAGAAAGCAAAAAGTTTTATTACATACATTTTTGGTAGTGTTAATCTTTTATGTAAGCAACAGCTAAAGGGATGGCGCACACTTATGAGCAAGATCGAAAAACTAACTGGGACTGTGAAAAAATTGGGCTACTTCTTTACTGGTCAAACAGCAGGGAGACAATCATCTTTGCTTTTTTAAACATGTTTGGCAGCTGAAAACGTTTGCTTACCTTTGCTTACCATTACAGCATGGCCCTCCTGACTTTCACTCAGTCAAAATTAGGAGTTGACCTCCAGCAGTAAACTCTTTTTTAATCCAATTACCAATACAATTTTAAACAATCCTTTCCAAAGGAAGTCCTGTATCAGGACTTGTAATTTAACAGTAGGACAAGACAAAGGTACAGTGACAGAGCTCAGAGAAGAAAAATCTCACGCTTCACAGGCGCTGAAGTTAAGCAGGTGTTGTTCAAAAAGAAGTAAGGACATGGCAACACAGAAATAGAAGGAGAAAAGAAGAAAAGATAAGGCTGAGTATATTTCATACCCCAACTGAAATAATTCATTCTAACATGAGGACTAAAACCACATACATTTAGTTCCCATCACGTACAAGAAACTACTCTCATTTGTAGCTTGAAGAGCTTGACTTCAATAGCTGCATTCCTTTGCTATTACAACAGGATTAATTAGACTCCTATGAGGAAAAACAAGTCCAAGTGCCAAGAAAAAACAAACACAAATCCTCCATTTTTAATTGCATTAACAAATTGATATACATCTCCATAGAAATGCCTAATTAATTCCACAAGAAACAAAACAAACAAAAAGCCCACATTCATTTAAAAGACTAGACGGGTCTAGAGTTTTGAATGATGACACAGAAAACTATCAGACTGCAGCCACCTCTTCAGATCATCATATTCCTTGAGCCATAAAATGGTGGGTGAGCTATAAAAAGATACACTTACATGTACTGGCCTAAATAAGCCAGTGCTTACACCACCGTTGCCTTCGGCAGATCCCTTGATTAAGCACTAAGTTATATGCAAATCAGTCTTGTCATTCCTCCAAGTCAAAATTAAGGTTTACTCTAAGACCATGAGATCAAGTCTTATACAGCTTTCCTTAATGAACATAGATAAAGTTTGAGCTATACCATGTTTTAATACCACTAACCTTTTGTTTTAATGCATCCTTTTCATCAGTGGATTTGATGTCTGCTGTGCAAGGTACTGTTACCTTTGAATCAGTGTCTGCAGTCCTGTGCCTAAAACATGCTATTTCCATTAAAATTCCTGTAGGCAGTGTAATAACAAATCCTTTGCTAAATCAAGATTCCCAAACTATACAGAAAATTAAAGTAATAACCATAAATACTCCTTACTATTCCTTTATTCCTTACTATTCCTTACTAGTTGAAGTTCAAGGACTGCTTCTGCAAATCTTTTTCCATGTGAATTACACAATTAAAGGCAATTGGGCATTATAGCAAAGACTAGGAATCTGCAGTTTCAGATGGCAATGATTAATCACTGTTTAAATATGATCCTTCCAAAAAAAAAGTGAGAAATCATAGTTTAGTTTTCCTTGGACGATTGCAGTTAAAAAAAAAAAGACAATTATCTTCAGGCAGCTAAGAATGTCAGACAAAAAAAAAAAAAAAAAAAAAAAAAAAAAAAATCAAAAAATGCTTAGACTATCACTTGGCAGTATGCTTTTGGCACGGCATAGAAGAAGAAGTAGATCTCTTCCAGACTACACATAACAAGCTGCAATTAGCTTTGAACTGTTAAGGAACTGGACAACTTTAGCCATTTGGTGCTACAGCATGCCAGCACTGTCTGGACGTTCTTATAATCTTAGTCATACAGATGGTCACTTACCACATTTAAGCTGAAGCTCTCCTAAACAGCCATAAGCATCCATGAGTTTTTCATATTGTCCTTTAATTGCATCCTTTTCTTCTGGAGCTGAGACAGAAAACCAAAGAGAGCAAATCTTAGTGTTCTGGTCCTTATCAAATTTCTAGATTGCTATTGTCTACATCAGTCCATCCCAGCTGGTCTCAGTCAGAAAACAAAATTACATAGGTAGGGTTAAAATGCTGTAAGAACACAGCATGTGTTGTTTTCATGTTTAAGAACATTAAAAAGCAATGGGACAGAAATGTATAACTTCTCCTCCCATCAACCTAGAAAAAAGAAGGGCACGCACTACCTTTCCAGGACACACCATTATTAGTAATGCCCTAATTCTACATTGGAGATGTTAGCAGATGCCACTCTAGTTTCAGAATGCGTAAAGGAATGTATACATATATTTAAACTTTACACTGTTCAAAAACAAGAGCAACAACAACAAAAAAATTGTCTGGCCATAAACTAAAATATATCTTTTTCTGATCTACAAAAAGAGATGGTTTCTGTTTCCAGATTCTCACAGCATAATTTCAAACAGAATCAGAATCTTTTATGCAAGATAACACAATTTGATGTAGGCAAATTGGATGTTGATTTCAAGAGGAACTAAACAGATATATCTCAATCAAATAAGAACTGTTTAAAAATAAATAAATAAAATTAGAGGATCAATCGCTGTTGTAAGATTTGTGTATTTCTGCAATAATTGACTTCAATGGTCATGAACTGAACACTTAGATTGACTAAGTATTAAGCCAGAACGTGGCCCAAGCTTGTACACTGGTACTTAAGGCAAAAACAAAGTGCTTCCTGAACCAATAAGCCCGCATTTTGTATATGTTTCCTAATGAGGAGCAAATTTAGACTCATGAATGGGTAAAACAAGACTGTGACCCTCAAACATCCATTTACTTCTTGACTGCAAATAAACAGAAACATGGTTCTTTCGGAGGTTAGCTAACACTTTAAAATCTTATGCTTCTTGAAAACTTCAGCAGTTAAAAAAAAAATTAACCCCCCCGGCTGATAAATGACAAGCTGAACTGCTTGCAGTGGATGACTGCAAACGAAGCAGACTTTTCTTTATAAACTTCAAGAGGCAAGTAGCTCAGTGAGAAGCATGGAAAAAAAAGTAGGTATCTCATCTCTCTCTGACATTTTGAAGTGAAGGCAAGGACTCTTCCACTTGCACAATTCCTGTAAAGTCCTTAGTAGAGGCAACCCCCAAAGGAAATCAAAACACATTTGTCTCTGGTTTTGCATCTGTGTTGAATAAGGAAGAGTTGTTAATTCTTTTCTCAATTTTATTTTTGCCACCAGACTTTCACAATCTATTTTGCTTTCTTACAAACACTGACTGAATCACACAAACCCTGCAAAAATGTTGATACCACACACACCAGTGAAGTAAAACATAAGCAACAGGAAGCAAATAAAGGGATTTTTATTGTTTAATGTAAACCCCTGGAGAGCAACAGTAAGAGCATCTCTTAAGAGCTGAGACTCTTAAAGCTCACTTCAGACAAAACCTCTGCAAAAACAGTTGAGATAGTGTCTCATCAAAATATAAAAAAGATTGTCAGGCTTTCCTTATGTATTAAAAAAAGACAAAAGAAGGTTAAAAAAGTAATCTCTCTCATATTCAGTAACTAGAACAAAAGCAGCAAAAAGATACTGATATTTTCCTTAAATATGTTCTCCTCTTTCAAACGCTATAGTTTGAAAGAAAAAAGAAAAAACATACACTAAATTCTTGCTCCAAATGTTCCACCTTTAGGAAGAAATAGAGAATGACAGAAATAGTGAGACATTTAGATCTCCTACTGATGCAGGACCTTGCAGTCTTGCAGGCTAGGCACAACCTGAAAGCATTTAAGAGACATCTTGGAAGCACAGCGATACTCTTCAAAATAAAATTACAAGTTGGAAAGCCGGCCATTAACATGCCTGGTAACCACATGATCCAAAAGAACAGAATTTGTGGAAATAAGCAACACAGAAGCCATGCAGCTAATGGCAAGAAGCACCTGACACTGGCATGTACAGAAGCCACCAAAGTTTCCTTGGTCAAGCCAGCAGCATCACACGCACATCAGCTCTTGGCACGGCACTTCTCCAAGGGCAGACAAACAAACAGCCGGGTTTTGCCGACAGCAGTACAGAAACAGGCTATGTCCTGGGCAGACCAGTTAAAAGAGGATTTACCAGCCCAGCAGCATCGGTCAGGGCATCAGTACCAGAGGAGCTGCTTGAAAGAGAGGAGCCAGCTCCTAACGCAAAGCTCCGGGCTCTGCTGCCTCTCTTTCTGGCTGGCTAACAACTCAGTAAAATTTCTACCATATGGCAGGTCTTGTTATTTATTCTGGGGTTTATTTTGCTCCTTGAAACAATTTGGATTCAGAAACCAAAGAAGGGACAAAGGGGTCTTCCCCCGACCACCTCAATGTGCCCCCAGGAGAGCAGCGCGCTCCTCAGGCCTCACCCAGCAAGCAGACAGCCCACAGTATGTTCCCAAACTTGTGTGTGGAAAAAAAAAACATAATCTGTTACAGAAACTGAAGACTCCGGTCCCATTATACACCCAGGTGCTGCACAAGCTCCTGAGTGGCACTTTGATCGCTGCCCTTCTGGTTGGGCCAGGGCCCAGGCCTCGCGCAGCAGGGGTCAGGCACAGTGCCCCCCCGGCACGACCTCCAAAATGGCCCTTCAAGGTCTGGGGGGCTCGTTCCTCCCTCATGCCCCCCAGCTCAGCCCCATCTCTTATTATTAAAAATAACTATTTAAATATCTTTTAAAATTCTTAAAGAAATTGAAAGTTTCACCAAAACCTGGCCTTAAGCATCTCCTAGACTATTTGCAAGCAACGATAGGACAATAGAGACAGCAACAGAAACTGAGTGACTAGAAACAGAACAAAGCTAGCCTATGTGCTATTGCCTTTGCTGAACAAAGAGCAGAGTTTAGGCAAAAAAAAAAAAAACCTACAGAAGGATTGTTGACACACAGGGAGAATATAAAGCATATTGGACAAGGCTGAACAATATTGTAAATACTGCCTTAGTGACAACATTTGACAGCTGGGTATGTCCAAAGACAAAGCTCTTTTCTAATCAGTAACAAAAAAAAAATATATTTATAGGTTTTTCTGTTGAAGTTTCCATTGTCAGAGTTTTCATTCTGTAACAGCTTTCATAAAAGCCCTGAAATGCAGAGAGAGCAAGTGCCGCCTGCTTAAAAACCTAGGACAAATAATGGAGGTCTACCTACATTCTACTCATAGGTAAAATCCTTCCTTTTTCAAACAAGAAAGATGGAAATATATACATATTGTTAATGGAAGTAGGTGCTACAGAAGTTATTGAAATTCACCATGAAGATGTCTACTTGGAGGACAAGCTGAGTTTTCCAAATACACAGTGCATTTGTTTATTGCTTAATAATGGCTTCGGGTACTACGGAGTACACCTGGTAATTACCAAACTTAGCTAAAAGCTTCCCACTAATACTTTTTAGCAATCTTTCCTTCCACAAAACATATAATTGAGTATCCACCCTTCTGCACTAATTACAGCTGTGTTGTGTGTTCATAACAGCGTTAGAGAACTGCATGCTGCGTGCATTCCTCAAGCGCTTTTTTAATGTTAATTATTTAAAATCTCCTGATGTAAATTATATATAAGGTTAGCATCTTAGGTGAAATTATTAACTCTTGCAAAACAAAAGGTGCACAATAATTCAATAAAAACAAGCTATAATAAACTCAACTGAAAGTGACCTTTTCCCAAGCATAAAATGTTTCAGAGCCAAAGGAAAACACCACGAGAAGACATATACCTGCTATCCAAGTGTAACTTTTTGATTAGACAGGCTGCAAATTCGATTTAATGGCTAGCAGGAAATGGTCGGGCATATGCAGCTTCCTTTATCCAGCCCTTCCATAGGGCTGATGTCCCGGGCTTCAGCAGGAGCCACCAGGGCTCGCAGACATGGTGCCCAGAAAGCTCCATGACTGCAGGAAGGGGGCAGAAAGGTACCACCAGTCCAAGCCTAACATTAAGGACAGACACATGAATACCTACAGCTTCTAGGTAAAACCACAGAAAGAGCTCTTTAATTTAAAAAAAAAAAAAAAAAAAAGCCAGGGACTAGTTTGCAGCTGCTGGCTCTCCCCTCTTTCTTTAGCCTGACTCTGGAAATATTTAGACACCTGCTTAGCCGTAGGTACAGCCATGCATACATGCTCTGAAGTGTTCCCAATTATTTGTAGAGCCCAATTGGATTGACGTGACAGGGGTGTCAAGGAGCCTGTTTACTTTATTTGTGATTCTTTCAGCATTTTGGTGACAGAGGTGTGAATTGAGAAAAAAACATATATACACTACGTCCAGCATCATAACCTGGAAATACATCCAACGCCTGGTGTTATGAGTTCAGATAATTAACTTGCTTCCAGCTCCTGTTTTCTGTCATCCTCAGACAAACCCAAAGCACTTTGTTGTATTTTCATTTACGTTCACAATCTGTCATTGCTAAAGCCTTCCCAATCACATCCGATCCGAGCTATGCAGGTATTGTGCAAGTCAGGCTGATTATGTAATAGCACATACATCAAGCAATACAGGGTTGGGAAGAAGTCTGTGGGCAGAGTTACAGTTAAGAGAGCCTGGATATTCAAAATGTTAAGCAATACATTTACCATATATATTTCCTAGAAAGCGTATTTTTTTGTCTGCTTGAAAACATTGCAAACAAATCAAAAAAGTGGCATTTTGGAAAGGTCGGTTCACCGGCTTTCTGTATTAGATTGAAAACACTGTTTCTAGTAAGGGATTATGTTTTCATACCTGTATGTGAATATATTTATTCACAGCCAAAGAAGAAAGGACTTAACAAACAAAAAAAAAACATCAGGATTGTACTGGCCACTCCTGTGGTCTGTAGGCAGTCAAGAACATAGAGGTAAGTCCCTAAGTCATTTCCCTACAACATGACCATGTGGTTCCTGTTATATATCACATACATTAACACAGAAACACTGACAGTGTAACCCAGAAAAGCAAGGCTTCTGTCAAGTAGATTATTTCTACTATAAGGTTTGTAGGAATCCACAAACAGGAAAAGTTTGACCACAACTAAACCACAGAAAAAATTATTTTTATTTTTTCTTTTTAAAAATTGTAAGAAGTTTTAGAAATACAAATATAATAAGGGGATTAGTTATATAAAAATACTGGCATGAGAGTAAAATGAGTCATGCTGTAGGGCTCATTGTTTTTGATAGCACACAAATACACTCACAATATGTTTGCACAGGTAATAATGTTTGATTTCAAAAACCCCGCTCAGTGACACATTTGTACATATAATTACAAAACTAAAACTAATAGTAAACAGCGAATGTACACACTGAATAGAAACGGCTTTCTGTACAATAAGATCCGTAGGTAAATACCTGCCACTTCCTGGTTTTGCATCCCTGCCCCGCAAGGCCATGCCCTGATTTCCCCCCGCCCTAGCAGGGAACCACACAGCTCCACCTGCAGCCGAGGCTGCAGGGGAGGCACGGGGCTGCTCTGCGGAGCACTTCTCTTGACTTCATTTCACCTGCTATAACAAAGTTAAATAACTGTACTTTCAGCGCTATAGCTTTAGTATAGAGTTCAGTTCATCTGTGAGGTGTTAAAACTGTAAATGTGTTGAAAGTAGCACTGCATTTTGTATCTGTATTCCCCCTGGTGTAAGCAGAAGCTTCTAAATCAACGACTGTTTTTCCTCCATCTTCACAACTGTAAGTTTCCTCTGTAACAGAAGCTACTTATTGATGTTCTCCTTCAGTGAATTCCTGGAAGAACTGTTTACACTGTCGCCCATCCTTCTGGACAGGACTGAAGCCTTAGGGTTGCAAAATCAAGCCTCCTGCAAAATGTACTTTTAAATGCAAAACAGCGAGTTTTACCCTACGGTGTCATCGAGAGAAGAGGAGGGGAAAAAACCTACTGTCCTTATAAATACCATTTAACAGAAAATCGTGTGGCTGTCATATTGCTTCACTACTCAGAAAATGGGTTTTGGGTAATGCTGTTAGGTTTCACACTGTGATTTTTGATTCCTTTACCTTTCCAAAAGCGTCTTAGGGTTAGACTCCAGTTATTGCCTGAATGTGGTTATTTCCTAAATTGCTGACTCCTCACGCAATTGAAGATCTCCATACTCTCCAACTACATCAAATATTTTTAAAGTATTGAATCTCTTGATTTTGAAACATATTGTCACAATCTTTACAAAATACTGACAGAAGGAAAAGGTATAGTCTTCTATCCATAAGATAACACCAAATTTTTGGTTTATATATTTGAAAGGGTTTGTTGTAGTTAAGAGTTTGGCAGAGGCTTATGGCCTATATACAAAGCCTTCACTGTCCATCCACGATTATTCCTTCACACAATACTGTCAACCTCAGGCTGCTTTTGCAAATCCACATAAACTGTAAGCGCTCCAGTTGTATACGTATTTGCTTTTATTCAGAGTGTAGAAATTTGCAAAAGGCACAACTGCGTTAATTCCTTCACAGACACGCAATTTAAAAAAACTTTATTTTAGAAGTGGAAAAATATAGAAGCCAAAATTAACACAAACCTAGGGCTAGTATATCTGAAACACACATACACAAAATGATAATCTACTGAGGTGCTTTATGGCAGTAACTACCCAAAGCCAGTCAAAACAGAACTTGTGTTGTTTCTGTGGTCACCCTGGCTGTGGAGTTTCCTCTTCGCAATTCTTGTAAATTTACCATCACAATACCTACTGCTGCTTTTCCCTCCTTTTCTGGTCCTTTGCTTCATAAAGAGAAGAAATGAATTAAACAGGCTCAACTGGATAAACTAGCTCTTCCTACAATACAGGAACAAACCCAGGCAGGAAGAGAAACCAGATGAATTAAAATGACAAAGCTGTTAACATGGAGTAGGCTGGGTGCCAATGCATAAATGATTACAGTTATCTCAAGAGGTGACATTGGACTTTCCAAAGGCATAGGAAACAAGCTTTTACGCTAGCCACCATACAGACCATCACTTCAAAATTCAGGTACCAAATTAACGTGTGATTTAAAAGAGTCTGTGTAAGTTCTCTAATCACTTCTAGCTATGGCTTTTTAGATGAAGGACAGCAACACTGGGAAATAAACATCTATTTTAAGTTGTTGATTCCTTAAATTGGTAAGATTACATAATATAATCTTCCCAACATCCAAATGGTCATACAAATGGCTTGGGGTCGCTAGATGAACGCTGGTCTCTCAGTATCATTCATGCACATCAACTTTAGAGGGTGGAATTGCTTTGGGTTTATATCAGAATAACAAAAGCCAGATCAAAATTCATTGATGTCGATGGAGAGTTTTAATGTCAACATGTATTTACGCACCAGGGAAAGTGGGTAAAATGCCGGTCAGTACTACCAGAACTATCGCTTTGACAGTTCATTTAAAACTGACGACTAAACACATAGAAAAATGTAACACATTTTTCTGCACATTAATGTCCACCGCTACCAATGAATTTAACAAGAAACCAAACCCTCAATGTATCACACAATATAACACTCCCATAACAAAAAACGCAGGTTGTGACGATAACAACATCTTTATCAGGACAGGTCAAAGATTTGCACTCTTGGAGCTTGTTCTCAGGCAAATCATTGGCCTCCGGTAGACCTTGCTGGTTTTCCCGTTCGAATAAACCCCTAACACCCGGGAGTGGGGCATTTTGGCCTGGATGTCCTGCCACAGCCCGCCGTGGAAGATCTGATTCAGCTTCCTCATGCCCCGTTGCGCTCCTCAGTGATCAATGTGACCGGCATTGCACAAAGCACAACGTATGGACAGTTTTTACCACAAAACCCACGGTTTAAGCCTCACCCCTTTCCTTTGAGCTGCCTGAACATAACACCCCTCCACACCACAACTGCAGGCGCAGGTAAGCGCTACGTGCCAAACCATTTAACCTGGCACAACCACGACACCTTCCCCTTTATTTGTCGTGCCTTAACACTCCCAATCGCCTCATTTTCCTGCGCTGCCGCTGCATTAGCTCCTGGGCGGCAGGTGCCGAAGCCCAGGACGAGACAACCCCCGGCACTCCCGTGCGTGCCTCCCACTGCCCGGGCAGAGAGCAGCAGGCCCGGGGGGGCTGTGAGGGGCCGGGCTCTGCCTTGAGCGGCTCGGGAAGCCTTCCCCGAGCCCGGTGCCCACACGGGGCCCCCACGCGTGTACCGGCCCCCGACGTGTCCCACCGGGTCCCCGCCCGCCCCGCCGGGCACTTACTGAGCGCCGCCACGGTGCCGGCCTCCAGCAGCAGGCAGTCCCGGCGGCTGCGCGCCTCCAGCAGGGCGCTCGGCCCCGGCTCCTGCTTCCAGAGGAGCCGCAGCCCTTTGCTCAGCGCCATGGGGGCCGCCGGACGCGGCGGGGGAGGCTCGCTGCCCGGAGGCCGCCCAAGCAAGCGGTGGCCGCGGCGGGCCGCCGGGAGGCGCCCGGCGGAGAGCTGCCGGCTGCCGGTCCCCCGCCGAGTCCGGGATCGCCCTTCTCTTCCTTTCCCTTCCCCTCCCCTCTTCCCTTTCTCTTCCCACCCACGGTCCCTTGGAAACTTTCGAGAGTCAACTTTGTCCCTCCGGCTCCCGGCTGCTCCTCCTCCTCCTCCTCCCCCGGGACAGGTAGGAGCCGCCGGGGCGGGGAGGAGGAGCGGCGGCCGCCACCGCCCCGCTGCCCTGCCCGCGGCCCTCCGCGTCCCCCCGCGCCGGGGCTCGCGTGGCCCCCGTGAGGCCGGGGACAAGCGAGGGGCCGCAGCCGCTTCCCCCGCCGGTGCGGGAGGCTCGGGCCGCTGCCCCGGCTCGGCTCCGTTCCCCCGCCGCTCCCCGAGCGGAGCGGAGCGGCCGGGCCTGCCCCGGCATGGCGCTGGGGCCATCCCCGCCCGCCCGTCGCGCCTCGCCCCGCAGGCACGGAGGGCTGCGGCCGGGCCTCCAAAACGCCGTCCCGCGGGCTGGCAGCACAGCTTTTGGGGCTGGAAGGCGCCCTCTTCCCTTTTGGTTTGACTAACGATCAAAATCAGTGCCCCTTCATGTAAGAACACTACTTTTTTTTTCTTTAGTTTCGCAGGATTCCTGTCACAAATCCACGCCGAGACTGCATAGGATGAAGTATTTGCAGGGTTCAGTGTTTGCAGAGTTCAGCCACACGGAATAGATCGACAGTGTTAGGCACACACATGCGAGTATGTGCAGATGGGAGACGATCCGATGTGCTTTCTATCAGAAAGAGTAATCCTGTTTATACACAGATAAAACAAGCATGATGAGTGAGAGCAAGCAGCTTGCCCAAAGTCTGGGGGTCTTGGAGGTTGTAAGAAAGATTGCGAATTAATCACGTGCAATTTTAAACAGAAAAGAGATGGCTTTCTTACAGCTAACTTACGGAAAAAGCACACCAAGAATCTGTTTGCATCTTTCACCATGAACTCTTTTCATAAAGTGCTTACTTTCGATGAAATGCTGAAAGAATCACTCAAATAATCAGAGCTGCCAAAGACAACTGTATCATATGATTTTAAAAAGTTGCCCTGAATCATTCACTTATGTGTTTAAAAATAACAACAACAAGTATTTTTTGATGTTTCTTTTGCCCTTGAGGAATGATTCTTCGTCATCCTCTGTGAACTCCCTCATGAGAGCAAACCATCACTTTGAGGGCACTGCCATGTCACTCTTGCCCGTGGTTGTAATTCATTAGCAGTTTTTGTCAGCAGTGTTTTTTGCAAAAACTTACAAGAACACATCATGCTGCTCTTAGTTAATTTTCTTTGTAGAGGCATGTAGAAAGCTGTTTTTTGTTTGTTTGTTTTTATGAAGGTGGTGATGATAACATATGAAAACATACTGATGTTTTTGGTTGTTGCAGAGCACTGATTGCACAGTCAAGGATTTTTCAGCTTCTCATGCCGCCCTGCCAGTGAGGAGGCTGGGGGTGCACAAGGAGCTAGAAGGAGACACAGGCAGGACAGGGGATAACCAGAATAATCAGAGGGATGTCCCACACCGTGTGGTGTCATGCTCAGCAATAAAAGCTGGGGTAAAGAAGGAGCTGGACATTCAGAGTGATGGCGTTTGTTTTCCCGAGAAACCATGACGTGATGAGCCCTGCTTTCCTGGAAGTGGCTGAACACCTGCCTGTCAATGGAAAGTAGCAAACAAATTCCTTGTTTTTCTTTGCTTGTACACCACAGCTTTTGCTTTACCTAGTGAACCGTCCTTATCTCAACCCACGAGTTCTCACACTTTTTACCTTTCTCATTCTCTTGAATGAGGAAGGTGGGAGACCACATCCCAGCTGGGGAGAGTGAGAGCGCAGCTGGGTGGTGCTTAGCTGCCTGCTGGGGTTAAACCACGACAACACATAATTAAGGGTTATTAAAAACCATACTGACAGAGTTGTTGAACAAAATACTAGAAGTAAAAGAACTGGTGTACTTTGGATAATATTGTTTTCAGCACCTCAAGTGCACGTGAGGAAATAAAGATGTGAGAGAAAAACTCAGATGAAGGTGGAAAAATGGACCCATTTAGCAGCATGAGTGACAAAGCTCATTAAAAGAATCCTTTTTAACCTGCTATGATCAGACCTTTTTGGAGGGTTCTGGGTACGAAACATCCCAAGTACAGAAAGATGTATTTTTAAAGGAGTGATATCACAATTACTGAAAAGCCGTAAGTCAGTTAATTAGACTCTCACAGGTCAGTTGCCTTAGAAACATCACAGAATGGTTGAGGCTGGAAGGGACCTCTGGTGGCTATCTAATCCAACGTCCCTGTTCAAGTAGGGTCACCAAGAGCAGGTTGCCTAGGACCACGTCCTTTTTATTTGAAGACCTCCAAGGACAGTGAGGGGCTTGATTGATATACAAGGGGAGCACGCAAAGATTTTCCTTGCTATGTTTTATGGTAGACAAAATATTTTCATCTAACCAACCATCATTCAACACAAAAATCCATTTTTAAGTGAAAACATTGAGATCAATGGCTCACCATTCAGGTGATGTTTGGAGCTGAACTGTCTTTTGCTGTGGAGCTTTTATATGTGACTGACGTAGAAACTGATTAATTCCTGAGCTGAGGAGTCCCCCAGGTGAAATCATTCACTTTCCCAGAACAGCTGTTTTCACATGGGCCATAAACCTTTATTGACTCCTTGGCATTTTTTTTTTCATTTCATCTTCCTTTCTCAGTGAACTTTTCTTTTCCTTTAATCATTTGCTCCGATAGTTTCATCATATTAGTTTCTTTGGCCCTCTCCACATTCCCATTTTTTTTTTTTTTTTTTTTAATCACTTTTTCTAAATCTGAGCCACCATGGATATTTTGCATCATTATCTGAATGTTCTCATAGCTGAATATCGGGAGGCAATCTTCTGATGTCTCTGCTGCCTCCAGCTGACAGAAGCAAGAGGTCAGCAGGCTAATTCCACTGTTCTGCATGCAGGGAACAGCAGGAGGGTTTGAAGAGTGGATTATCTCTTGACAGCAGTAACACTCCTTTGCTTTCCTGTTTTCCTTCCAACTCCGTTTGCAAGTCCTGTATCTACCGAAGAGGGAGGGAAATCCTCCTGTCTATCTCCCTATCAGGCAGGGAGGAATTCTTAAGATCTCTTGTTTGCTGACCACAGTTGTGTGAAGTGCAATTCAAACAAAACTGCAGCACTGATATGTTAGAAGGCTAGCCTCTGTGGTAGAACGATGGCGTTCAGCTAATAAAGTTTGCTTCCTGCTAACTCACCTGTGGCAAACTGCGTTGAAGATAATATATATACTGTATTTATACTGATTTTTAAGCCCAGTTCTTCACTGTAGTTAGAAATTCAGATGTTAGCTCAGCTGCCATGGACAGCCGTGATTTCCAAACACTTCTACCCTCTTCTAAATCATTACTCGGTTCACTCTTATTTTCAATGCCTTCATCTCCCCAACTCCTTGTTTACCTCTGAAACTTGCTGTGCATTTAATGACTTCCACTCCTAGGTCCTTATGGAAATGGATGTTTACAAGGCCTGGATAACCACCTTAATGACAAAGAGTCCTTCGTGCTGGTTAGTCAGTCCAGAGACACCGATCACGTACGTTGATCAGAAGGGCACAGAAGGGGAACAGCAGAGGTGTTAACAATCAGAACTGGGGAGAGCTGGTTGTGTTTTGCCTAGCTGTCTGCTAGGGTGCCTGGAAGAGCCCTAATATGAACCCCATAACCCAGGCTTTGGGGCATGGAACAGATGAATGTCCATGTACTCATTTGTCTTTACGTGCTATTGAGTGATCTGTGCTAACAGGGGGACTTTTCTACAAAAGATGCCGATATACAGTAGAAACAGACAAAAATCAAAGTGGAAAAAGAAGCAACGGTAATTCTTTTTAAAGCTCTGAAATTAAATATCAAAGGTTACTTGTGAGGGCATTTCCTGGAGATTTACGGCCACCTGACGTGGTCACAAATGGCCTTAGTGGTCACAAATTCCTCAGGAAATGTGTGCGCCTGCAAGGTCATTGAAAATATTGTGGGTTTTGCCTTTTTCCGAGGAACTTGTGACTACACAGAGCAAAGAAGAAATAGGGGAAATATCTCAGCCTAGCTTTTCCTGCATGACATCTAAAACAGTAAGTTAGCGTTGCTGATATGCAAAACCTTTTATTGTTTTCACACTTTCTGGTTAATGTCAGAGTAACTTATTTAAAGCTGAATTTGCCACAAAGAATTTGTAGGCTGAAGCGCTCCAGTGTTGCTCTGAAAGTAGCTGTGGGTTTTATTGCCACCTCTTGCATTCCCAGTGAAATTGAGAAGAGGTTTCTGTTCTAGTTGGTTACGCTTGTCTTGCCTGTGTAAAGAACTTTGTGTGCAGAAGACATCTGGTACTTTGTTACAGAAACAGTTTGATATACTTCGAGCTAGGTCACCGTTTCTCAGCAAAGTCAACAACATCTCCTTAAAAATAACTCTGGGGAGTGTAAGAAGCACAAGCGATAAATTAGCATGCTTTATTTGTCTGTTTAGAAGCTGACAAGGAACATTTGACCTTGCCAGGAGCGTAAGAGGAATGATGCAGAGACGCTTTCTTCACTTAAGACAGCAGCAGTATTTTCCACTTGCCACTCGTTTACAGCCTTTCCCAACGAGGATCCCTTACTCCTCGCCCCTGCAGTCTGTGATCCTTGCAGCAGGAAAAAGAAACTTAATATATTTGTATTGGTGTTACCCTTTAGCCAATTATTCAGAAGGGAGAGGGGTGGGTTAATGAAGCAGACCTGATCTTCCAGTTTAGCAGAACACTTAAATGTATGCCTAGCTTTAACTATGTAAGTAGTCTGAATCTCACAGCGCCTTTCTTGGGTGAGACTTGTCAAGTGAACAAACACTGCAGGTTCAGCTGCTGAAGGTGGTTGGACTGGAAGCCAACCGGCTTTAGGCTCCGGGCCCGTCTGGCCGCAGGCTGTACTTCCAGACGGGCAGGAGGCTGGGCTGGGAATTCAGGCTCTGAACTTGTACCAGCGGTGGCTGAGGGATGCTCTGGTGGGGAGCTGAGCGTTTTGTAAGTGCTGCTAATGAAAAAGCTGTGTGTGAAGTGTTGTTGGGAGGTCAGTGGAATTTCTCACTTCCTCTTCCACTTACTTGTAGTGTAACTGTGTGCGTGCTAAGCCACAGCTCTATCTAGCGAGGCAGGCGCTGCATGCACACAGACTAGCCTTTTCTTAAGACACTATTTTCAGTAACAGCAGCTGTTTTAAAGCTTAACGTTCTTCATCCCCAAGCTATGTGCAGATGAGCAGCATTAGTCAGGCGGCATTTTTTCAGGCGGTAACAGTGACCAGACAACCAGATACAAATGTTATTCTTTCTTCCAGACTGACGTGCTTATGATTAGTTGTAGGTACTCCTCTCTCATGTTCAAAGGACTGGGAAGCCGCAAAGTTTTCCACAGCTTCTTGCCTAGAATTCTGGAACTCCTTATAGGAAAACCAAGACGCTTGGTAAAAGAGAAAGTTCCGATTTAAAGTGAACTGCTCGGTATCTATGCGGACAGAGACGTCGCATGAAAGTTGGCACTTTTTTTTCTGGTGAGCAAAAGGTCTTTTTAATCTTTTGACAAATTGCACACACTTCTGTTGAACATGAACAGCGATAGCAGGTTTGTGATTACCCATATCAAGGTGTATGGTTTCGATAAGGCATAAGAGGCCCTCCTCTTGTCCGTGAGCCAGCTATGAAGAAAATGTCAGAAAGAGGCAATCGCAGGCTGCTTGTTGTGGCATTTCTCTAGTATATGGCACATACCATTGTTACAGAGTACTGGAGGAGACCAACTGTTGGCCCAATGCACAAAACTCCTGCCTAAAATCATTCCTAAATGAGAATTGAACTGTTCTATTAATTCTCCCTATTTGTAAGAAGGAAGAATAGAGGTTTCCTGGTTGTTTAGAATCCGTGACTTTCATTGTCTGTTGAGATGTTATAACTAGCTAAACAAACAGGTGAATACAAGCGTAGAAAATGCACAGATATAACTAGAAGCTGACTATGATACATGTAAATAATTAAAAAGAATAGAAAAATAATTAAAAAGAACAGCAAACAAGCTTGTAGGTTTTTTTTTAGACTAACCAAGTCATACAAAAAATGGAAAAGTTGAGGAGAAAATAAAGCCAGTGAAGTCACAGCAGGGTTTCATATATACAAGGATGATTTTCATGGCACAGTATATGATTTCTTGAGGAACTGTTAGCTCCTGATCCCTTTCACTGTGATTCATTTGTAAATGTTAACGCAAGAATCTTCCATTAGGTGTTCCATTGGGTAATGCACAGGCTACACATCAGAAAAGAGGAGTATAAAGAGCAGATGGGTCCTCCAATGAGGCACTTAAAAACGAGGGTTGGGAGGAGAGGGCAAGGAAAACAGAGCTTCCATGCTCAAAATGTAATTCTAATTAATGTTAATTTATTTAAAGCTTATTTACAGTCTGCCCTCAGTGCAATTGGACATTTGGGGGAGCATATATTGGAAGAATTTCAGTGTATAAGCATTAGTGGGAGTTGTTTGAACACTTGTGAGGATAATTGAGTGATTTAACTGCATTTACTTTCACTGCTTGCTAGTTACATTTGTAGCATTTTCTAATAGGATTTTGTTAGTTAGGTGAGCACATCTGTGTTCACAGAAATGCATATATAAAAGCAAGGAAACTGATATTTTAAAGTTGTCTTGTGCTCCAAGTCCTTTTTTTTTTCCTTGCACACAAAACACAAAGCTAAACTAAACTTTTTTCTTTCCCCCCTTTTTTTGTGTGAACAAAAGTGACTGTTGGACACAACTTGTACAAAAGTTTCAGATTTGCTCAACTATTCGGAAAAAAAAGGGCGGAGAGGGAAGAGAAGAGAACGGTCTGTTTGAAGAGCACACCGCTTTTATACGATCAATTTGAGACATCAGTAGGATTTTAGAAGCTAGGTGCTTACCTTGTGAAACATGACTTCGTACCAAGAGTGCATGAGCTCACTGCTTTCCAAAAGAAATAGTAACCTACTTCGGAGAACACAAGGCAGAAAAGTGTATTGCTATTCTTTGACTCATACTTCCTCTTGTGTGGATGAATATATTATCAACACTTTTACTTCAGTACTTTTCTTCAGAAAGGGCTCATAGGTCTTTCTTTAAAACTGCTTTTTAAAGAGCATGTGGCAGCGGTGATCTGTGCCAGGAGCATGGCAGAACCCCACCGCTATCTAGCAGCCAGTACCACCACCCTGCAACTACTGACAAAAGGAGCCTTGTACCTCTGCGATGAGGGTAATTTTTCCCAAATCTTAAATATCATCCAGAAACCGGTTCTCATATCTAAGGTCAATGGGAAACATTCCTGAGGTGCCAGGTTCAGGAGTTTTTTGCTGCTTATTCCTTACAATACAGGATTTCTAGACAGTGCCTTTGATAATGGACCTGGATCTGGTTGTATACCAGATATTAACCACACAGGAAAATGCCATGTAGTCAGTCACCCTCTCAAAGCAACCCAAACTGTCTTGCGCACACAGATTCTCTCTCCTATTATCGCATCATGCCAACATTTTTTTCCATTTTAGTTGTTTCCAGTGTACAGCATATGTGGGGCTTTTAAGTTCAAGTTAAGCCTCTTTCTCTCATTTCATTCCATAAACAGATGCTGTGTGGTATTTATGCCTCATGATTTAGCAAGCCCTGCCCATTAATTTTCAGATTTGGGATGAGTTTCAGACCAGAAAGGAAGGCGAGCAAGAGGCAGCGTAATAACACTTTCATGTGAAGGAAGGAGAACGTTTTAGTTTACCTGAAATACTAAGTGCTTTTGTTTGTTTGTTTGGTTTTGTTTGATTTTACTAACTATTTTTTGTAAATTTTTATAACAAGTCTTGTAAAAATGGCATTGGGCAATAGATGTCAAGTGTTCCTCTTCTTGTCAGCAGCTTTATGACAGACTGGCTTAGACCGAGGAGTTTGAAGTGACACTGAATGTGAACCAGTTCAAACCAGCGTCCTCAGTGGGGATCCTCAGTACAACACCAGCCATGAACTGGAGAAGTGCCAGGTCGTGTGGGAGAAGGAGCAATCTGGATAAGGAGCCGAGCTGCTTCACAGCCCTGCAGTTTATTTGCATCTATATGGCGAGTACAGGGTGAATAGCACTGCTTTTCTTGAAAGGAAAGGAATTCTCCACGAAGAGCTGTTATTTCTGTCAGCACTGCTGCGAAGGGGTGGCTGGCTAAATAGCACAGAGCGTGTAAGTGAGGGGAACGGACCAGAAGAGAGAAGTACTGAGGAAATACCATGGTTTAAAGTCATTTGAACAACTGTTTTGGTATGCTGTATGCTGTATGCTGCCCTAGTGTACCAGTTGAATGCACAGACCGTGGTGCAAGTAAGCAGAGAGGCTTTCATTTGGCTCGCTTGTCAGTATTTGTTTTTTGACAATGTGACTTGTTTGTTTAGGTGTGCCGTTCTGCTCCAGTAAAAAAAGATTTTGCATCGCTTTTACAAAAAGATTTGCTTGTACTTCTAACCCTTGCCGTGGCTGCTGTTAACACACAAACCAGAAGGAGAGTCTGAGGTTGGCTAAGGACGATCCATTCCTACCCCAGAGCACACAAGGCCTGGGTTGCACTGTCTGTAGTCCTCAGGCAATCTCTGCTGGTGTGAGGACTGCTCAAGACACACGTGGCAGAAGTGTTTACTCCACGTAGGTGGGCAGGCTAGTCCTGGGCTCCCTGAGCCTGCTGATTGAAGGCTGCAGGAATTACAGCTGAACTCATTTTAAGACTGCTATCCTGCTTTTACTCCAGGGAGAGTTCAAAAACTGCAGGGCAGAAGAGGGGTGAGAAACCACTGTTCCCTGTGGTCCTCACTCTGTTCCCAAGATGCTTGCTGCCTTTTGGTCCCACTGTTCAGGACTTCCCGATACCCCAGGTGGGAAAGGGTGGGCACAGCACCTGGGCTGGCCAGAATAATCCCAGCAGCATCGTTAGAGCAAGGGGGGTGGGAGTGGAAAGGGGGTGCGTGAGTGTGGCTGGAAAAGCTTCCCACTCCTTTCACTGCCGTTACCCTTACTCTTTGTCGCTAGCCCTCCCTTCTCCCTGCTTTGTGCTCTGCTGCTTTCTGTCCAGTCGCTCCCCTGGTCTTTAATTTCTGTTATTAGTGATCCTGGTGCATGGGGAGAGCGGCATCTTGGCCATCCCTGCAATCGCTTCCTGTGGCTTTTAAAAAGAACAACAGCTTTCATGCGCTTTTCTTTCGGAGTAGCTTTCTCTGCATATTTTGGTAGGAGTTCAGCTGAATTCTCTCTTTACTCCTTCCAGAAATTTTAAATAAACTTCGTCTGGGCCTGGAGATTTATTGCAAACTACACAGAAGGGCCAGGACTGGTGCAGAGCTTTTCCACATGGAAAGATTGATGCAGAGAGCTCATAGGGTGCCCAAATAAAAGCAGAGGGGGTCGGTGAGCCTAAAATGCCTCCTAGATGAGAAGGTAACTAAAGCTTGGTCCAGTCCTAGCAGCCACCTCGCACAGCCGCTGTTGCAGGGCGCAGAGCAGAGCCCAAAGGCTTTGGAGGATCTTTGGCTGCACATGGGGCCAGCCAAGGTGCCCTTGCACCCTGGGGCTGAGGGGAAGCAGACAGAGGTGACACACGTCCGTCTTGGCTTTCCCCGTTTAGAGAAAGGTTTACTACTAATCATTTTTATTACAGACACTAACACTAGGTAATTACAATAGGAATGCAGTAGCTCATTCAGAGAGGAGCGGTGCCAGACAGCACCTACAAATGCAGCTTTTCTGAACTCTTCTGGGAGCTGTTCTAGACCCTTGATCCCCTCTGAAACCAGTGCAGTCCTCACAAGTTGCCCTTTTCTCATGCTGGATTTGTACCACATTGGGATAGCTGCCACACATCCATGCTGGAGATTTATTTTGTACCACAGCATTCTTTGGCTAGGAACTTCCTCTTACTGAGCATGAATTTGGTTTAAATTTTGGGAGACTTTCATGAACACTTTTTTTTTTAATCCCCTCCTCTTCTCCTTTCTGCCAAGAGTTCAGGCTGTGTTTATAAGCAGCAGCTAGCCTGGCACTAGCTCTTACTAGTAAAGCTTATCTATTGCCAAGTAAACATAAGCATGTTCAAGCTGGGGCAGAACCTTTCTTTTCCTACCTCCTTCTCAAAGGTTTGCCTTAGATAAAAAAAAGTCCTTGCTGTATGTTTGGTAGGTGCATTTGGGGAACAGCCAGGAAAGCGTCACTGTTTAACCAGGGAAGACAAATGAGGAGCTTCCTTCCTTCTCTTCTTTCTCTGTAGGCATGATGAATCCTGAGCGATGCAGTCCTGTGGAGCAGGATCAGATGGACCCTCCTGGGGCAGGGTCAAGCTCCACAGCTCCCCCCAACAGCAAGTTGTGCGGTTTGCATTTTGTTACTACAGTGCAACAGATGCTATATTTAACTTCTTACTCCTCTTCCAGCTGTTTAGTTTTTAAACAAAATCTGGGCTTAGAAATACTGGTCAGCTAGTCACAAACTAATCATCAGTTAGAAAGCTGTCCCTGACCCCTGTACAGTTCTCACTTCCGAGGTGCCTTCCCCTTTGGCAATAATTTAACTTGGTGAATCATTGTATGGTTGGATGCGCCAAATTTGTTGAGATCCTGGGTCTAGCTTGGAAAGATTTCATTAAAAATAATAAAATAGATGAACAGTGGGTAAACAGGGGGTCTTGTTCTGGGTTTCTGAAGGTTTGTGCTTCCAGCCTGCCATTAGAAATTATAGTGGCAGCTAAGAAAAAAGCGGGTGGGTGGAGGAGGATTCTCATATAAACGTTTCAAGGGACTTTGAGAAATGCCAGTAAAAATTTCAGGTTCCTAGTACAGTTGTGACTGCGGGTATTATGATAAGGAACCTTAAGCCTAACCAAAGCCCTCCAGACAGCCCCACAGAATGGTGAGAACATACCAGAACGATGTCCTTCTGCCCTACAAGACACAGGACCTCAGAGATGCTGGCAAAGTGAATCTAGTGCAATTTACATTAGGCATGCAAGAAATTTGCACAAGCCCAGAAAGGACTAGAAGAGCAGACAATGCACAAGGATCACATGGGAGCGGGGAGGTACTGCTTTACCCTTTTCTGGGGAAGAGAGTGATAAGCAGAATGAAGGGATGCATTTTACTTTTTCAGCTCATAGATAGTTCACCTCTTTTTAATTCTATCTAGATTTACAAATATTACAAAGAGTTCGTGATTTGTTGAGCTAGGCTTGAAACAGAAATATTATTTGCTAATTATTTTAACCTGATTATTGTCCTAGGATAATGCATAGTCCTAGGAGACCTTATCGCTCTCTACAACTGCCTGAAAGGAAGGTGTGGGGAGCTGGGGTTCGGCCTCTTCTCGCAGTTAACCAGTGATAGGACTAGAGGGAATGGCCTCAAGTTGCACCAGGGGAGTTTCAGGTTGGAAATGAGGAAGAAATTCCTTCTCAGAAAGAGCAGTCAGGCATTGGGATGGGTTGTCCAGGGAGGTGGTGGAGTCACCATCCCTGGGGGTGTTCAAGGAAAGGTTGGACGTGGTGCTTAGGGACATGGTTTAGTGGGCGACAGTGGTAGCAGGGTGATGGTTGGACCAGATGATCTTGGAGGTCTTCTCCAACCTTAATGACTCTATGATTCTAAGGTGCCACCACTGTATTATACAGAAGGCTACAGAGTACAACACTGAGTACCTTAACTGACCTTGAGTACCTTAAGTAACCTGGTTATCTTGATGTGATTACAAATCTGAAAGCCTGATACTTAGCTTCTGCATTAGAAGTACCATTGTGTTTAACATCCTGTTTCATCCACAAATGTAACTTTTCTCTTTTTTTGGACAGACTGTTCTTCTCCTCTAATTGATTACAAATGAAAGGCTAGCCCCCCAAAATTATAAAGGTCCCCTTTTCAGTCCTTTTATCCTCTCCTTTAGCACAGAAGGAATAAGAGTGTGCTCTTGACAGCCCCTATCATGTTAACTCCAGTCTGCTGCCTTGCTATTTTCGAGGTGCCTGTGGGTGACCAACTTCGTTAGTCACTGAGGCATCATGTAATTGCAGGTGGTTGTGGGTGGACACTATGACAAGCAATTTAATAGGTACTTTTTGCATGTGTCAGAAACTTTACCATTACAAACCACCAGGAACTCTGGAGTTAGACACTAGCTGAAGAGGTGGAGAGGGTGAGGAGGTGCCCCAGGCACCTTTCTGTCCTAGGACAGTTTTGGTTTTGGCAACATGCTGTGCTCTTCCTTCCCCGCACCACCTTCCCCACACCAAGTGCCACGTTTACAGACGCAGCCTTTCTGTTGTCACCCCTCCATGTACGCAGACCTGCACAACCCACCTTCTCCACAATTCCAGAAGTGGGGACACCCCTTCTTTGATCCCAACAGCTTAAGAACACCACGTTGAGGTAGTGCAGCACAGCGGCGTTTTTCTAAGAAATGTATCATGGCTGAAAGTGCATAAAAGGGCTCCAAAGTGTAGTTATTTCTGGCAGGAACCCCTACAACTAAAAGTTAACTTGCCCCATCTCTCAATGCTTCTGGCCTGCCTTTGGGCAAATGTTTTCAGGAATCCCTGGAAAGGATGTCAGAACCCTAAAAGAGACTATTTATTTATTTTACTCCAGAGTCACAGACTCTCTCTGCCTTTTCAAGCACTTCAGGCAATGCTCTTCCACTGCTCTGTCCCATCCTCTTCTGAGCTGCCTGATGACGAATACTCGTCTGTAGCCCTCCTTCCCTTTTACCAATTCTGCTAGATGGTCAAAGAACCTGCCTGGTTAGTGGCTCATTTGACAGGGCTGCTTTCAAGTCGATGCCTTTCTTCGCCACACTTGCTGCACAGCCTTGTCAGTCCGCTTGCTCAGCATCCTTACCTAGCACAAGCACTGCTCCTTGCTGCATACGTGCATACAGTTGTGTGTCCTCTGTTCCCCTGGGCCACTGCCGTGGGGGCAGGATCAAGACTGAAAAGTAACCCAACCACATAGTACTTATGTAATACTTTTTAAAAGAAAGTCTCCATGATCTATCTACATACACATTTAAATTGTATTCTATTATTATTATTATTATTATTATTCTATTTTTAGCAAAAAGTATATCTTGGAATAGCAGTCAAATTATTTGTTGTTATTTTTTCAGGGCAGGGGGAGAGAGATGTTTCAAAGACAAGCTAAACTAATGAAGAATAAGTTTTAGATCTGCATCTGCTGAGATTCAATTGCAACAGAAGGTAATGTCAATTAAAAGTGACCTCAAATCGATAAATATTTGCAAAGACAAAATAAGTTGATTAGCAAAGAATTTTAAAAAGTACAAGTGTCTAAAGATGGTTGGTACAAGAGGAAAACAAAGGGAAGCAAGTGTGCTGTTATGAGAATACAGTAAGTGAAACACCTTTTTGCTTCATGCCCTGAATGAAAAATGGGATTATAGAAATGTATTTTAACAGAAGAATATATCCACAGACCAGAATCAGGAAAGCACAGTGTTTAGTAAACATGACATAGGTGGATTGGACCTGATTCAATAAAACTTATAAAGTCTATCTTGAAGCAGCTAGTTGTTATCTGTGTAGATGACAGGAACTTGGAGTTCAGAAAGAACTCCAGGAAGGTGGTAGGCATACAAGCAGGAATCTGAAGGAAGGCAAAAAAATAAATACATATTTAAAAAAATATGATAGTTTAAGAAAACATGACCAATTAGGAAAGATTAAAAGGCCCATAAATTAAAAATAAGTAAACATTTTCAATTAAAATTAAAAAGTAAACATTTTAATTAAAAATAAGTAAAAATAAGTAAATCTTTATGAAACAAATAAATTATGTCAGCTTAAATTCAGTACACCAAGGATACTAGAACAACAGTTGATGTGCAAATAGCCATAGGATAAAAAGGTTAAAAAAAGAAAAAGGCTAACCTGAGTTTGTTGAGAAGAGTCAATGTAAACAGTAAAATTCCTCAGACTAATCTTCCAGTCAAACAAAAACCAGGGAATATAAAAGTACAATTCAGAAGGGTTTTAGCACTAATTTTGAGAGATTTCTCACATTTAAGTGTTATAAGAAATGTAAAGGAATATATTCTAAATATCATGACTACCAGATAGGCATAAAACAAACTTAAAATTGACTTACTTGAAATATAATTATTAATACGCTTATCAAAAGCTAAAAAAAGATAGATTAGTCTGGGTTGAAGAGAGAGACAGAACTCAGTATCATAAACTGGAAACATGGCTGGGAATTACGTTTCATTTGTTTTAGATGCACAAAGCTCTATACATAGTATTTGAACACTGGAAGTTACCCAGCCAGGTGGCAATGTAGCAGAGCGACACAGGAGTTAATACCATAAATTGATGAGATGGCAGAAGGTGAGAACTACAGTCCTCATTCTGGCATGTAATAACAGTGCTTGCACAAGGAAGAGCACAGATCTCATTGTACATATCACAGAAAAGTTTCAAGTACACTCCTTTTTTTTTGTTAGTTTCATGCACCCTTGGGAAGAGAGGTGATGCACACTGATACGAGGAAAGAATTACTAAAATATAATGGTTTATGTTAAAAAGATTGCTGAAGGGATATAGTAAGACATCTGATATGTAAGAATTATTAAACATTGTCTAACTGTTCTAGTTGAAAAAAGAAAAGCTTAAAGGTAGCATTGTACGTATGCACAACTTATATAATTGATGGATGTAAGGGAAATCTTTCTAAGCGGTAACATGCTGGTCTACTGAAAAGGGCTATGCTGCCATGTTCTGGAATCTCCATAGTATACAAAGTGTGTATCTGTGACTCACATGTCCTTTAAAATACTCTGGCTGTAATTGATGCTGTCATAGTATGGGATGTACAGCTTGATCTCCAGCCAGTCTGTATGTTTCTAATTCTATGAGGCTGGTTTCATTAGGGATTCTTTAGATAAAGTTGTTTTATTTATTTTATTTTTATTTTTCCCTGCTGAACACATTACCTCTACTGTTCTATGCTTGTTTACAATTTTATCAGTGTCATTAGTAATAATTATACCAGAAAAATTTCCAGAAAAAATGTGGAGAGTACACAGAGTGGAGAAAACAACCAACTCTAAAGCTGCAGATAACTCACCTTCCCCTGGCACACACTCGCCCATCTCAGCAGGAAGCACTGAGGCAGGCAGAAGCTGCAGTAGCAGGATGCTTGCCATCCTCTGCTTCCAGCAGACGGATGCACACCACAAGGCTGTGGAGTGCCTTTGACCCATCCAGACTGCTGGTGTACTTCAAACTACACCCCAGGAAATGCACCTCCTTTCTTTACAAGGCTGTTAGTCTGAACCATTATGCTGTACTATACAAATCTGATTTCACTAGCAGTAATATTGATGTATATTATTTCATCATAACTTACAGTATAAAGTGTAGGATAAGGTACTATTTGCTGAAGAACTTTGTCATTGAAAACAAATTGCTCAGTAAAGTCCAAGTTTCAGTGTTCATGCAAAGCTAAGCCTCGTTATAACATGAACAAATATTCTAATTGCAATAGACAGTAAGTACTCTTCCAAAATAATCATCATACATTGCAACAGCAGTCTACTGCTGCAGTCTAATCCCCACATGGAACGTGCTGCTGCAGACAAGAAATATATGTAACACTTCCTTTTGTACAGCTAATTTTTTATTGTTAAATAATGAACTTTGTAACGGAATAAACTACTATAAAATTAAAGCAAAGAGCTAAGGCATTTGACATGGTTTACAGTCATTGGGATAGTGTCACTTCCAGGAAAAGTGTAAATCAGGAAACAGTTTTAAGGCTTTTTGCTACTCCAGAGATTAATTATTCAGCTATGACAAATGAAATACCGAAGGGCACTGCTCAAGTCTTACTCTAAGTTGTTTTTGTTTTACGACTGCGTCTTCAGAGTGAAGATTTTCTGTTGCTCCCAAATCACTCAACTTAACTGTGCCACTATTCATGTCTAATTAGAAAAACAACTACCAAAGACAATCTAATTTCTATTCTGGGTCAACACCACGCTGACACAAAGCCAGGAACACACAGCAGCACTGTGCTCTCCTACTTATTTGCAGTCAGGAGGGCTCCATCAACCACGAGCTGGGCTGACCTGAATAATGAAAGCTTACAACACACGCATAGCTTTTGCTGTCTGGCAGTCAGCGAGCACTATTACACCATTATGTCCTGGTGCCTGCTTGAGGGAAGGCACATGGACACTTTCTCCTTCTTCCACTAGCCAGTGCCCGTAAGCTGATGAAAAGCTTATAAAGAGGTTTTGCTTCATTCTGCATCACCCTGTTAAAAAGCAATGTGGTGATTTAAAAGAAAAAAAAATAGTCTTGTGGGTATACATAAATATTTATTATCATTTACTTCATTTTACTAGAAGTCCTTAAACAGTTTTTCTTTTTTTGCCAAAATGTTGCATCTCTGACACAGTCGCTACTATCATAGCTTCCCTGCACTGGGAACGCACAGCTTACACGTAAATTTCAAAACAATCTATTCAGATAAAGAACCTTCAACTGTAGTGCATATGGAGCTATTCAAAGATTGGTAAAAAAGACCCCCCGTTCCCCCTCCCAAACTGAGAATCTGTTACAAAGAGATTTCCTTACCAAAAAGTGAATATACAAAAGCTAAAAAAAATGCTGGCTTGAAAAAGTGATTTCAGGATTTACTGTACACATTGTAACAATTTATTATATAAGCTGCTTCTACATGCAAGCAGATCTTACATTTGGTGTAAAATATTTATACACATTCTTTACAATTTGTACATATTTAAATGGCTGTATCAAACAACACTGCGCTATGGAATTTCGGAAGCAACTAAAACTGGGAGGGGGAAAAGACAAGGTTTATAAAACGTGAACAAGACCCGTGACACTGAGAAGCATCTGGACTTAGGCTTAAGTCTTGCTTGTTTTGGTTTCAGGTTATTCAGGCAGACCTAGATTTTCCTTCTAGCACACAAAAATAACACCAATGCAAAATAGAGTAAGGCAACTATTCAGCCAGCAGACTGTACCCGTCACTTAGAATGGCTTGTGGGAAAATGCCTTTGCTTTAAAGTTAGTTTTTTGCTAAAATGTTTATGTTCTAGGCACATTTTTAGCAAAAATTGCACTTTGGCTTTTCTGATTGCTTATGACATTAAATGACTTACTGTCGTTGGTGCCCGTTTTGAACAGGATCGGGGCTGGGGTTTTTGGTCAGAAAAGCCCAGGCCTCAAGTGATATTTCAGTAGTAAGAAAGATGACAATGGGGCACTTGATAAGAGACAACGATCAAAGAACAAAGTCTGTATGACAACTGACGTTACTCAGTACCTTTGTCACCTTTTAGTTTGCATCAGAAGGTAACAAAAGTAAACCCAAGCCAATAGCAGACCATACTTCTTTGTGAAAACCTGAGCTCTGTTGGAATTTGAGGACTTCCATCAGTTTGTGTTATATGTGACAGCGTCCCCTTTACTGGAACACTTAAAACTCCCGAAGAGGTACAGCACTGAGGAACACCAGTGCCTTATGGCATAACATTGCGTGGGTGTCAAAATGCTGGCATGGAAAACTGTTTTTCACACCTTCTTGAATGGCTCTATGTTTGTACTTTGTCTTTTTACACAGTGCATAGCAAGAAAGGAAGAGCCTTGACATAAGCTCTGAGGTGTTGTGCCACAAGAACAAAGTTTAGTTATAAGGAAAAGAAGAAAGGGGAGAATGAATGACATTTACTAGAAGTCATAATGGGACTTCTCATTCCATGGCTGCATATGGGAAGCAAATCCTAGAACAAGTGTTTCTTCAGGATATTACCATGAACATGTACCAGAAACATATACAAATATAATTCCTCCTGGCTACTGAATTGCTAGAGAGCAAAATTGAATATAATGAGCAGTAAAGTCATTTTCTGAGGCTTGTCTACTTCCCCACTTAAAACTGTAATTCTGACACTGATGAAGGGTTTTTGGAAGAACATCTGATAGATGCAAGTCTTCATGAAATCCATGGCAACATACCAGTTAGATAATTTAGATCCCTACAGCTGACAGGGTTTTCTAACTGTTTTTACTTAAATAACGATACAAAGGGTAGAGCATTCAAGATAAAAAAGAATCTTATCTTATGGATTGAGGCTGATAAAGTAAACATTTTAAATAATTCATTTTTTCCCCACAACTGTTTTTTTTTTTTTTTTTTTTTGGCTGGCAAAGGCTAACAAGTTTATTGGCATTGCCCCCAAATCAGAAAAGCACTTCGGGGTTGTTCTTCATCGTTGGCTACTCCTTATTCTCTACATCACAGGAAAGCGGCTGAGTGCCTGCCTCAGCTTCTGTGCAATCTGAAACAAAGAAACAGAACATATTTAATATGTAGTCACTTCACCCTATGCAGAAACAAGATTTCAGGCTGAGATTAAACAGATTGTTCCCTTGGCTTCCAAAAATTGTAGTCTTTCCTCAGTACCCTCAATGTGTACACGACTGACAACACTATGTTCAGCTGCTCTCTTAGCACTGCCAGATACAACACGGCATCTGAGCAGGGAGTGCTGTGCAGTCAGTATACTCCAACTCTGATCTGTTGTTGCCTTCTCTTGAAAAGACCAAATGTCAGAGCCGTCACCACAATGTTGTTTAGTTTGTGGTAATGCATGGCTTTGGTCTTGGAAAGCAATCATCTGTTCAGCAAAAAGATGTAACCAATAAATGTGGTTGGTAATGACTTAAAAGTGTTCCTGTCTTTGATACAAGTTTACAAGCTACCAGCAGTCTTTCAGCAGTTCAACTTGCTCTCACAATAAAAATAACTGATTTTATTTGTTTTACTACAGATATTCTAGTTCAAAATCCCAGGTGCACTCAGGTATGAGGAAACCTGAATTAGTAGTCCTTTTTCCTCCTCCAAATCTCGTTGTATTTGTAACATCCCTCTTCACGTCACAGTACTAACACTGTTGAGATTGCCTGGTAGAGCAGAGCAATGAAGCCAGGCTTCTTGCCTGGCTCCAAGTCTAATACAGCTCTTCTTCCAGTTAAAAATCTATAACAAATGGTCATTACAAATGTGTATGAATTCTCTGCAGCTTATTTTTTTCCTGCATACTGAGACACAGGAAGCAGATGTGCTGCTATTTCCACACACAGTATGGGCACCAAACAAGGATCTATACAGAGTTAGCTATTCACAGTCACATTGGAATTATCGCATTCAAAAAATTATTCTCAAGTTTCATTTAATAAAATACAAATAACAGTCATAAGAACAATGTTAAATGAGAACTAAGGTTGTAGGTTTAGCGCTCAGAGTTGTCATAATTAGTCACTAAGGCACTCTGATCCAGCACCCAACACATCTATACATCAGGTTTTAAATCACATAAGTTTCCCTTTGTCCTTCCATCAAACCATTCAAATGGTTTATTGTTGTGTTCATTGCTGCAGGTCTCATCTACAACAAATTATCCAAACTCAGTTTTGAAAAATCTGTGTGCACAAAACTAAAACAAGTTCTTTGTAACTTTAGTAGTGGCATTGAAAAAAATAAAACAAAAACCCACACCCAGAAACACTAAGCTATTATCTAATATCACATAGCCATGTACATAGGAACAGCATCTAAAAGAAAATATTTTTTCAATTCATTCTTCTTTCATGTGGGCTTTTTTTTTCCTTCCCCTTTTATAATTCTTTTCAAATATCTGCTCTCTGGGAGAGGTTCATACAAAAAGATGATTAAGTACAGCGAGTATTTCTCATAAAAGTAGCAGCCAGGAAAATGGCACTGAAATACTACATCTTACCGTTTCATAAAACTGTGCCTGCTGCTCCAGATAAAGACGAATGACACTGTTGTAGTCATAAATCCGGTTACTGTGGAAGTGATTCATCTCAGCTGCAATTGGACCCAGAAAGCAAATTATTTAAGAGAAGTGTTCATAATTAGGAACAGTTTCACTCAACTCAGATTGGTTAGCATGCAACAAGCTCAGTGTCCAGCCCTGGCAGTATATTTACTGTTCTCATGCTTCCAATCTGTTTTGCCTACAACATTTGCCTATAACACTCAAGTTATGATGAAATTGTTCATAAAATTGCTAGGGTGTCAATTACTCATGCTGAAATTCAGGCACTTCCTGGATAAAGCCAGGTTCTTGTTATAATACTTTGGTATACAAAAATTTGATAAAGAAAACAAGCACGATTTTGTCCTACTGGAGGTGATTCCTATTCTGAAGTTTTTCAACCAGCATTTGGTGGCTACAGCCCTCAGATTTCCAAGGCTGTAGATACAAGTACCTTGTAGATACAAGGTAGTTACAAGGCAGAGTTATAAATGTTCAAAAAAAGTCACAGCCAGTGTTTGACCCATTCTTGAGTGCAGCTGTTTCAGTATGAACCTGAGAAACTGCATTACTGGATCTGTAACACCTTTCACTACTTTCTGTATCTCTTTTGAGATCACAGCTTATGGCTAAAATAAAAAGTTAAACATATTTTGAGATACCAATAGAGGTAGAAGAAATGTTTGAGATTACAACAGTCATCCTGGAGGTCTTTTCTCACGACTACCACTTAAGCAAAGTCCTTTTGCATCACTTTGACCAGGAAGAAAGGGAGCGGAAGGAAAAGGGGAATATTTTTGTTAGTTTTTCTTAAATTGGCTTTGTGTTCTGCTCTGATTCTATCTTGTGAAATATTAAATACTCTTAGCTTTAAGTCAGCTAAAGAATAGAGAACTCTCTCAGCAATGAGTAATCCCCCTGAAGACTCAGGATGCGCTTACGGGCCTGGTATCCTGCAGGACTGAACCCTGACTCCTCACTTCCCATTTTTTCAGTTGCAGACTACTGCTTCTCACTTACAACATTTCTAACCTAAAGAGGAAAAGTTCAAAGAACATCCAGGAAATGAAACCTTATCCACAAGAATATTAATCTCAACTGGATCATGTCTGATTAAACCATGAGTCAGAAAAACACTTACGCATGTGCTGAAGCTCTTCCTGCATCAGGGCCTGTGCTTTTTCTTTGAGACTCGCTGACATTTCAAAATGAAAAACTAGTTGCCCAGGGCATTTTTATTTCAAATGTCACTTTACTATTGCAGAAGTCACTTTACTATTTACTATTTTTTTTTAAAGGAGAGGGGACAGGACAGTAAAATAACTGCAATTCTAGGAAAACAAACGTAATAAAAAATAATACCTAGCTCTTACTATCTTTCCTGGTAGAACAAAGATTCTCTATCGAAGCTTGTTACTTAAGAGATGCCCTTCAGGTCTACAATATTGCCGTTTACCCCCAAACTTGTTTTACCTTGTAGTGCATAAGCCATGGTGCTCACACGTTTCACCATATTCTGTTTGTCTTGTGGTGTTATTTTACTGGTTGCAACTAGTTTATCACTTTCCTTCACTCTTTCTATTGCTCCCTGTAGAAACCAAATGCAGGAAGATTAAAAGAGTAGTCAATTAAAGGCCTCTATAGTCATCAAAAACGTCCCTGGCCAACATTTTGAGGTTGCACACTATATGCATGCAATGACTGATTCAGCCTTCCCGTATGTTCACCCAAGGTTTGTTATTTCGCTGTATTGCTTTCAAGAGTCTTAACAGCTTGCAAGAAGTGACTTAAAACACAGGCATTAACGCAGTCACCAAGAAATAAAGATCGATAAAGGCAGTGATACACAAGGATATATACACAGAAAAAAAGGATCAGGTTGCAAAATCCAGCTGACTGACACAGCATATGCCAAAAGCTTCAAAATTTCAGACACCTCTAAAACCTTATCTGCACGTTATACAACATTCAGAAAACATGCGCTGCTCTCCAAGAAACTACAATTCATTGCAGTATGTTATATGATTCAGGAAAATCCTTGTGTCACAAGCAAGAAGGGTAAGAAGAAATGCCTTCGTAATATATTTATATTGCACTTTCCTCTTCATGCCAAACAATATTCAAAAATACCTATTTACATATCATTTAGCAAAAGGTTTGAGATTCAAGTTTTAAACACATTCTTTCTGCATTGTGTTTATACTTTCTGCAAAGGTTTTCAGTGGGGACAATTAGAGTCCTGAAGAAAGAATGCACGTAGATTTGACATGCTTTTATGTTTTTGGTCTTGCAAAAATATGTTCTTGTTTTTACATTTAATATTTCCAGTGGTAGAAAAAACATTTGTGTATGCGTGTTTAATACTTTAAATATTTGTAGTTTTTTGAAACATGATACAGCAAGCACACGAACATGAGGACAACTCTAGGATAAAAATAGAAAATCAGGATATTCAAAACCAGACACAATAGCCAACTTTATTGTTTTACTATTTGATGACTTTCATAGTACAGGGAACAAATCATTATTTTTTTTTAAGACACTTCTAGGCAGACCATGACTGTCACACGTCAGTAAGCAAACCGTGCAAGTATACACACCTTTTCTTACAAGGACACTATGCTTTGGTATCAATCACCACGTAAGATTCCTAAATACTAGAAATTTTTACTACTGCTATTCAGCATATAGGCACATAAGGCTATCCTGGAGTAAACCCTGAAGCTTCTAGTGCTCTACCACAGCAGACAGTAGAGGTATTCTCAAATCTTGAGACAAGTTCTAGCTTCCCCTCCTCCCCACCCCCCCAAAATTTTTTATTTTAAAAATGAACATGCCAGCTTCACAGAAACTTCCAGCGTGAATGGAATCAGGCGCCAGGCTATTGCACACATGCAGTGATCCATACCACCACTTTTGCTGCTCCCTATGCAGGTCTTCCCACTGCCCAACCCTTACCAGGAAAGGCACCCTCACATACCTTATGAGCTCCTATGATGTCAGGGAAGCAACCAAGAAATCCCTTATATTCATGATTTGTTTCCATCAGAAAGTGCAGGTCTTTCTTCGGCTAATAAACAAAGTACACATTAGTAAAAATATCCATGACAGTCATAACACAGAAATGATGATGCCAGAAAGGGGAAGGAAAGAATAGAGGGAAGAAAAATCTCTATTGCTTATTGCAGATTTTTCCACAGTTAAACAGGTCCTTATTGAGATATAAGCTTTTTGGAGTAAGGCACTGAGCACCAGAGAGCAGATGCCTCCGTTCTTTGTTTTACTTAACACTGCCTTATGAAGTGAGGTGTTTCATCTCAAAATTTAATTGGAGTTACCAGTCCTAACAATGGCAATTTCAAGCAATAACATCCTTGCACATACAGATGTGTACGTGTATGGGCACATCTTAGTTGCTGACTTGGAAAGCTGTTTAAGAACAATTCAACATCGAAATTAAAAGGCTCTACTTTTTGGAGACTAAGCTTAACACACTGTAAACACTCATCTATAACTTGAATACTGAGATGAAAATCAAGATTTATATAAGACACTGTTACTGAAACAGGCAATTACAAGTCAAGACAATGGAAAGTTGCAAGATTTGGATCCTGCAGATATCTGGGGAATGCAGAGAAAAATGGAAACCTTATCCTTGATTAAATCTCACTTTGTTGTATCAGTAATGAAGATAGTTCATTGGCATCAGGAAACAAAGACATTTAAAGAGAAAGCAAACATTTTAGTGTTTTAGAAACCAGAATGTGAGTTTTCTGATCCAAGAAAAATACTCTCCCATTACTTCAGGGCAGACATACTAGAGAAGATGAGGGTGCATTTAAAAGTATTAACAATAATTTCACTTAAGTGGTCTGCAGCATTAGCATTTATTATGTCTTTCTGTTTTTCTTTCCTATTAAGACAAGTCAGAAGTTATCCACATAGGAGATATGTTTGTACACACTATGTCAGTGTATTCATAATGCTTATACCTGATCTGCTACAAGACTGGCGATTTCTTCATAGGTTTTTCCTGCTTCTGTTATTGCTTCATTGAGATCAGATTCCCCTGGAAGTAAACAGCAGTTTTCAAATTACAGCAGGTCACATCTTGAGTCAAGGCAAGTTTCTAAAATAGCTTATCTTATAATAATAAAATACACTCACCATTTTATAACTGGGAATAATAAAGAGGTTGCAAAAATATTGGTTTTATACTATCAAAGGAGGAAAACTCTTAAGATCTTGTACAAAATGAATGCTGAAGGGACTATTTATACCCTGTTCTGCCATAGCAGCACTATTCAGTTCCACATTTCATAACTATATGTAGTTTAAATACACAGGTATTGCCCCACAGGGGACAACAGGAAGCCTACCAGAATTGGAAGGAAGGGAATACACAGAGGGTGACACCAGAAGATAGACCAAAGCTCAAGAGAGGCCTACTGTTCTGGTTTTTAACAAATGATTTTCATACCTGATAGGCAGTAAATTCTCCACAATGCCCTAAGAAGCAGTGATAATAACCTTAAGCTCTTCAACAGTCCTGGATCATAATTATTAAAAGGCCAGAGAGGGAAAAGGAGGCTCAAATAACATTTTTTTTTTCATTGCCAACAAGATTTTTCAACCTTTAGAGAACTATTGGATAACATTCTCAAGCTCTGTCAGAATCTTTTTGAAAATGAGTTTCCAACTTTTGTTGTCACGTGAAATAAATCAAAGGCCACACAAGCTACATCTAAAAATACAAACATCACCACAAATCCTAGGCTAGACAACACCACAAGTGCTCATAACACTGTACTACTAGCAGGACGTGGCTATGTGGGACAAAGATGGAAACAAGCCTTACATTGTTTTTTTTTTTCATGTCACTTCACCTTCCCAACACACCACAGTTTTTTTCCGTCCTTGTTAGCTTGTCCAAAGCATGCGGTCAACAGTACGGAAAGCAAATTGAGGTAGAGAAGGGGGAAGGTATAATTTGCAGATACTAAATATTAGCTCAAGAAAAAGGTTATTCTTTCAGACATGTCCCGGTATTTGGCACAGTTAATAGCCTTAAGAACATTTTGGTTTTATTCCATAGACATTAATCAGTGACTTAACTGAAAATTACCAAATATTGATTTCTTTAATGATTGATTTAAACATTAAAATAGTTTATTTTACTATGATAAAAAATCATCTATTGAAGATCTATTATATAGGATTCTTTCATTTTAGTGTGTCCTAAAGGAACCAGGGTAATGACTAAATATTGCTTGAGGTCTATCAATCAATTCTTTCTTTCCATTAGACTGTTTTTATGAAGCCAAAAAGCTTTGACAGAAAGCTACCAATCCTCAGCACTAGTAAGTCCAGCAATACAAACATCACTAGAGAAATGGCTTTCTACTATTTAAGTCTGTCTTGATAGGAAAAAAATATGAATCTCATTGTGAGACCTAGAAAATGCAGAATTTGGAAGTTATCTTCTCATTGTTAAACTATAAAAAAAAAAAATCAGGGAGATCAATTTCATTCGGGTAGACAAATGATTTCATTAATTTGTAATTACATAGAAGTAACCTTGAAACCCTGAGTTTAGCTTAAGTACTGCTTAGGCAACTGCTAGATCTTGGGGACAAAAATATGGCGTGGCTTTAGCTTGATTCAGAAACCAGACTGGTCTAGATATTGCTATTCATTTTGTAATGCTGCAAAAAGAAAATTTCTTCTTCTACCTGAATACAAATAAGGAATAAAAGCATATGTATTTGAATAGAAAGAGTAACTTGCCACTTGTGCGCAGAACTCACCCAAGGGGCTGCAGCGGCAAAAAACTAGTTAAACCCTCTGAACACCTCTCATGTGGGGGCAGTGAGGCACAGAGTCAGCTTGTAGAAGGAACAGAATTTATTAAGAGTTTCTACTACTAGCAGAGGCATTCACTCTCCTACAGAAGCGTACCCTTGATGGTACATGTAAAAGTTGTTCTAGACAATGGATCCCAACAATAGACAGGCACACAAGTGGTAGAAGAATATCTACAGCTCCTCACACTGCATCCTGGTCTTCTACAGTCTACTTCTCAGGTCATCCCAGGGCAGTCTTAAAGAGTCAGATTTCACCTGTCACATGCTGCATCCTTCAAGTTTTAATATGTATCCTCAGAGTCATGCCATGCTCAGTCAGTCACTCCCCATATCACGCCACCTTTTGTTGCTTCAGAATTTATCTTGATAGGATGTCCAGTTTTCTAACCCACACCGAGTATACATAAGTATGCAAATCCAATACTTGGTTCTTACATCCAAAAGTAACATTTTCAGCAAGTACAGGACAAAGATGAGAACAAACTGCAAGGAGTACATCTATTCCCAGCATTTCCAGCAGCAGAGCTCCTGAGTTTCAAAACTAGTTGCATTTTAATACATAGATTACTGGGCAAAAAGTTTTAAGAGTACAGAGCAAGGGACAGAGAGGTAGTCAAAATAGGTACTGTTTAACTAAAAGTCCTTAGATATGAAGATTAGAGTAAGCCACTATGCTATTTTTTAGAACAGAGTAATTTTGCTATTAAATCTAGGAAAAAAAAATGCATTTGACATAAGAATCCCAGAGAAAACAGACCCAATTAGCTCCCTTTAGGATATGAAAAATGTTTTCCAGATAACTAGAACACAGCGGCAGAATTTAGCATAATAGAGCAGGATTATAAAACTTTGTTTAAAGACCAAATTTTGGAAGAACTTTGAGAAGTTTGCAAAAAGAAACTGCAATTGATTGCCTCCATTTCTCTCCCACAGCTTTCATACCTAATGTGACAAGCTCTGCATCAGGGCTCTCGAAAGAAAGAAGGGTGAAGGACAAGAAAAAGCTACAGTAGCCAGCCTTCCACTTCAGATAACAGCATACACAAGTTTTCCATCCTCGTGTGGAGTTGCTGTTTCACAAAGTAGTTCTGTGGCAGCTATTTTCAAGGCTGCGTTTTCTCCCCTTTCCTTTGACATGACAAATATAGGTCACAAAAATGCTACAGCATGTTTTGTCAGTCGGGTCAGTGAACAGATGACATGTTAGTTAGATCAAATTAAACTCCACCACTAATAACCCACCACATGATTACAGAATGAGAGAAAACAAAACAAGACCACAGACTAGAATATAAGAAACCCTGTAATACACAGTTTTAGTATTTTTCCAGAAACATGACCGACATCTAAATTCAAAGAGGAAAGCATTAAGATCTTTGTCAAAAAATGTAGCATGACATAATTTAAGTATCTTTTGCTAAGTAAAGTACAAATGAAGCTATAAAAATTACCTTGGTATCCGCTAGTGCTGAAGACCACTGCCAGGCTCTGCAGCGCTTTTCCAATCTTCTGGTATTCCTTGGGCAGTGCTGAAGGGGATAAAGGGATGGGAAAAGAGGGAAACACAAGCAAAACACACAAGATTAAGTCTGTAGCATTTCCAAAATTTGATAGAAGTTGATGTCAAAAACAATTAGTACGTTTGTGCTAGTAAAGTGTTTACAGTTGCATTCTCACCCCTCTTCCCTGCTATACAAGTTCCAAAACTGGAAAAAGCTATTGGAATCCAGATTCTCAAAAGCCACAAGTAATTGAAGAACAGTGTGTGAATGCTATAAAAATCTCACTGCACTCGTATCTTAGCCTTCCAGCTTAGGCAGTGAGAAGTTCTCCCCCCGCTCCCGATAAAAAAAAGGGCAACAGCGACATGAAGCAGAAATCCAACTATTTTAAAGAGGGGATTATCATACAGACCTGTAATACCTAAACTCTCCTCAAATTATGGATTTGATAGAAACCAAGATTATCATGGAACTTGATGCAAGTATCTGAATTATAAGATTGATATATAAAGTGAATTTTAAAAATGCATGCATAAATTGCTTCCTCACAATGAAGTCAATAAACTGATTTGAGTATGTGTTTATTATTAACTTTTTGACTACCACCACTCAAGAGCCTAAAAAGCAATCTGAAGAGTTAAAGCAGCTTTTTTTTTTTTTTTTTCCCCCTATATAAACTACCTATGTCAGCAGAAAAAAACGTAGATTTGCTTTTTATTTTCAGACATCTATGTTCACAGGATATGCTGTCTGGGTAAATAGCATTTTTCAGTTGCTCTAGCATCTCACACAAACGGATTTTCAGGGGAAACTGGTGCAGTCGAAAAAAAATATAACTTCATTGATCATCTTGTATCAAATTATTTCCCAAGGGCTGGACTATAAGTGAAAACTGATATTTTCTTGTGGAACATGTACCATTCAGACTACTAAAGCTCTGTTATCAGCCACTAACTCATTACTGAATCTCCAGTGATAACGTCAGTGAAGAACATCCTGGTTTTTATTAACTTGTGTTTTAGAAGTTCCCATTGTCAGTCAGTTTAAATATGATAGAGTGGAATGCACCCAAGTATTGCTCAAGAAATGCCAAAAATAAATCAGACTAGGAGTTGGGACTAGAGCTGACATGGAAATCAAATTTTTAAGAGACTACTGAAATTCTTCAGTTTTGCAAGTCCAGATTTACCAGTCTGCCTTTTTCTATTCAGTATGAATATCAGAAAGTTAGAACTGCCATCACAATCACTTTTGACTCACTGTATTTAGGCAAGCTGATTATTAGCTGTAACCATCAGAAAAATTGTTCCATACCTAAAGCAGTACTGTCATACGTTTAAGGAGATTTTAGCAGTGAACAAAATACTCATTTCCTACTGTAAGCACGAGTCACAGCCAATCCTTAACTATGGTGTTTTGGTCATTTCTACCGTGACTACTAAGCAACACTATTTTTCTGGTCTTTTCTGAGAGACCCTCTTCCTTCCCCTGCCCTCTGGTTTCCCCTCAGTATCCCTAGTGATTTCCTTGTGAAGTGAGGGCTGTACAATGTTAGAGCTGTGCGTCCTGTGAGATAAGAGACTCAAGGCTTAGCCTATTTTTGACCTTAGAACCAGGAAGGTCAGTGATGTGTAGAAGAAAACCCTCTTAATCAAGTGGAGAGCGTAAAACCATATTTATATTACATTATATTTAAAACCATATCCTACAGGTGCTAATGTAACCACTGTTAGAAGAAACTGAGCTCCTACACTTCCCATTCCTTCTGGTCAGCCCCAGATATTCAACTGCAATGTAAGATTAGGTAGTGGCAACAAGATAACTCAGGAGATGTACTTACTCCTAGTCTGGAGATACATATATTTATATATATATATATATATATATATTAATATATATATATATATAAATATATATATATATATATTGTTTGTTTGTTTGTTTTCTGGTGAGAATTAAAAAGGAAAAGCAACAAAACAAAAAAGGGTGGGGGAAACATTGAGGAGACTTCTGTGATAGGTCTTTGGTAGCCAGACACTACAGCCTGCCATGAAATGTTTATTATGATCCTCAGCTGTAGTACCTGCTTCCTTTCAATAGCTGCCTTGTGGTGGCCACAAACACTGAACACTGCTGTGGACTAGGAAATTAGAGCCCAGGCAGAGTCCTAGGGACTTGGTGTGAAGTTCTGCAACCCTAAACATCTGCAGAAAGGAAGAGACAAGATAGGAGAGAGAAAAAAAAAAAAAGAAAAGAAAAGAAAAGAAAAAGAATTGGGCTGAAGGATAAGTTGTAATTAAGTTTCTTGATTTTTTTGTTTTTCCTTTTTTTCTGCTTTTTAAACTCTTTCCTTCTTTAGATTACTCCTCCTGGCATGCAAGAATAAGGGGTTAATAAAGTGCAATCTTTTATGACTTGATCAAAGAGATGGATCTACTTTGCCCATGTCACTAAAATGTAGATGAATGACAACTGAAAAGGTACACCAAGGATTTTAGATGGATGATGAGAATTATTTAGCTTATAGTATTTTTAAAACTATGGGCTAGGATCAGATATTTCTGTTATGGGCAAAAAAACCAAAACAAAACGAAAATGTACACAACTTATACTTTTAGACACTGAAAACAGCAAGAAAGGCATATGATTCTCATAATAATTTAGGATTTCCTTTAGTTTTAAGCTGTGCTTCAAGTTACATATATAAAAAAACCCACATCAGAAAAACAAGACTGAAAACACCACTGAGTTCAGAAGGAATACTTACGCCCTGTACACCTCTTCCAGTGCTCTTGGCCCACTGTCAGCAGCTCTTTAACTCCATCATCCATTGCTTTGGTGAATCTACCCACTGCATCACATTTCTGTTCTCTGTAGTGTTTGGAAAAAAAGCAAAAACAAAAAAAAAAAAGCAATTTAAACAGATGCATTACTCTAAACACAATACTGAAATATTTAGGAGTGTCAACTATGCTTTAAAAATCAAAGAAAGAAATTCCATGAAATCACTGTCATTTCACTGAGGACAGAATTTCCATCTTCAGTTCCAGGCATTTTTCATTCTATTTTCCCCCCCTCTGTTAAACACATAGTAGAACTGGACTGTCATTCTTACTATTGATTCTTACCTTGGAGACCAAACAAAACAAGCAAACAAATAACGCTAGTAGTTAAACATCCACCACAACGGGATCAAATAACAGAGCAGCAAAATCTGATTTAAAGTGAATGCATCCCTAAAGCACTAAACACAAGCAGAAGCACCCCACGTTGACAGGAATAAAAATTACAGTAGTACTTCTAGGGAAATATAAACTTAGGCATACATATTGTATTGGCAATACTGCTGTTTTCAGTTGTGTTATAGAGGAAAAAAAAAACCAGTTATGTAAAAAAGAGAATTCTTTATTTGCCTGTGTCTTTTTACCTGTTTTCATGCAGCTACCAAAAGTTTTCCATTTAATATATAGCACAGATAGCAATACTCCATGAAATTTACAAAAGAAAACTAGACACATTTTGTAATTTTCAATGTGAGTTATTCAAACTGCATCAGATCTTGAAAGTGCTGCTCTCAATCAAAGCCTGTACAAGACAGCTCCTTGGCCTCTTGCTCTTGCAACAAGGCAACCCTAAGCAAATCCCCAGAGTCGGGGTCCCATCTTGAGCTGTGGCCCAATCTCCCACAGCCCCACCAGCACCTCCTGCCCTCAGCTGGTGACTCTGCCTGAAGAGTTACCTGCACAGAAACAACCTGGGCTTTCCAAGAAGCCCCCATCTTACTCTAGTTTCCCCTGTAGCAATTCATTCTTTTAATGGTATCACGATCAAAGGACTGCCAAAGTAATAGCAAAACTGTTTCAGTGAACAGCAGCTTTTCATTCAAGAACTACTCAACACTGAAGAATTCTCACCCAGGAACTATTGAACAAGTTGGCTTGTCCAGTTACAGACGTTAGGGCTTTCAAGTATTTTGTGTTTTATTCTAGGGCAAAATTATCCTTTTTGGGAAGAGAACAAACCATTTGAGGAAAGACACAACAATACACCACAGCTGCACACCCAAATAGACGAAGGGATGACACAGGTGAACAAACTGAAATTGTGCAGTTTCACAGAAAGAAATGACATCTGACTTACTTTCAGCAAGGCCCTCAATGCAGCATGATTTACATGCATTCTTCTCTACTATCACTACTGTATCTACTTTGATTAGAACTAGTGAGATACTTTAAGTGATCTTCTAGGAAACTAAGTATACAGATCACTACATCTTCCTTTCCCCAGCCTAGCACAACAGCAACAAAAACCCCTGTACAGAAAATACAGAGGTAAGGTGACGGAAAAAAATGGCCAAAGAGTTTAAGATTATTACGGAACTGTATGCTGAAGCTCATGCATGAGCTGCTTTTCTCTCTTCATGCATAACACCACAGGTTTAGAACAACTGTTAAATGAGGGAGCCTGAACTAAAAAAAAATAAATAAATAAAATAAAATAAAATAAATAATAAAAAAAAAGATGAAAAGAGCTTACTCCAAAATACTTAATGTTATACCAACAATGCTATAAAGCTGACTAGTTTCAAAGATTGAGCAAGCTGTTCTCACTGTATTATTTTCATTCTTGTTTTTCCAGAAGATGTCATCGCTTCAAGTGATTACAGAAGCGGTCCTATTTTTGGGCTGACTTTGGGAAACACTGGCATGTTACAGTCACAATATTCTTTTCTTTGAAGTAAAAGAAACCATGAAGTTATCTTTTAAGCTAAGATACATTTAAGTACACTTCTCAAGTTCCTCTCATTATATGAATCAGAACCTTCTTACCCTTTAAACTTGGAGGTTCTCCTTCAACTATTCCTTCCAAATTAAAAAAACGTTGATTAAGGTGTACAACCACCTCTTTGTTACTGTTAACAGCATAGGATCAGTGACAGAGCAGACTAGCCAAATGACAATATTGCTATAACCGTACTAATGTGTGTTCCTACGTGTGTTTTCCAATAGCACCCTGAGAAGTTCCCAGGCTCCGGAACATGGTGTGCATGTCTGTGGTGCCACAGCCACCCTGCAAAGCAGGCAGGCAGGTCCCCAGCACTGCCCCAGGCTGCCCGCCCCAGCCCGGGAGTCAGAACCCTCTGGCAAGCATTCCCCATAGGCAGCTCGCCTGCCCTCACAGTCCGGGGACTGCTTATCAGCACAGAGGCTGGTCGTGTTCCCCAGCACAGCTCACGTGCTGGCAGGCAGAGGCTCTGGTGGAGTTGCCCAGTTTGCAGTGGCGGTTTCCCACAGAAACAGTAACAAGACTGATGGGGTCAGGCCTAGAAGCAGTAAAGTGAATTCCACTACATGAAGCCTGTCTTACTGGCAGCCTCACCCAGCATCACAGAAGTGATGGGCTTCTTGCCAGTGTTCAGATGAGTGTTCTCTATCTCGGGTATATCAAGAGGAATTCAAGCCATTTATGTTCAGATACCTAAGGTGCAATTCAGTGTCAGGCACCCAAGCCCCGTGTGTAAACAACAGAAAAAGCTGGCACACTGAATGAAGTTTTACAAGGATTTAACTTGTCTGCCTATAGGTACATAATAGGTGCACTCTTCTGCACCTTCTGCACAAACTCCTCCCTCTGGTTCACCTCCTTTTATACCACTGGGATAATTAAAGAACATCACTTGAGAAAAGCAGACAAGTTTGAAATCATCGCTTTCAAAGTGGAAGTGACCTACAAACATCCATCCTTTTTATTAGTACACAACTGCCACAGCACAGCTATTACATGTACCTTAAAAGGCACTGCACCACTTGGATGAAGTCCATGCTGGGCTATTTCCATGTGAAGGCACACCATTGTTTTGCTACTATAAACACTTCTAATTCTGTCCCACGAGTTTATCCATCATTTCAGACCCAAAACGTTATCCAAGTTTTTGTGTTCCACAACAGCAAGGAAAGCGTGTCACACATACTACATATCTTCTAAGAGAAACGATTAAGCCTGAAGGAGTGAAATAAAGGCTGCAGCGTAAACCCAGTCCTCCATAGAGAATGGAACCCAAGGTCTACCGCTGAGAGAACTACACATAAACAGTGTATGTATGCTATACATACACGTGTATGAAATACATATCCATTTACACTTCCAGGACAATGCCCAAAAATGTAGTAACCCATTTAAAATGAGGTTTGATCATTTAAATAATTTTTCATTTCTAATTGCTTTCCCTACATTCTAACCATTAGAATGATACTGTGTGTGTATTCTACTTGAGTAGTAGTTTGTTGTTGTTTGTTTTTTTAACACAGAAATACCGTTTTCCTTGATGATTTACTATTATCCTAAGCTACCTGACAGGTCTAGCACACTTCAGAACTGTTCACAGTTGAAGGATTACAAAATATAGCCCCTCAACAGATCTGTCAGTAATCCCTCATCAACTAGTTTTGCATAAATATTTTTAAGATTAGTATTCAGCTACTAAAGTCAAAGAGATATCACACAGAATTCCACGTTTTGGAGGGGTTTATCGGAAAATCTCACATGCAAGAATTTTTTCAGCTCTGCCTTCATAAACACCTTTTCAAATGCAAGACCGCATGTGTGCATACTGTTTTATATTAAATCAGTATATTTTGCCTATACAAACACATAATATCCATAAAAAAACAAAACTAAAACCTATCAAACAACAGAAACAATCAAACAGCTTAAAAAAACCAAACCAACACCTTACATTTCTACCATGTCCAGGTCAGGAGCTTCTGGTTCCATTGTAGAAAAGATCATGACTCCTACAGTTTCATCTTTTTCTGCCTTCCGCTTTCCAGTTTTCCACTCCTTGAGGAAAGAAAAAATTAAAAATTGACCATCGCTGTTCATCAGACTTTAAGGACATGTGCTGAAGCAGTGAATGAAATCTCTTGGATAATAGACCACTCATACATGAAAATATTTTAAATGAAAGTTTCAGTAGGGGCAACATTTCTTAGAGTTACCCTCCTCCCTCCTTGTGCATTTTGTTTTCTAGATTCTGGGGGTAAACAGACCCTATTTGTATATTACTGAAATACAGTTTAAGGGCAATTATTTTCAGCTGTGTGTGCATGTGATGGTGCTGATATCAGAACCTACTCAGGATGATCATGAGACTATTATGCAATTGTCATACTAAGTTCTTAATGAGAACGGTCAAAAAGATAAACATTCCAGATGTATCACATCTGTTCTGTTTATATTAGTCTGTAAGTTAGACACTAAGAACCACTGATTAACTAGCACAATCATACAACTCTCCACAGGCCATCCAAATAGCACTTCATTAGGACTGCAATTATTACGTTATTAAACCTTTACTTACAGAATAATCAAGTTTGGAATTGACTTCAGGAGGTCTGTAGTTCAACCTCCTAGTCATAAAGGAGCAGGTGTGACCTGAGGGCTTTATCCAGTTGGTCTTAAAAACCTCCAAGGATCATTTACTTTTTGAGTAGAAAGTCTGTGTATTTAGTATAATTATTTTGTGGAGAAAAGAACAGAACTTTCCTCTTTATTTCCTCATCAGTAGATAGCTAAATTATTAATGGAGCTGCACCTCAATCACAAAGAAACTATTATTTACTGACAGTGAAAATACTAAATCCCTCAAACAAACCGAACCCATAAAGAAATGAAGGGAGGAAGCAGGGAGGAAATCAAAAGGGCTTCTTTTATCAGATAAGACTGCAGCATAATCCTATTACCATTGATTCAATTTAAAACTGTGTTTTGGATTTTTTTGTTTGTTTTTAAGTATAATACAGGATCAGACATCCCATTTCTGCTGTGAAACAGCTTCTGTTAGCAAAGCAGTACCAGCCAGAGGACTGCAGTAATTAGTAAGTCTGACAGAGACGTATTAGGGAAAACAGCCAAAAGATCTCATATATGTTTCCTTTCTGCGGGAGGACACAAACTGTTCTTAAAGACTGGCAGCAAAGCTACTTTCAAGAGCACATCTGTTAGAATGGCATAGAGTATTTCAGACAAGTAACTTTATGCCTGATTTTAATCAGTCAGCTAAATACACCAAGCCCAGCAGTTTACAGATCTTCACTATTGCCCACAGGGGGGCAGACAAACGAGGCAGCTACAAAGACAAATTCTTATTTCAAGGGTGGGAGGGGGGGATTGGAACAGATCCTCAATTTGAGTCTTTCCTACCTTTTCATCTCGGAAATTGAGAAATTGCTGGAAAACTTCACTTTCTGAGACAACAGGATGGCGACACATCCTTGTCATCCAAGCTTGCAGTCTCTCCATGCGCATTTTGATAAATTCTTCTTCAAAGCGCCCTGTTATACATTGAACAACAATAGTTACATTTCCACTTTAGCAACCCTTGATTGTCTTTTTTTATTATAGTCATGTACATACACACACATTTAATGCATATATATGTATGTATACACATTGATCCTGTAATTCGTCTAGTGAGTTATTAAATGGATGCAGAACTTACATGAAGTAGGTTCTTGACTTACATTATGCTGACAAATCAGAAGAACCTTAGAGTGCAGTATATTTATATTGATTATAGTCTGGGAACTGCTCCTTTTAAAGATAGTCAGGAAACACTAAAAGAACATAATCCTCACCCCCCATTTCAAATAGCTTTTTGGAAAAAAAAGATAATAAACTTGTGGATGGAAAAATTAGATAGTCAAATGACTCAAGAGAGAAGAAGCTAGGCATGAACTCAGAATTAAGGCATTTTTTTGTCAGTCTTAAAAATTCTTGGTCAATGTCAGTTTTGTAAGAGTTAGAGAAAAAGGAACTACCCACCTCTCAAGACATTACATCCTAGCTAACAGAGCATTTGTATGTAAGCAGTCCAATTTTAAACAGTTTTTAAAAGATGATACCTCCCACAAACGTAATTCTATCTATTACCTGTTCATTTACCATGAATGTTTGAAAGTAATTTAAAAAATCTCAATAAACCATATGTATAAACTGGTTAGAGTACATATATGTAATACTCAGTAACTAATTGTTTTGTCAGTTAGATTTTAGCACTAGTTAATCAAAAATATTTTTTAAGCCAGTAGTGCTTCAGCACTGTGTATTTACAAGAACCTTTTAGTGTAACACAAAGAGGTTAAGAGAGAATGTCTTAAGAGAATTATTTCTAAAGGAAAAAAAGCACCGTATTAGACTTCCGGAGCACTGAGTAAATAAGACGCATTTGAAAGGAATGAGAGATTCCTCCAGCACACCAACTCTTCTAATTTCCATAGCAGCACAGATGACAAAACTTGAATGCATGTACTTTCAATGTAATTCGACTGTATAGTTACTATGGCAGCAGCTCTACAAGGGTGTTTTTTTTTTTTTATTTAATTTTTCAATTGCAAATATGGAAATTGGCATGACTAGCAAGTAAAGAACACCATTAGTGAAAAATGAAGTATAGGTACATTTCCTGCAAATTAACTAGAAAAAAAAAATCAAGTACTATATAAGAGAGATTATATAACCCACACTCACACCTTATTCCACCCTTCAACTATACTGAAGTAGCAGCATTCCTGTAAGTAATATTTGGAAGTTTTGTGCTAGTCATTAGGCATATAATTGCCAGCAAAATCATGATTCTGAGCAATGACAGTCAGAGTCTCACAGTGCTAAGACTAGTGGACAGAAAGAGACCTTTCTAGACAGTCTTCGGAAAGAACCCTCCTCAACAGTGTGAAAGATAAACACCATTTTTCAGTGTTTCCTGTAACATTTCAGAAAGAAATAAGAGACAAGTTATCCTCTCCCACAGACTCCAAAAGACAGAAAGCCACAGACAAAGTTTAGTTAAGATGCCAAACTCCCAAGTCTTAAAGATAATTACAATGAAATCTACAGACCCCATCAGGTCTTCTGGTTTCCTTTTAGTCCACATGCACAAGTTTGTCTAAAGATATTGGTGAATTCTAAACACGAGGCTAACAAAGGGGAAGAGAGGAAGTCACTTCCTCACTTTTCAGTTTCCTCGGCATTTATCCCAGCATTCGCATCAATGCTTATCTTTCTTCAAACACGACAGAGATGCTGCATTTTTTATGCGCACAGCTACATGGTTGGCTACATGTCCTCTTTCGTACGTTTGGTTTTAGCTGGTTGTCCTAAAGGCTTTATAAAAATCCTACTACTAAACACACCAGTGGAAACATGCAGAAGTAACGCATTTTCCTCCTATACAGGTGCCCATTCGTTTCTTCACAAACATCCATACCCCCTTGCAGAAAGATGAGCTAGAGACCATTGAAAATGCACAGGCACTAGCATATTCAATTGCAGTGACTGAATTCATGAGCATTCAAGTTGTCCAATCCCACTTTCCTTGAACTAAGAACAACAGACTTCCATAGGCTTCAGAGAATGATGCCCATCCAGCTTGAGCAGAAACTGGAGCAAAGTATTATTCCATTGAAAGATGCTTTCTAAAACAATTGTAAAACCAATCAATAGGAGGAACAACTGCAACATTTTATTTATAAGCAAAGAACAATTTGTAGGAAGATGTTCCCTTTCTTCAAGGAGCTCTGCTTTAAAGGTCCTACAACACAGCACCTTTGCAATCAAATGAAAAAGAAAAGCAGTGCCAAAAATCTCAAAATCATTCCTCCAGAAAAAACTGCAAATACAGAACATCGTTATCCCTTCTCTCCAACAAATATTACCTTCTGCAATAATAAGGATTTTTTTAGACCCACTGTTTGTTTTTAAATCAATGGCCTAGTTTTAAATAATTCAAAATTAAATTATTTCAATAATAAACCTGAATTTTAGTAGTGGTGTTTTGTTACCAAAAGTTTTTTTTTTAAAATATCTTCTTTAAACAGGGAAAAAAAAAACAAACAGTAGGAAATAATTGAACCTTGAACAACAGTTATCTCCTGATTTCTCTTTCCGTGAATCCACAGCTGGGAAATATTTACCTGTTACTTGCTTGTCTGGAAGAGATGGAATTGGAATGGCTAATCCGAATTTAACCAGGAGACGCTCATACAACCAGTCAAAGTGCTTGTATCTGTGGTTGACAGACCGATTAGTGTTCTGTAAAAGAAAGACAACTCTGAATTTTGACAGGCATCAATAGAGAGTGACATGAAACAAGTGTGACCAGAACATTAAATATGTGGAGTATAAATAAAATTTGATTTACAGCCTTGAATCTATAGATACAAAAGAACCTGAAATGCTAGAAAATAAAACAACTCCCTGATGGAAAACTTGTAAAAACTATCACAACCCTGCTACCAACTCACACAAACTGTATTATATGTAGAAACGACCCATTTTTGTGAGAGAGATGATCCTGTTTCAGATACACTTACAGTGCAGGTCAGCTGATACTCAATGTAGCTCTTGAGACCATACATTTTAGAACCTTTTTTGGGATCTGCCACGACACAGTCAAATGTAGAGGTAGGATAAACCCACATTGGGCCATAATCACCGATCTGCAAGAAATTGCAAATATTACTGTGTTTAATTCAACGTATCATGTTGTACCTGCTGCAAACAAGGAAAACAATACTTTCAGAATAAAGAGTATTTTGAAAACAGAGTTCCTAACTCTCTTCATTTAAAAGTTTCCATCAATTTCAGTGAGAGCCTGAGAATCAGGAAACACAGGAGTTTCTTGCAGCCAAAGAATTCACCGCAGTTGTGTTCATGTTTCCTGTATTTTACAATTTTTCCCAAATAATAAAGGAGCAGTGAATTGTAGAAATTGCTACTTCAATCACATTTCATTATAATAGCATATATCCAGAACAGTCTGTTTATTAGATCAGAAGATGACCTGGCCATCATGACTGAATATTTCAAACCTTTCTGAATGCAGTTTCACTGAAATTGACGACTATCTAAACAGCTGATACATGGTGTAATGCATTTGTTCTGCACCCTTCACCCCAAAAAGGCTTATTTTCACAACCACAATTAATGCAGGTAAGAAAGACTAAGAAGAATTTTTAAAAGTATCAGCACACTTAGAAGAAAGGAGTTAGGACTTGAACCTGATGAAACCCCTCAGCAATATTCTGAAGCGTCGCCTATGTGACATGAAAACACTTTGATAGTGTACAGTTTCATGATGATGGTTGTATTTCTAGTTATGGGTTAAGCACCCATTTCATCTAACCCAGACACATACGACTAGCCTAAGCTGAACAGTTAACATGGGGAAGAATGGAAGGAGGGGGGAGAATTAAAAGAAAAAAAAATGAAGTAAAAAACAAAAACAAAAAAGAAAAACAACAACAAACAAACAAACAAAAAAGAAAAACAACAACAACAGAAAGCAGCCACCACCACTTCCCTTCACAACCCTCTTCAACCTCCTCCTCCCACCCCCTCCTCCCCCCAAAAAAAGAAAATAATAAAAAACCAACAATTAACCCACCAAACAACAGCCACACACACACAACTTACAATTATGGGAATCTTCTCTTTCGGTTTTGCTAGCTGCTTTGCCAACAGATACTGTTCCATTCCAGGTTTTGCAAATCCAGGAAATCTAATGAAAACAAAGTGATAAGTTTACTCTGCATTCCCTTTTGACATGTACCGAATTCCCAGCCACTAAGAATAAAGCTTAGCATTTCTCAACAGAAAAGAACTGTAACATGGATTATCAACAATTTGCCCTGAAAAAGCAGAACAGTTTGAGCTACCAACTGCCAGCTTTTATCTACAGAATGCAGCCTGCTTCTTCAAGGGCCGAAGTAGCTACTTGTGCTCTGCAGCCCATCACAGCAAATGCAATAATAGAACATGAAGCAGCATTTGCCACTTTGTTCATTGCAGCCCACAGTCTGCAAGTGTACACACACATGCACACCTTCTTGCTGTTTCAGACAATGAGAACACAATCATCCAAAAGAACAACACATTGTAGATTTAAATAGAACTTCTAAACATGGGTTAAATAATTAGAAATAAAACCACATAAAAGCCACCATAGTGTCCTTAAAGTCTGTGTAAAAAGCTTTACAAAAAGCAAACAGTGGTCCTTTTTTAATTAAGAAGATACTTAGCCCTTGAAGTACTACCTACCTACTGTTTGCTTGCAGAAACACTGGAAGTATGACTTACTTTACAGAGAAATAAAGCTCTTAAAGTGTATTTATGCTGGTCATACTAAATGAGTTTGCAACAAGTAGATGTCACAATGATGGAGAGGTATTCTTGCAAAACTGCATAAAACATCCACTGATGAACAAAATCAACTATCTCTGCATGACCAGTCATTAATTTTAGTTATGTACCTGGGGAGACCATTGTTGTACAACTGTTTTCTGTTCTGCTTTCATCCATTTAAAGATTATCACACAGTAACTTCTCAGAGTAACAGTAATTTTAGAATAAACAAACATTAAGTTGTAACATAAAATAATGCATAACCCAGATCAAGCTTCATGTTACTGTAAGATTTTATATACATTTGCAAATCTAAAAATAAAATAAAGCTTCCAATGGCTTAAGAATCAACCTGGGCTGATACAAGACAGCAGAAAAATCTTCCCACTCCTAGCAACAGTAATTGCTCAATAATTCTGGAGCAGCATGCCTGATTAGTCTTGCTGTATGCACACGCCATCCATCACCTTTCATTTTCACTAAGCACATACAGTGCTGAAGATAATTAAAAATTTAAGGAACAGTAGGGCCAGAAATTCAGCACTTGTGAAAGCATCATTTGCCTGTGTAACATTTCCAAAAATAGTTTGCCATGTACTTTCAGGCTTTCATGAATGTGCATTCTCTGATCACAGTTAGTGCTAAATCCGCCTCCATTTTTATCCCCAAACTAATATGTACACTCATATTTCAAGAAGGTTTAACAGGAATACATTTATACAACACTACAAATTCCAATTCTCTTCACTAAATACGCATTCATCCTGCATTTTCCATTACTTGTTAAGTGGTAACTTCATAGCAGCTGCACGAGAGTTTCCACGCTGAGAACCCCCAGCCTCTGATGACTCAGTCTCCTTGTAACCAAGATAAGATGGTGAAGATGATTTTGGGTCATCCCAGTCATCATCCCAATCATCGTCATCAGCAGCTGCTAAAGTAGGGGAAGAAAAAAGTTAAATGTTTTGTCTCTATAAAGCAGAAGCAGCCTCCTCAGCACTCATACACGATCAACAACGTAATAATACTGAAGAGCTAGTTGAACCTTGTATTTTTTGATTTGTCTTCAGTTATCATCATCCCCACCACATGCATCCTGCAAAACACTGCACTAGAATTCTATTGGGATGTGACAGAGGGGGAGGAGAGAAGCTGGCATTAAAGAGAGAGATGCTGGTGTGTTTAAAAAATAATAATAAAAAAAATCACTGGTCTTCCATATTCATATACTCCAGGGTAGTAATCCCCAGTCATGAGTTCTCCTCTTAAATACAGGTCTTTACTACAAAAAAGGTGAGGAGCCTTCTGAAAGGCTAGATACTTCCTAAAAATCAAGGGCTTGGAGACTTCTCCTTCACAGGCCTGAGGGTACAAATTCAAGGGCGTTTAAGTTCCAGTTACGCAAGTTGAACAACACACCTGAGAATAGATCATTTGTGCACAAGACTTTGGCTTGCCAGATTTCCATACAGGTTTGAGGCATTTGTTATAGTGGATCTTATTTTTTTTTTAAAACTAAATTAATTTTAAAAATATTAAAGGAAACACACTACTTTAGTATTCAGTTTATCCATTTGGTAATTTGCTACCAAGAAAGTATTTTTTATTTTTGTGTTTAAGTAAAGTGTGTTCTATAATTATGAAAGATGAGGCAGTTCCCACATCTACTGTCCACCTACTCTAATTTATGAAAAAATAAGAGCATTATTAGCATACCTGGTCCTTGATATGCCTGTGGATGACCAAATGCTGCTGCTGTATCCCAGTTATTCGAAGCACTGTTCCTCTGACCAGCTGCACTTTCAGGTTTCGTTGCCCAGCTGTCACCAGAGTTTCCATTATCCCAGTTCCCAGACTTCCCAACATTCCAGCTTGACCAAGGATCACTGGCATTGTTTACCTACGTTGTTTAGACAGAAGACAAAGGCAAGGAAGGAATTGCTGAAAAAGTGAGTAAAGACCACTTACTTTCTCCCTGAAGTCTTTGATCTCCTGCTGATAAGGCTATGGGCTTGCATTCAGCACTTCACACTCATTTGGTTCAGTAGCAGCAGACAAATCTTATGTCCCCAGGTACACAGCTCTTAAATGCAGCTAGCACCTGGAAGAACTGATCAGCTCTCCAGCAACGGGATGCTAGTACATGGCAATAAGTGTTACATCTCCTTAGGGAACTTAAGCCATTTAAGCCAACAGTGTTAAGAAGCACTCTTACCCATGGTAATTATTTTATACTCAAACCAGAAGTACAGTGCATGTGAACTCTTAAGTACGTAAAACCACAGATGAATGAGCACGCTTGAACCAAAATGTCAGAAGTCAAGGATTCGTATTTTATTGAATGTTTATATTTCTTAGGTTTACCTGTCAGTAAACTGGATTGATAGCTTAGCATTCTGCTCTGCAAACTCATTTTAACACTATACTTCGAAAAAGCATCGACTAGTTAAATACAGTCTCTGCACTAAGTGTTTGGAGCTGACTAGGTGGCAGAAATAGGAAAAAAAAACAACCAAAAAACAACCAACAACAAAAAACCCACAAACCAAATCAAAACCCCCACACACAAAGTGTAGGAGGAAGGAGGAGGAGAAGGGGAAGGAAAGAAAACAAAGCCTACAAAGCTTGTCTTGTTCAGCAGAGGGAGGAACTGAGTTTTGTAAGAGGGAAAAAAAAAGAAATCTCAAAGCCTACAAAATCCAGTGCATTGTCTGTATCATGAAGCAGCGCATCAAAGAAGGGATGCCTAATATAAATTAAGTGCTTTAACAACTTGTGCGAAACTGTAACATTGACACAAAGCTTAGAGCATTTGCCAGAAGATTTAATAAGACTCCCACTAAAAGCCGACATATTCTCCCCAGATCCTGCAGAAGTGTTGAATGCTTATTTCTTACAAAAAAAAAAAAAGCAGCTATTCTGCATTCCGTTTTTCTTCACTGAAATTCTCCACTCTTATTTCAGCTTACCAATAAGTCAATTTTTCTGCAAATTTTGGAGTAAGAACTGGTGTGTTACACAAGTTTGAAGCATTCTCTGATAAGCAATGAGCAAAAAAAGAAAATTGTTGGTGCAACAAACAAACGCTCAGAAGGTAAACATTACGAGTTTTTCCAGGTATTCAATCCATTAAAAAATGTGCACACACAAAAACTAAACAGCTGCACCTGTCACTTTTTTTTTTTTTAATACTTCTTGATCCTACCAAACGTCAAAGAGGTTACGATAGTAAGAACACCACACTTTATCCACCACTTAGAAAAACAAACACTCTTTTCAATCACACACAGCTTTAGTTATGCTGATCCATTGGTTTTCAACAGTCTTAGTTCTTTGAGGTAATCCTTAGGAAAGTGAGCTCTTGCTTTAGTTTCCCCTAAAACAAAGCCTCCTGACACTAAGATCTGAAAGACACTACCAAACCCTTAAGGCTTGATAACGCTTTGGACCTATGTTGTTGATATTGCACAGCACCTGTTCTTTAGGCACAGAGTCTCCAGGACCTGGAAATCAAGGACAAAACTTCAAGATGAGAGGAAATTGACATTCAGAAGGCTCAAGAGAAACAAACAAACCAGACAGCAGTGGGTCTCTAGGAACTGACAGAGAGCGAGCTATTGGTCAGCTTCTACACTTATTATCTATATATTTTAATGAACCAATGCAACAACATAGGCACGTTACTCCCTAGGAGACTAGTAGAGCTATATCATTGAGGTCTACCTAATTCTTGGACAGCAGACACACAGTGCTACTCTCAGCAATTACAAACAAGATGCTGGTAGTTTATGGGGTACCAGCTTGCTCATCCTATGATGCTCACCTCAGACAAGTTTACAAAGTGAAAAAAAAAAATACATGCCATCAGAGTTCTTCATCTTTGCTAAAGGAAGACACATATGCTGGAGCTCAACCACATCGAAAAGTGTTCCTACTCCTAACTTAACTCAGAGCATCTAGAAAGGAGTAGTTTACATAATATTCATTTGCATACACTTCTGCAATATATGTTGTGCTGATCACTGGCAAATGAAAGCCCAGAAGTGGGATGATTGCCGAGAGGCTGAGTAAAGTTTTCCTCTTCTCTGTGGTTCATGTGAAATCTGGTACATGAGTGGGTGGCAGTGAAACCTTAAGATCTGCTGCAAAACAAGGGGGAGGCAATAATATTAATACTGAGTACAGCACTGAAGAATGACTGTCAGAAGTGATCATCACTGAACTTGCAGACAGTTGCTGATATACACTAAATGCTATACAGCAAGAGGAAGTAGATTACTTAAACGACTCTTTGAGATGTTTTACATCTGTGCCTATATGGAAGAACTACTTGAATCAGAGTTTTACCTCTGAGGTGTCGGAGGAAGGTCAGGGGTAAGCTCTTTCTCCTAGGCACATCACATCCAGGCTATAAAAGGTGTGGAATATGGTGTTCTCACTCAGCTTCTTTCAGCTGAAGGGCCCACAGTTCTTTCAAAGGCACAGGGGAAGAGGGTGAGAGATGGGTTAGGAATGCGTACATAGACAATACGTCCCAAGGAGCATTTACAGGTCTCCTTTCATGTTTCCTCAAATGTTTGCCCAGATACAGACGTGCTGTGGACACTTCTAAGCGGAAGGCAAAAATCAGTAAATGTGCAGAAGGGCTAAGCAATCCAAAAGCCTGCTGTCCTCAAAGTCCCCCACAACACCATGGAGGCCCAAGACACAGCATTGATTAAAGGGGTAATCTCTGCTCCATTCAGCTGTCCTGCCGATCTCAGCAGCTGACAAATTCCAGAAGACAAACCATTCTTGTGGCTTAGCTCCAGTTGAATAAACCTTAATTAAGCCAGCAAGTATTTTATAAATGATTAAATTACAAGTTCCCACACCTTTAATTTTCCATAACTGAAATTGATAATCCTTTGATCTTTATTTAGTCAGCACAGAAAAGAGGAAGAGTCCTTGCAAGAACTATTTAGTCAATAGAAGCTGACAGAGCACACCTAACATCCAAGTACATCAGGCAATCTCAAATGCAAAAGCACAAAAGGAAAATGCCACACCATGCACAGTTAAGAAAGTAATCAACCTTCAAATGAAATGTTACATCTCTGCTCCTCAAGGTAACATCAAACAAGTAAACAGATTAAGTTCAAGGATAAACTCCTTAAAGGCAGCCAATTTTCCCTTGTGTATACTACTACAGCCTTGCTTGACTCACTCCTACTGCTCTAGGAGAAAAACCAGAACAACAACAACAAAAAGCTATTTGGGGAAAATACAATAGAGGCAACACATTGTTAAATATTTTAAGAGTCTTCCTTCAAGTGCAGATTCAAATTCACTTTAGAACCAGATTGTTACTGGTGTGGGGCTGGGGGATGGAGGGGAGAAGTCTAGTGTGTTTTTAAAGACCTAATTATAGCTGAATGAGGAAAAGAATTCCACCACAACAGGAAAATCCTCAGCTTGTAGATGGAAAGTCAGTATCTTCAACAAGTGAATCACGAAAGAAACAAGAAGTAACACCTTTGCTATCGTCCAGCTTTATAGATGTCTCCATGCACACAACTAAGGCAAAGTGTTCAGCATATTCAGACATTATTAACCTCCAGTTCTTCAGATAACAGGGCCTCTGAACAGATACATACATAGAGTAAACAGACAGTCACCTTAAAAAAAGAAAGGTCAACCTTCTTTCTTCAAGAAGGAACTTGAAGGCTGAAAAGCCTGCTCTGCAGCCATCACCCAGCTGTGTCCACTGGCTGTATTTACCATGGAGCAAATGTGCACGTTAACAGATACTGAAGTGGCTGTCATGCCCACGATGTTTTATGTCCAGGATTACTTCCTGGTAAATCATTACCCTGGCATTGTGGGCACCTCTTTTAACTCCTCTATTTTCTACTGCACCGTTTTCTCCTTAAAGAAATCCTCTAGGGAAAACAAGAAGTGGGAACGGGCTTGGCTAAGTGACAACCAACCTTATGGACTCTCATACAGGAACATTCCTGCTGATAAACACAGGAGAGGACCTCCAGACACAGCTGACAAGGCAGCAGCAATGCTGTCCAAAGAACATATTTGTTCCTCAGCTGCTCCTGTCATCTTCCTTCCAGAGCAAACCATTACCCAGTGGGGGCTTTCAGCCCCCACTTTCCCAAAAAGCAGTCCCTGTAAAGGAGCTGGACTTTGCCTGCTCACACGTTATACGTAGCCGAGGCCCACCCACAGGCCACTCCTCGCATTCAGGTGGAAGAACTGGGTTACTACCATACCATGAAGAACAAAGCAGTTCATTTTTTGTTCTTTTCCCAATTCCAATCCCATTTCTTTACCTGTGAAGTTGTTCACTGACAAAGTTGCCTAGAAGCTGCTTCACAGTGGATTTCCATCTTTCAACTTCTGATTTAACTCAAAAAAACATGTTTGTGACAGAGCGTGGACTTTATAGAAGGATACATCGTTTACACTTGAGAGAGGAAAAAACAGCAAAAAACACCCCACACCTCAATGATCGGGTGAGGCAAGGGAAAAAGCATGTCTTGTGTCACCCTCACTGCTTAGAGGAAGTCAATTTTTTTCCCCTCTCAAGTCTGCTTAGCTTCAACTTTGTCACTAAAAATCCCATATATGTTTATTCAGTGAGGTTCTCTCATGCTTCTGGTTTTGTTATCCACACAGGAATATGTAAACGGCAACCGAGTCACCTCCATATCCTTGTCTTCTCTCAACTTCATTTCAGTCCCCAATGGCTTCTTCTCATTACACAGATGAGGAATTTCAGACAGTTTTTCAAATAGCAGTCACAGCAAAGCCAGGAACAGAAGAAAAACTCCCTGTTCCTCCTTGATGTTCTCTAGACATCCAAAGGTCAGGCTACAAAGCTTAAACAAGGCTTTATTTATTTATTTGTAACAGAACATGGGTTTCCCGTGTTGTGCTTTCTGGAGGAAGAGAGTTGAAGAGTGTGACTAGCCAAGACTTTTCAGATTATCACTCTCAATTAGAAATGCTAAAGATATCACCTTAAAAGTAAGAAGCATTTAATGAGCAAGAAGAAATTTAAAAATCAGAAACAGTATACTGCTGGAACCACACGCACCACAAGGCTAGCTCACAAAACAAGACATCAGATGAAAACAAGTCTACCAGAGAGCATGCAATCTCTAAATTGTGAGAAGATTATTTCAGAAATATTCAGATTTTGCTTGATGGTATGGGTGCATGATGAAGAGTGATCTATAGTTTAACAACTTGCTGCCTGAGCCTTTATTGCACTGGGATGCTCAAAAGAGACAGTTCCATAATTTGGACAGGTATAATCAATGCCTTATTTTGGACAGTTATTTTTTTTTATTACATGGATGCATTTCATTCCAAAGCAAGCAAGCCAGTGTTTCCAGTGTTTTATGGAAGTCATAAGCTGCCTGGTGTTTTTGCTAAAAAGAGTTGGTCACAAATTGCTGATACAGGTCTGAATGCGATATTGTGACTTAGATGTGGGGAAAAAAGCACTGCTTTCAAACTACACATAGTAATGAAGGATGTTATAGTGTCATCATCTGTAACAGGAACTGGAAGTTACTAATCACGAAAACCAGCAAACTAGCATAAAACACTGGGTATTTTTGTGGCTTACCAATGGTTTTAACCCACTAGTTTTGCTTGTGCTTCTTTAGACATCTTTTACACTAACCCTGAGATGATTAATGTAAAGTTACCTCTGTGTGCACTTAAAACCTTGCAAAAATACACATTTACACAGTTAAGGTTTATTATTTAGGTAAGCACATTTCCAAAGTCCATCGAAAATTACAACTGCAACTTCCACGGTGACCCTACCTGCATATAAGATATTTTAGCATTCTGGTTTAACAAGACAGACTGGACTCAACCAAACATGAGTGAGTCACACATTTCCCACAACAATACTGGTACCTCACTGCACACAGGTAGCAATGTCAGAGAATGGAAACACTCTCACAGGAACGCAGTAACATGTGTGTCAATTTCCACAGCAGCAGCATCATGCACTACTAGTAAGAACTCTGTAATTATATTTATTTACTTAACTCTAAATATTTAGTGCTTTTCATAGCAGTTCCGGGCAGGCATGGTATACAAATTAATGACTACAACTTGCATTAAGCTGCAATAATTGGAAAATATATGAAGTACAACTATGGGAACAGTTTTCTTAATGTCCTCCTTATGCATGTTCAACAATGTATGTCCTATACATCTTGTAACTTAAGAGTTGCCTCAGCTCCTGCACACCAAAACAGACGGTTTTTACTATTGCTGATTCGTCCTGCCCATACAAAAGTCCCATGGTATTCTGAAGGGAAAGGATCTTCTACACTTAAGACAGTCCATATATTTTCATAGTCTTCAACTGGGAGAGAAACCATCCCAAGTGATTTCGCTTACCAGTGGATAAGACAAGATGAATAAGAAGTTTCTGTTAATTGCTTCCTGTACCTACTCCTGGGCCCTTGTTTGTCAGCCTACAACGTATCTGAAGACACACTACATGTGGGTTCACCAAGGTCACTCTGGAATTAACTGACAAATCTGCAATTCACAAAAGCGCTAACTTGCAGAATACGTGTGTTACCCAGAACTAAAAGAGCTGTACAGTCATCTTTATAGAGAAGTGGATTTGGCAGTGATCAGAAAATCAACGTCAAGAAAAGGGAACAAACTCCCCTACAAATGCGACTTATGGTTAGTTACAAGGACTATTTTTGTATCTTAAGTACTGCAAAGACACATCTACAGCTCTTACGTATGTAGCTGGTGATCCACTTCCACACTGAAACTGATAGGCAGTATTCCACCTTAACTTCATTTATGCATTTTTAATACTGGGTTTTGATTCTTCTGAGGGAGAAAAAAAGACTTGATGTTAAGCTGTAAGGAGGAGGGAGCAGAAACCATACGTACTAAAATACAGTATGCTGAAGTCTCTATCACTTCTGTGTTCAAACATGCAACACGGGCTGTAAGTAACTGGACTACATTGTGACTAACTGTACATACAGTTTGTTTACATACCACTAGTGAGACTACTATTCAGACAAAAAAGGCTTAGCTTCTTAAAGAGGAGAACTAGTTTGGGCCAATGTCACTGTAATTTAGTCATATACACACCATTTTAAAATGGCAAACTTGTATTTGTTCACAACTTTTAAAACACGTTAATTTAAGTACATGAAAAAACACCACAATTTGTGGTTCAGAATGAAGAAAGAGATCATCACTGTTAAAATAGTAGTTTCTGAACCCAAAACATGTGCAAAATAAATGCAAGTGCATCTCTGTCTGAAGAAGCAATATTCTTGATCTCTCAAGTGCAGATTCCCAAACACACACACACAAACACAACAGAAGAGACTACTCAGAAAGAATTTTAGATTAATGCTTGTATTTCCATACATAATTTAAGTATCAACACTCCAAATACAACCAAGCTAGCAGCTTCTTAGTCAATTGCAATAGGAAATACTATTAAACAAAAGTGCCTAAAAGGATATCTGTTGTTGCTACAGCCCTAGAAATAATTCAGCACAAGGAAAAAAACAAAAAACAAAAAACAACCACATGTCCTTTATCAGAATTGAGAAGTTTCAGGTTTGATGCATTACAGTAAGTTAAATTCATTCCAGTGCCATTATTGCCAGTGTTATTTTAACACCAGAAAAGTTCACAGGTAACTTTCTTTAACGTATATATGCAATTCTAACAAATAAAAAAACCAGAGTGCTGATATACTTACTCACTGGCTGTTTCAATTATCACTCAGAGGAACAGTGGGTTGACAGAGAAGAAAAACTTTTCATTCCTTTACTTCCTTTGTGTAAGAGCTACAAAGCCATTTAACAGCTTCCATCTTTGCCAGCTAGGGGTTACTTAAATTATGTTTTGTTGACTAACATTTTCCACAGGCTTTTCAGATATGAAACCATGAACACGATGGGCAGATGTAACATTAGATCTCATATCTGGTTTTCTTCTCTAGGTGTAAAAATAGTCACATTTAGTAATTTTTTTCCTGCTTTGCATATAATTAGCTTTAGTGCTTCCTCTTGTTGCTTTCATCTCCCCCAGTGTTTCTACACATAGTTCTTGGAAACATTCACCTCTTCCTGGCGATCTGGGTGTGAGTCTCTGTTATCTGCTTGAGACTCCTTTAAGGAGCAGCTGCAAGTTCTACCAAGACATTTATTGCCGAGACACTACTGACTCCAGGAATTAACTGGGGAAGAGTAAACTACCAAGTTGTACCAAGTTCTTCCCCTCTCTTTAGGAAGTACCTCTGTGCCCCTTTCTATTGTCACTCCACATTTGTGGCAAACCCAGGTATAGCACAACACCAAAGTGTTGCTGTGGTCAATATATCTTTTTCAGTGGAAAAAAAAAAAGGAAGTAAGTAGAGCTCCTTTAGGTATTGCTTACTAATTATTTCTCAGGAGACAATTTGCTGAATGACAGCAACACATCTTAGAAAAGGAAAGACAGGCAGCACTTTTCACGCTAATGTGTTGTGTTTTTTTAAATACCAAGAAGAAAAAGGGTCCATAGTGGGAAACCAAAGGTCTGTTGTTTGCCTAGAAAGGGAAAGGAGACGGGTGTAGATAGGGGGAACAAGTTAGAGGTTTTGTTTGTTTGTTTTGAGATGCATGCATAGGAATCGACTTGGGAAAACTGTTGTGATTTAAGGTTCTGTATCATATACAGCATTGCTACTTGATAAAAGCAGGTCTCCTAAAAAAGGGAAACAAATAACCCAACACACTAACTTAGATAAATCTGTTATTTTTAATAAGGCTTGGTACTGAAAGATTGGGTGACAGTCCATTTCTTTACTTTTAGAAGAATGGTAGGCATTTCAAGAATTAAGATGTCTTTTTGCCTTACTAAAACTGGGGGGCTGGGAATGTTATATGATTACATTACTTTATATCATTACATTACTTTAATACAGCAGTAGTAAGAAAAATCCTAAACACACAGTGTTCATTTACAAGTGCTTTTATAAAATCTTCTTGTAATCAGCTTGAAATCCCACATTACTATAAAGTGGCAGGTAACAAAATGTCAGCAGTTAGGAATGCTGACATTTCTTATTCAGTGCACAGGACTGTACCTATGAACATTTTAGTTTCCACTACTGTAGCACTTCCTTCATCAATTCTGTTTACATTAGCAACTAATCTGTCATATTTCTATGCCCTCCAAAGCCAGAACACGCAAATTGCATTTGTAGATGAAGCACTTTGTATATTGACCCAATCATTCATTAAATCAACTTGAAAATGGCAAGTCAATTGTTTGCAACTGTGCATCCGAATACAGCTGAATCAAGAGTGTCTGAACAAACTCACATTAAACAATGTGAATGTTAACACGGCTCAGTGTGGAGTAATGCATTGAGGAATAACTTCTACACCGAGAAAGTAGAAGGCTGTATTCTTACAGGCAGCAGCTCTAAAAGAAGCTAGTACGCAGTGGATAAACAACTCTGACCTCCTGATGCAACACTACAAGAGCCAATGCAATCTTTCAGTGTATCTGGCTTTTCTATACCAGAACGGCAATATTAAACCTCTGTTTTGAGTCATGTGATGTACACAGGAAGAATGCATAAAATTCCTCTTCATTTTACAGATGAGTTGCAAGATCAGAAAGATTGCAGAAGGCAGCTTTTCATGGAAGGAAAAACTGCTTGCATGAAGAAGCAAACAGATAGAGCTTCCTAATCATGAGAGCAATTAACCACAGAACTTTTGCAGGGAGAAAATACCATGTACTACAGAGCTCTCTAACCTGGGAGAAAGGCATAATAGCCAAAAGCTGGAGCCAGACTGTTCAGTATACAAATTAAACTCTTATTACCAATAAACTACAGGAACAGGCTTCCAGACGAATGTCAGAAGCTGAAAAAAACTTCAAAGCAAGAGCTACTGCTTTTCTAGAATATATGTGTATGTATGTGTATATATATATAAAACCAAACAGCAGTTTACTGAACTCAGTGAAAAGAAAAAACTTGAGAAAATTGAAATCAAGACAAAATCCTGACCATGCAACAGGATAGTTTCTGTAATGAAAAAGCAGGAAAACAGAGAACCCAAACATACTCACCTGAGAGAATTGATTAGTTTCCCCCACATCTTGCATGACCTTGCCTGCATCCAGGCGCACACTCCCCTCTCTCCTACTGATGCTAGCAGTATCATTTTACTATAATACACCATGGTACACAGGTTCTCCAAACTGCCTCACGAGGCATTTGGCGAATAATGGAGAGGGATCAGACAAATAAGAATAATGCACTGACAGAGATGAGACAAGCTGTTCACCTGAAGTTACTCCATTCCAAAACTTATGAAGAAACAGCAAATTTGTTTGTATTACACAGTCAGTAAACTACTGAGCCTATGATCCCTGCATTTTCAAGCTTTTCCCTACTCCAAAAATTCATCTTCCAAAACAACACTGACACCTTAATTCTCTATTTCCAACCAAACAGATACCTTTGTTTTTATTTTTCTCCCATGACTTTGCCTGGAGCATGCCATCAGGGAGCGCTTACAAGTACCACTGGGATCTCCCCCTACTCTACCACCTTTTCTTTTAGACAGTCACAACAAGGCAAACTACAAATGATCACCGAAGAACAGTTAGAAACTTTTAAATAAAAGTTAGGGAAGTCTTGTATTACTCCTGGCATTGTCTAGCTCAATACAAGGAAGCATAAATGAAATGCAATAGAGTCAATGAACTGTAACACGGGGAATTTCTGCATGACAGTCAACACACACTTTTCAAGAGATCTCACTTCATCTCAAAGTCCTGTGGTGCAAGTTACAGTTAAGAAAACTAATAACTGATTTTTAAGTGCTCTACAAACTAGGTGTGTTCCCAGCTGCTACAATGAGTAAAGCATTTACTTTCCAACACCTGAGACCTTTGCATGCTGCTGATGGAAAGAGCAGCTTTCATTTTCCTATTGACCTATGGACTTTGACATGTTTAACTGCTCCTACGCGTAAGACATGCAGTAATGCATAGACTATAACAAACAGCCTGTGTTTAAGATGATGTCTGCCCTCGGATATGTAACATGAAACTAAATACTTGCTGCTTGATAAATTGACACTGGACAAAAAGCTAAAGGAAAAAGGAATAAAGGAAAAAGGGAGAAAAGGCAAGGAAAACAGTCTTCCAGCAAAAGCAAAGTCAGCCTCTTCTTCAACAAATTACTTTATTTTTTTAATCAAAGAAACAAACCTTACTCAAATTCTGAACAAGATGTATATATATCACTGGCTGATGATGCATAGAATACCCAATTATAGTAGAAATTAAAAATAAAAAAAAGGAAAGGAAAAGAAAGGAAAAGCATGGTTTCTTAAAAAGGTAAGTATATTAACAAAAGTTACCAAGAGTGATTTACACACAACTAGGGTATAGAGATTGAGGTAGTCATGGATTTAAATGGTTGAAGACAGGAAAAGAAATAAAATGCTCTATTTTTGAAAGTCGTAGAATGCTCATTTTTCCAGCAGTGACAGTAGCTGAAGAGACATACACACCATTAATATTCAACAGAAGTGTTCCCTAAGGAAAACACAATTATTTTAATTAGTACTTTTATGAGGGTTCACAAATATGGTACAGCACAATGGAGAAGTGCAAGCAGTTATGTCAACAGAACCTGCCATGCCCACTGTCGCCAAAAAACCTGGAGACGTACCTGATTACTGCTTTTTGCAGCCGAGTTGGTCTGAGCTGTATTTGAAGAGAGGGAATCAAAAAAGGCTTGGTCAGCTAATGAGTTACCACAACTAATTCCATCTTTTGTACTGTCGGTTATAATCTGAAATGGAAAAAGTTGCAAGAGATTTTTTTATGCTTCCATTAATCCAATTACACCGTCTGTCACATAACTTCTAACACTAGATGTTCAGATGGCAGCATACACCCTGAATTCAAATTCAATAGTACCTTTTACAAGAAGCTGACTGAAGTAAATGTAGAGGATTTATTTCCACGACAGGTAGAACTGGTTTGCATTATATAACATATACAGCATAACATATTTGTGGCAGCGGACACCTACCTCTAAATTAACAAGGGATTAACAAGGTAGCTAACATTACTGCTTGGAGATTGTGAACTCAATGCTCAGATGATCAGTTTGGGATGACAAATTTGGAGAGCTAGAAGCTACTTAGAAGCTAACAAACTGAATACGGGAAATAAGATTATGCAAAGCATTATGTGTCCCAGCTACAGATACTTCTTGTTTGTTTTATAAAAATAAACAGCAGGGAAGAACATGCTTTAAGCATACTATGCAGAAATTAAAGCCAGAAGTCTCGACCTAGCTGCCAACCTGCAGACACCATGTGTTCCAAGGGCGAATTAGATTCCAGGCTTTACTTCAGGAACTTTACCTGTTCCATCCCTACCCCATTAACAGCAGTCCTTAGGCAAAGAGCATATCAATAGTGAAGAGACAGGCCCTCAGGAAGATGATGAACTGAGCAGCCCCTGGATTTGTGATCTCATATCCTGAGCCCCAGAAATGCAGTTCCATTTTAGAGATTTATGAGCATGTGGCAAGTCAGCCACAGCAACACCAGTTTGACTTGTATTACTCATTGCACTTCTACATCTGCGTCTTCAGACATGAAAACAAAATCATTGGATCATGAGACACAAAACCAGAAGCAAACTCAAAATAGCTCACACTCTGTGTAGCACTGACATTCACTATGGTTAACCTCCTGTTGCATTTCTTGGGAAACCACTAAGAAGCACAGTAGCTTTAGATGACATGTTAGCACTGATCTCCAAAATCAGCTACAGCTGCTTCAGTCATATTGCATGTTCTGAGCTTTAACACTGGACATTTCACATTTGAGCATTAAGAGTTTGATCAGCAAACCAAAGGACTGCTTCTTCAGTAGTTCTGCTTTCTTAGTGCATAGTGATACAGTCACTTACCTCAACGTAATCTGTTGGAACAAGTCCTCTCTCTCCTTGGCTGTTTTTTCCTTCTAACCAGCCTCCACCGACATCCTAAAAAAAATAAATATGGAAATACTTTTGCTAGATGGATCCCACAGCATACTTTAAACTCAGAAGGGAGCACTGGCTTGCTATCAAATGCAGAATGCAACATTCAGTAGACAGGTCTGACTATATGATCATGAACAAGCTTGCTTAAATCTGCTGAATAAGCAGATACTCACTTAAACAAGACACAGGCAATGCTTGTTTCACATGGCGATTGAGGACTTTAGGTTTAACAAACTTAAGGGGAAAAAGCCTAATTTTGAGCACTCGATCATTTATGCATTATGCACAGCCAATTCTGTGCACAGCCATCATCAAAATACAGCTTTAGAATGCTGTCTCCAAAGCATTCATTTTATTCAACAGTTTATAAAGAAAGGAGACTCAGGGAATTAAACTATTGGTAACATTTGTATAATCTGGACTTCACCTGAGGAAGGTGCAGGCGTGCGATGAGAGGCAGCTATAGCACAAGAACTTTAAGGATAATCTCAAGGTTCAGAGGCACATGCCACACAGCATCTGGAGACACTCCTACTTTAGTTAATACCACAAAGGCATGTCTCAGACTATCAGTTTGGAAAAAGCTAACAGTTCAAACCTCAGTTGTACAACCTGTTACTGGCTCTTTTTTTAAAAAACAACGACAACAAAAACATATTCTACATACATTAGTAAGCCTTTGCAGAACTTCGCAGTTAAGCAAAGTCAGTTCCAAGACAAACAATATTATCTGGAATAAGTCAGTTCTGTTTAAAAATAAAAAAAATAAAACAACAACAACAAAAAAATCAAACTGTTCCTTGAACAGAGTTACATGTCAAGCTAATTCAGAGCTGAGAACTGAAACCACAGCAATTATCGAATTTCAGGTTCTTAATTTGCTTTTTAACTGATATATTTGTTTATGCACAATTTTATTCTTTTTACTTAGAAATTTTCTATAATCCTGCACATAATAAAGAGGAGTCTGATTATGTATTTATGAGTTTAAATAGCAAAGACCAACCAGTTATTGAAATAAACTTTCAATTGCTTTTGCAATTATATACCTAAAAGATTATGCTTAAGAACACAAACAACTAGATATCTCAGATTAAAAATTCAACTAGTTTGGTTAATCTACAGAAGTAATGACATCTTGAGCCAGAAGTCACATTTGTACCGCTGTGCTTATTAGCATTCCAACAATAGACTTTCATGACTTATGTCATTGCTCTCTATAGTTACTACATCAAAAAAGATGTAATAGAACCTTTGTGGCAATCTACGCCACAGTTTAATCATGGACAGCATGAAATAATTTTTTACTTGGTTTTGGGTTATTGTCTTATCACACAGACAACTTTTTCAGCAAAAGCAAATTTGAAAGCTGTAAACTATTTATCATGAAACAACATAAAACTCCTGAGATATTTAAAAAGTTACCTCCGCTACAGTACAGCATCCTATTCAAGAGGGTGCTGATTCCATTAAACATCTTCAAATATTCAAAGTCAGTGGAATTAAAAACTATCAGGATTATGCATGATTATGCTCTTTCAAAAATTTGTTCCGTCTGTACATTTCCTGTGCAACCAGATAAATAAAATCTGGCATCAAGATGAGGGGATTTTGTTTGTTTCAGAAAGAAAGCCTATTCATTGAGCCATATCACTAAAGATTCAGACACATAGAAGATTCAACTAACACTTCTGTTGTTCAATTGTAAGAACTATATAGGAGAATAAAAGCATGCTGACATTAATAAATCGAGTAGCACTGCTCAAACATACTTTAAGAATAATTGAAACTTTCCTTAGTAGCATTACCTTAATCTTTTCCCCACTCCTTCCCTGTAGCTTGTGCACATTGCTTTATTTATGAAAGAATGCACATATTTAGAAACAAATTTTGTGACAAGTTCTTTAAAGAAACTTGGAATACTGAAGTCATTAATTAAAAAATGCAAAATCTTGAAGGGAGCTGGCATGTCAAAATTATTTAAATTCAAGTGGTAAATGTGAAAGAATACATAAACACTAGGCACAAAAAAAAATAATACAACACTCAGATATAAAGGGTATCACTGTCATTAGCTCTTTCTGCCTTGGCACTCAGCTCTATTTAGCAGAATAAAAAGCTGAGCAAAGAATTCCAAAGCATGTAGGCACAGGCTGAGAGGGCCCCTGACCTCCAGAATCACGCTCATTGCATTTGTTTCCACAACACTATTAGAAAATTCTTAGGTTTTAGTTTGTGTACTACTTCTTCAGTGGAAGGTAGTCAGGGATTCACAGTCACCTAGCATCTCTTTTCCTTCACCTGCTGAATTAGGTCAGGACAGTGCACTGAAAGCCCTGTTTACATGTCGTTTTTCTTACCGGGTTGGTAATTATGATGATCTCCCCTTCACTGACGGTCAGCTCGTTGTTTCCAGGCTCAGCAGCAAAGTCATACATAACACGAGCCTATAAGTGAAAAGAACACACCAGTGAGCCTTCCGTGTTATTTGGACGATTGCACAGAAAACTCATTGTTAAATAGCAGAAATACTAGGTGGGGAGGGGCTGGATGTATGCAGAGCAACTCAGCATGTTGGAAGTTAGTATCTCCTAATTTAGAGCTCCAAACTGAACATCAATGCAAACTTTACAAGACTAAAATCTCCTACACATCTCTTACAGATGACAACTTTTTTCCTGGAGGATTCACAATATAAAACTTGCTGTTCTCTTCCCTGTCCAAAATCGTCTGTACAGCTTTTTCCAAGGGGAAGAAGGAAAGGCTTCTAACTCTAGCAAACAATCCAATTAATATTTTATTCTATGAGACATATTCCAACTCCAATTTGGGTAAAGGGGACTGTTTCATAGAGCAAGCAATTTGGACAGAGGAAATCAGAAGTGATTGCACATGTGAGTAATCACTGCTGCACACAAATAGTAATACGTACAGTGATGTTTTGACATTCTCAGTAATCAGGAGGAACTATGATTCTACGAAATGCACAAAGAGAGCGGGCCTGTTACATACTGGCACAGGCAGGGGGGGAGAAACAGACACACAAAAAGAACAACTTAATTTTCAAGTATTTAGATACAAAAGTCTTTACTGTGTACTGACTCTGCAATTGCACCACATTAAAAAAAATGTTAGGAACACTGACAAAGTCGTCTAATGTTTAAAGAACAGAGCTGCTTTATACAAAGAGTTGTGGCATGGTGTAAGGTTATATTCCCAATTATCACTTCATTGTCTTCTATTACATTACCTTCCAATCTAAAGTAGAGAAGGCTCTCAGGAATTAAAAGTGACTGTTTTCTCACAAACTGTTCAGACTGATGTAGAGAGTATCGGATAAAAATCACAGGCAATTCACCCTAGAATCTTAAAGGAAGATCCTGCCATTAAAGAGGCGTATTAGCTAAAGGGTTTCTTGCTATCTTGTTCAGTCAGGTTTAAACTTTATCTATGCTTCTCTTCCCTGGAAATAAAACTCATCACACTAACAGAACTTATAAATAATAAAAACATTATAATTTATATCTCAAGTTGTGATGTTAGCCAGGTGCCCGCCCCAGAAGTGATCAATACTTATTTTATGCCATTGGTGCCAATGCTGAGTATCACAGAGCAGCAAAAAGGGAAGCTAGATGGCTTGTGGGGAAAGTCAAGCAGGAAAAGTACATGTTACCAGATAGTGCTAACAAATAGCTTTACTTGTGCAACTAAAATAACAAGCTATAAACTCAGTAACAAGAAAAAAAAAGTATTTAGTAGCTTGAAGTTTAGCAGATAAGTCATTTCTAAAAACAAAGTTACCAAGATTTGTGGGTGTATAGGAAGGCCTCTAAAACTGGTAATGCAATCATGGTTTTGCAGGCCCCAGATCCACAGAATGGACAACAAGGAAAAGAAACCACCTCCCCACCAGCTCATATAAGATTATGAGCAGCAGAAAGGGATTATTATATGTATTTTATCAGCAGGAAATAAGCCAAAAAGAAAAAACAATTTTATGACAGCATTACTAACAGACACTGCCCACAGCAATGAGGGCCTTCTTGCACTTGGAGGTCAGGGGAAGAAAAAGGTGAAACAAATTGTTTTTGCCATAAATATCACAGTAAAATCATTATTTCCTGTTAAAAGCAAACTATATAATAGGAAAAAAAAAAAAAAAAAAAAAAAGATAGGAAAGGAAGAGATACCAGAAGACATTCATCAAGCCTCAAAACTGAAAGTTGTTACGATCCCCTTCCAGGCATCCCTTCTTCTGACATAAATCCAGAAAAAATACAGCTTCCTTCTCCCACATCACAATTTCATAAGTATCATGGGGAAATATTTCTGTCTGGTCAAGATACTTCAGTTCAATGTAAATAAAAACAGAGGAAAAAAGCACATCCTGTAGCTCAGCTGACAAAGCTAATCAGGAGCGACGCACACAAGTCAAGCACTTGGTCTTTGCCACTAGAGAAGCACAACATTTAAGAAAATCATGTGTCCTAAGCACATTTAGTGCTTCCTATTATTATTTTTCTTCCTTTAGAAAGGAGGCCTTCAGCACTTTCAGATTATGCCATGCAAAACCAAGATGAACAGGAGAAAAACTGTTCTCAATAACACCACCAACTGCTTTCCTCCCAGCAGAAAATGAGGCCTCCCTGCGGATGGAAGAACAACCCTCCTTACTCTCCTTAAAGCAATAAAATTGAAGATAAAAAACGTACTTTTTGAACTGCAGGAACAATTTAGGTAGGGCTGTAAGAAGCACCATTCACCAGCCCTCTCCCCTCAGCATTAAGACGTAAAGGTGTTGACCATGTCATTTTTACAGCAGGTTCCCCACATATATCCCATTCCACAAGTCACCTGAACACAGCTCGGGCATCTGGCCTGCGGGGCAAGCAGCCTTCTTCACACCCCTCAAGCAGTACAAGATAATATCAAGTTGAGGCTTTTGTTCACGGGAAATAGGAGTTCACCAGGACAAGACCAGACTTTTAGTCTTCAGAAGTGGCTCAACACCCTACAGTAATAACCTGACTGGAAAGCTAAAATATTTGTGTCTAATAACTTCGTGATCAGGTGCAAATACTTTGTTCTCCAAGGAGATTAAGTTATTCAGAGAAATATGGAAGTATTCAGCACGTATGGAAGGAAAGACCAAGAGAGCTGCACAGAATTTAATAACGCCCTCGTGCCACATCTATCCATTCACCTGCTCCAGATTCCTATTTCAGAAGTTGTTAAAAGAAAAATAGAAAAAGAGAAGAGAATACCAACTCAATTTTTTCCTTACTGCATTTTGACAAATTGAAAAATAGATTCATAGTAATATAAAAATGGATTCTTATAAAAATATAAGTTATAATTGCTTGAGTTTATTGGTGACTCGCTCCATCTAATAAGTGCACTGTTAACAGTGGAAAAAACTCTTCCTCTGGCATTTCCTTGCGCTGAGGCAGCAGCCCCACACCTATCTGATTTTTTTGACAATCAGTTCCAAAACACAAAAAAGGGAAAAGGTTTGGTTTGGCAATAAACCATTTCCTACTTACGAGCCGCAGATATTGCGTCCAAGTGGTATTCATAGCTTAGAGTTAGATCATTGCAAAATAGCATGTGTATATGGAGAGAAGAAAGCACTTAACCAGAAAGAGATTTTAGCTCCTGGGTACTGCAAAATATACACTGGATATTGTTTATAGACATTTTGAACACCTATAAAATGGGAACTGCTGAAATAGCAAAGACAATTCCAAATAATACAGAATGGCCACAAACGTACAAACATAACTTCTTCAAAGCACAGTTTAAAAAAAGCATTACGGTAATTGTTTTACTTCGTATTTCCTTCTGATCACATGTAAAAGGATCTAAAAATCCAAGAACTGCAGGAACTTCAGAGATTCAGACGTTCAGTTCTTGGAATAAAGGCCATTGCTTCAGTTACAGAACACTGCAAATCCACAAAACAAGTACCAGCTGCTCACCACCTAACAAGAAAAAAACACCTGATGCTTAGCATATATTATAGTTTGTCTGGAAGGAGAGGGAGACGGCAGTTTTCTCTACAGATTAAAGACAGGAGATGTCCTTATTAAAGGAAAATGCCTATAACCACTCTGCTGAAAAGCTCATTTAGAAATGGAAACTAATGCTTCTCAGTGTTACACCAGCATCCTCGGGAACTGGCTCCATGTTGAGTTACACGTCTGGGCTGCTGTTACAGACTTACTGGTTTAGTGTGAAGTCTCTCTAACTTCTGTAAGCTCTAAGCATTGCCATCGATCATTACTGCCATCTTTTTGAAGTAACAGTAACAGTGTCTAAGCATTATTAGCACTAATAGTTTCTAAACTACAAAGATTCTTCATATTGAAAAGCAGTACCTGGACTACTCAAAGCATTGTTCCTCTGCAAGTTTGGAGCAGTTAGCTTTTATGTGTTATTTACATCTGTCAGCCTTGCACACCTTCTGCTCCTCCCACCCCCTTTGCTTTCCAAGAGGAAAAAAATAACCAAGACCACTTGCCAACTGATTTCTGCAAACACACATAAGGCTAGGAAACTGCAACTGGCAGCATGTCGAGATGCTTAGCATAAATTAAATGGGAATTTGGCTGTGAGAGTCATTAAAATGAAATTCTAAAGAGGGATTGCATTATCACTATGCTATGTGAGTTTGAGATCTCCGCAGGCATCCCAGTGGACCAGATCCTCTCTGCTTGCCCCAGCACCTTGGAGGAGGAGAGGGAACAATTGCTCCTATTTCTCACAGAAGGAACCTTTACGTCTTTTCTAAGGTGCATCAGTGGTGAGACAAGCAGCTCGGGCAGAAGAGCAGCTTACCCCCAGGTCTGACAGTCCTGATGTGCACAGGCACAGTCCACCAGCAGCACCAATTTGAGAACGGCATCAGAACTGGAGCATGTCAGTGATACCCACCCAAAATTTGAACTTAACTTTGAAAACACTTTCCCCACGGATAGGATTTCATTCCATTAGAAAGAGATCTTGTGCTATGCCAGAGTCATGGTTTTCAGCCACGTGTTGATGTTTAAGGAACTTACACCACAAGATGACAGCTTCTCTAGGATAGCTGGCAGCAGCACACAGTGCAAAGAAAACATCCATAAAAGGTTCAAAGCATGAAATTCCTCTAATAAACGCATGCCTTCCTTTTAGCAGATAGCACATGATTTGGAGCTTCAGCCATTTGGTATTGCACTTCTCAAGGGCCAGGGATTCACAAGTTTAGTCTGCTCGGTGCCACTTGTCTTAAAGGCAACTGCAGCCTCACAGTAGCAATGAGAGCTAATAGATTTCGGTTTCATGCTTGCTCTCCAGTGTTGTGTCCTACTTTCTATGCTGCTGGTAGCAGTAATTCCCAGATTCATAGAAAAATTCCATATTTCTTTTCTGGAAAGCAACTGGGGCAGATAAATCTTTTTGAAGAAATCTGCAACCCATTAGAGAAGCAGAAATCATGAGTTGGGAAGCCCAGCAAAATGTCTTCCAAAAAAAAAAAAAAAAAAAAATCTCTTTTTTTTTTTTTAAGCTAGGACTCTTCTCAACTAAACTCCCTAAATTTTAAATAGCCATGATAGTGTGCAGACTTGAAGTGCAGAAGATCCAATAAACTGGCTCCCTTCTCTTTCCTATGCTTCCTCATCTCTCATCCTTCTCTAGAATTTCTCACGTCAAACTTGCAAAAAGACCAAGACTACTCATGATTCAGCAGCTGTAAGCAGTAACTCATTTATTCAGTTGCACAGAAAGACTTACATTAATCCTAGATTTAAGAATCGAGATCAGAGATAAAGCTTACCTAGATATTAGCATACAGAAAGCCTTTTTAATAAATATGTTGGCAAGTGGCAGATTAGTTTTATTACTAATTTAAGCAAAACACTTTAAAAATCCCAAACCAGCTGAAACTAAAAAGGTACGTTTTCAGAATTGCTTTTCCCACCAGTACTGTTTCTAGAAACAAACCAAAAAAAGACTTCATGTCCAGGTGGAGGCCGGTGACGAGTGGTGTCCCTCAGGGGTCCATATTGGGACCGGTGCTGTTTAATGTCTTCATCAGTGGCATGCACAGTGGGGTCGAGTGCACCCTCAGCAAGTTTGCAGGTGACACCAAGCTGAGTAGTGCAGTCAATACACCAGAAGGAAGGGATGCCATCCAAAGGGACCTGGACAAGCTTCAGAAGCGGGCCCACATGAACCTAATGAGGTTCAACAAGTCCAAGTGCAAGGTGCTGCACCTGGGTCGGGGCCGTCCCTGACATGAGGACAGATTGGGACTACTCATTGAGAGAGACCTGGGGGTTCTGGCAGACAAAATAGATCAGTTCAGAAAAAGGCAGCATCCTCGGGTTATATTGCAAGAAACAGTTTGAAAGGAAGCACAATCTGAAAATTGTCAATACTGCAAACAACAGGCAATTAACTTGAGATGACTTGTGCATTTTCAGTTCTGTAATGTTTGATCTTTCATAGTAACTTGTCCTATGATTACCATCCAACACTTTTTTTAAAGTAGTTTACTACTTAAAACAACTATAAGGCATCTGACGCTATCAGCTGAATAGCCAGCATTAAAACTCCAGTGTCACCCTGCATCAGTGATGCTACAGAAAAATAGTTAAGGTAGGCAAGTCTTTAAATGACATTTTAAGCATGGTTTCATTTCACCATCCCATAACAGTTAAAATACTGAGGTCACCATGTTTTAGTCAATGAATTTTGAAAAGAGCTCTCAGGCAAGTCAAGATGCTCGCTAAGTCGCACAGTTGCTATTTATTACTAAGGGAACTGTGAGAAGGTGAAGAATTAAAACAGCTAGTGTCCCAGGAGCTCAGGAACAAGAAGAAAAATGCTTTAGGAACATGAAGTAGGAGACATCCCCCTTTTTTCCCACCTCAGTTTCCAACAGTGGCTATCAGTTAGCTATATTTAACCTTCTACCCCCTTTTTTCTGAAACCCAGACTCACCCAAAAGCTAGCGAGTACTCCAGGACTGAACAGGTTTTTTTGTTTGTTTGTTTTTTAATTGCAGCAACTGCAGCATCTGGGGCCATGATTTAACAAAATTGCCTCTTCATGTTAGTCCATCCATCACAATTGTACCAGACTGCTGGATTAAGTGCGTATTTGGACAGCCTAAGAAGAAACGTCAAATGGCTCTGAAAGCACTTATGCATCTCAGCCTGGAAAGGTAGCTATGTTCTGTCTTGGCTACAGCGAAGAAATTAAAAGATTAGGATCATTTCAATGTGCAAACTAATACAGAGCAGATTGAGAAAAATGCGTATTGCTTGTGTAATGCTAGGCATCCCTGTTCTTGTAGGTGTGCTCAACACCTACCCAGACAAACCTGCCAGGCTGAAGAAATTGAACTACCCCTTCAAATTTGTTTCATACTACAATTTTATTAAGGAGCAACTAAAAGCTAAAATTCACTTGTTCAAAAAAAAGCTCCCTCGAGTGCTACATTTCTCTACTAACACAATTGTTTTCTTTTTCTTTCAACGACATCAGAATTAAAACAAACTCATCCAAAAAGTGAAACATCCTTTAGCAAAGAGCTCCACTTCTGGACCAGCAGAGATCACAGCCTTCTGCTGTCATTACCCTAAGTCCCCTCAGCAGCTGCAGGATCCTCCCATTACCCTGCAAATCCAGATTGAAAAGTGTTCTCTTGGCCTGCTGGCTCGCTTTCTTCTGAGCAATTTTTCAACTCTAAAATAGTCCAGTAGCCTGCAGCTAGTCATTTGGAGGTAACAACGCTGACTATAATCACATTAGGAGCAAATTAAACACAGATAAAAAGCAAAGAAACGAGGACTTGCATCATTTCATCCTGCTAATAAAACATGCTTGCAGACAGAGGAGAGGGCAGGGAACTCCGCTTCACCCTCAGAAGCTGCACGTGCCTCCAAGACTTCAGGCAGATACGTAATTAAATCATGGCACCGGATTAAAAGACCTACCTCGTAATCCAAGGGAAAGGTTAACAGAGCATAAAGAGGTTCCAAAAGGTACAAGGTGCAAAGTCTGAAATGTTTACGAGGTAAGGGACGGTACTGAAATACTCGATTCCCACCCAAATGCGTGTGGCTTAAACCAACAACTCTTTAAAATTCGAACAAAGGCTCCATATGCATACCTTAAAGCTACTTCTACATGTTCTTCCGTGAGAAACAAATGGCTAGGCAAGTTTTCAAGTGCTAAAGAGACTTGAAAAACATTTTCTTTAGTCATAAGGACAAGGCTTATTAACCTTCAGCAATTCATGCCTTCCTCGCACAAGGACAGACCGGCTCTTAGACCCGAGGAAGAGCGAGCTCCTACACAGGGCTGTTTAGTTGCTGAAAGAACCTCCCCAGGCACACCCACGGCTGATATCCCCTGGAAGCTCCTCGTGGCTCTTGGCACAGGTTCTTTCTGAGGAAAGCTAGTTATTTACATCCAAGGGCATTTCCCAATGGGAAAAATAAGGCAGGAGACCACTTAACTCCTTGCAGTGAGTACTAGTTCTGTGAAAGGACCCAGCTGAAGTACAGGCAGCTTTGGCAGAGCTGAAATTTAAGGATACCATGGCCGAGCTTGGAAGGCCAGGAGGGCGAGGGACCCGAGGAGCCCCTTCAGCTACTGCCAGCAGCTCTCAGAGAAAGAAGACAGGCATTCAGTTAAAGTGAGGCCTACTTGCTTCTGGTTACATACCTTGTTCTTGACTTACAGACCCTGGACTTCTTTCCAGCTGTTTACCCATAAGCAAACATCGTCACACCTGGCGCCAACACAACCAGACTGCTGGCCAGCACCACAGGGAGCTTGCGTTCAGGTGAATTCCTACTCCCTGGGGATCCCATTGCTCAGCTCAAGCATCCGGGGCTAAAAGCTACTGAGGCACTCATTATAAGGACTCAAAGTTATCAGACTATGCCTGTGCTAAAGATTCTTACAGGTGTTGGAATGAAATACCTTAAGCTTTTAAGATCTGTTAAAGGGAATTATAGCTCCTTCCCCTGCAGTTAGCAATAGAGGAGGACAGATAACCACTGCCAGGAGCAGGAACAACGGAAAACACAGCAGGTTTTATTTGCACACTCATAATCAAGCTTAAGGATTTTCAGGTTTGTGGATCACCTATAAGCAGGTCAGTAGTTTTGAAAAGCAGCATTCACAAGTGGTGCTTGCAAAAGAGCCGTCGTGCACTTTGAAGTTTTGACCATGAAATTCCTTTAAAAGAGGTGCTCAGTTACCTTTTGCGGTGCCCATATGGGCGTACTGATGGGGCACTGGGTAACAGGATCTGCACGCACCCGGGCAGCACAGAAGCAAGGGAAATGCAACCACAGAAATACATTTATCACGCCCATGTGATTTAGAGATGTTTCCAAATACTGACTTAGATACTCCTGCTCATCACATCTGAGCTTTCTGTTGGGTTAAGCACAAACTAGATTTTTTCCCCCTCCTTGTTCAAAGCATTAGTTACAAACCAGTTATCAATTAACAATGTATTGCAATACTTCAACCATGAGTGAGGAGCTCCAGCTCTGTCAGAAGACATTTCCCAAAACCAATTTAGTGCACTGCTCTACGTGCCCACACTGCCTCACGTTTTCCTTTCTGGATACAGATCTGTAACAGGTCCCCAGCTAAACAATTGCCAATCTGAGAAGATTAATTCCCGTTACACCAGCACGCTCAACTGGAGTGAGTGCAGCACGGCTTTGTTTTATGGATGTTAGGCAGGATACATTTATCTCACGGGCGATTACAGCCTCTGCCCAGATTCAATCACTACGGTGTCTCTTGCAGCTGCTTGCCGAACCAAAGTTTAACCGTGTATTTCAGCAGCCTGCCATGTCAACTCCTTTTATTAACGTGAGACCGTGGAATAGTTGGCATTAAACCCTCGCAATCCCATCCCTGACGAACAAAGCTAGGAAGAGGCAAAGGTTTTGAGGAGATGCCTGCAGCATTCACCAGAAAATCTGTCACATCCTGACCTACTCATTAAGACAGCCTGTTGTCACACAAGAGTCCTTCCTCTGTCAGAGGAGATTACAGAACTGTAATTATCCCAATAATGAGAGAGACACAAAGTTTCACCAAGGCAGTCTAATGAACTCCAAGCCTTTGCAGACACACCACACTATTGCAGGCCGGGCATCTCCACGCACCAGCTGCAGAGGCCAACCTAGACGCGAATGAAGAACTTGCAGAGCGCCCAACCTGCATGCTAAAACGATGCTACTTCAAATACAACTCGACCTGCAGGTAGATTACAGAATGGAACAGCCTTACTACTCGGAGAGGCCAGACACTGATAGCACTAACTGGGAAACAAGTGCTCAGGAATATTCTAGCTGAAGGCATCCAAGAGAAAAATTAAAATGCAGCAAAGCAGATCCCCGGTGTGGAAATTCTGCTAAATTCTCTGTTAATTGAGTAACCCACATTAATCAAGACGTTAAATGCTCTGCGATCTCTTAGTCCTTCAAGAAACAACAAAAAAGCGCAGAAAAAAATCATGAAAGCCTGATAATTGAACCATTTCTAGGTTTATTTTTATATTATGAGAACAAGCGAGGAAACTGTTTTACCAATGTAAATACATTATCACTTCATCTCATGAAGTCACTTTATAAATGGGCAATGTTCAGGTTCTATGGGTCCTAACACACCCCCAGCCTCCAGCTATTTTAGGCTTTTCTGTTGACACCGTAGAAAAGCCCAGGAGTTACAGACCTGTCGCCTTCCACGGCAGCTCACGTGTGCGAAGCTCGGTCACTAGACCCAGCTGGAGAGCAGCCAGCACTGAAACCGGACGTTGCTCACCTACAACTTCATGCAGTGCACACACTCGCAGTACTGGCCTATTCCACTACATAAAAGAATAAAAATGCCTGGACAGAAGCATTGCAAAAAACAGTACTTTAATGACAACCGGAAGAGCCACATTTCAGCAAGTCATACACCTCTTGAGGTTTGAGGGTCTCTTTTACAGATCTCCATCTTCCGCTACCTAGGAATGGATTTAAATTGTTTAAATTGGAGAAACTCTGTGTCTGTCGCTATAGAGGTTACTGGTAAAAGAAATGAAAAAAAAAGAAGCCAGAATAGAAAGCTTAAACTGCTCCTTCCTTACAAGCTTCTACAAAACCTGGAAGCTTGACAGAAGGTGGCAGAGCTGTTGATGTAGCAGTTACAATTCAGCTCCTGTATACAAACTTCCAAAAATATGGTCTAGTTATCTGCAGCGAGAAAGATGCTTCGTTTTGTGTTCCGTAAGCAACCATTTTCAGCAGACGAATACAGGGCTGTTAGGGGAGGAAATGACAGCAGTGCTAAAAGAACTGTGTTGTAACTAGCCGAACACTAACTGTACTAATATATCATACGGTATCGTGATTTTCAATTACCTCAGTCTTAGCCAGCAGCAACACCCCCCAAAAAAAAGAAAAAAAAAGAACGAGGATGTTTAATCCAGTGGAGGGGATAAAACATTTAAGCTTAATTCTCAGATCTGATCAAGCTCTAGGACAAAATGAATTGCCTCATCAGTCATGGCCTCGGTGCTGCAGAAAGGTCGATTGTAGGGGCTCTTCGTGGAATGCCAGGGCTGAATCAGAACCAGCAGAGACAATAAAAAATGACAGTCTCATTGACTGCCTGCATGACAAAGGGGGAAAACTCATACAGAAGAGAGAACCAGGCTCCAAGAGAATTTTTATAGCCTTTTTTCCCTTGAAAATTAGCCATTTTCATTGTATCAGCCAGGAAATCAAACATTTTGCTCGAGTTTAGCTAGAATGAAGAGGACAGACTATTTTTCCTCTGAACATTGAGAACTGCAGTCTCTAAATGCTGGGAAAAGGAGAGCAAGTTCAAAACCTGCTGTGTATAAACAGAGATACCGCGCGAAGACACAAAATACAAGCACAACAGTTCCTTTGCCAAGGAGGAGCAGATGGCAAGTCAGAGCAGAAGTCAGCAACACAGAGATAAGTCACAAGAAAACACCCATCACTGGGCTGTACACAAGTCCCACATTTTAGAAGAGGGGACTGAATGACTTCACCTGGGCAAGTCCCACTTGCAGAAACCGCAGGTCAGGCACCGCTGCCCGTCCCCAGAAGCAGCTGTTTTGCTCAGACTCCCCCGGGACCTGCCTTAAGGTGCAGGGCCCAGCATCTCCCTGCGGCCCCCTCCTCCTTCCAGCCGCATTTTGCATACTGGAAAACCCTCCAGTAAAGCAGCTGCTTTTATTGGCAGGGGAAGCTCTGCCCTTAGCCTCCTGAAGAGCTGCTCTGAAATACGGGAGGAAAATAAGTTTTACTAACCACCTTAGCACAACAAAACATCTGCTGACACGGAGGCACTGCTTTGACCTGCTACGAGCACACACCCTCTTACTAGCAGTGCCCAGCACTGCTCGTGTGACCTTCATGCCACGCGAAGTCCTGAAGGTCCCCTCTCGGCCACGGAACAGCTGGAGCAGCCTGCACAAAGGCAACTCCCGACAAGAAAATTTATGTCTCGTGCCCTTTTCCTCTTACCGTTTTGGAAATAACAAGGCTCAGAGCTCCAATTCAATTTTGCACTGAGCAGTATGCAGAGATCTTTCTCCTCAGTAGCACTTGAGCTTTGCCTGTTGAATTACTACAGGAATGCCTTGCTTTTCGAACTTGGCGTTACTTGGGAAGCTCCTTTTTGACCAGAAATTGCTGAGAAAGCTGGAATACAGCTAAAGAAGGTAAAAGCACAAGCACTGATTTTTGCCCTTTTCAGAAAAGTTGAAAGCGAAGTCGAACGGCCTTCTAATTGCAAAATGTGCTTTAACATAGAGAAGTTGTAGCTTTAGATGCAGAACACTTCAATAGTTATTCCCTTTAACACTTAGATATCTGGAATTATTTAATCTGCCTTACCGCGGTGCTGACTGAAAGAAATCACTCCCACTATTTTACAGGCTCTGCTACCTGCTTTTGCAACCTTTTGCAAGACTGCTTCCAACAGCAATGTTGCAATTGCGGGTAAATACAACAAAGGAGGGAACTGATACATTTAAAATCGCAAAATTCTCATATACATTCCCTTTGTCTCTCTGTAAACTTTGATTTTTGAGATTTGCCAGACACCCTAATCAAATAAGGAAGTTTTCACAGAGAGAAGAATGTGCGGATGTTCTAATTTAAGCAGATTTTCGAAGACACTAAAAACGAAGGTTCTGAAAGAGATGACAACTCCCAAAGAAAAACGTTGAAAGAATGAAGTAAAATAAAGTTTATCACCAAGCCCCAGTTAACTGCAAAGACTTACTGCTCAAGCATGACCGATACATGGAAAAATTCTACCAGCACGAAAATCTGAATCACCGAGCGTATAAACCAGATGAACCATGAAACACGATAGCATCTGATACCAGATTTCCTTCTCCTTCACTACTGTAATCATATTTTTAAGTGACGACCTCTGGTAATGAGCCTCTGATGACTCAATGCCCAGGTGCTTAAAATAACTTTGAAAAATTGAGTCAGAGGAATCATTACCCAAGCATAACATCATACAGAACCACCTCAACTTGCCAACAGCCTTGCACTCATAATTGCTGGAACATGAAGTAACCCACTTATCACCGAACTTTTAGAAGATCAGAAGTTCAAAGGCAAAAGAACAGAAAACCTGCATCTTAATAAAATGGGTCAGTGTTCGTTCTTGTGTGGGTGACCTCACCCTAACACCTCACGATACCAACAGGTCAGGTATTTAAAGTAAATTTGCATTACCAAGCATTTTCGCCCACTCTCGTACTCTCGTTGCCCCTTAAAAAATACAAAGAAATATTTTTACACCTATTTAATTATAGCTCAGCAAAAAAAAGACAAAACCCACAACTTCTAACGTGAGTAAGACCATTAAACTAAAATGACTACCACTTCACCTAATCAGTTTGGTTCCACCACAGCCCACACTTGTAAACGTGAAGAACGAAATCATGGTTAAGTCTTACTTTGCTGAATTTGAACAGTGGAACATGCTGGCTAGAGTACGAAGTGATCTGCGCAGCTTAAGTTCTTTCCAACTCATAGATAATATTAAGATGGATTAACTGAATACTTTCCCAAAATACAGTTTCCTAGGAGAGACTTACTGCTGTCAAAGTTATGACAACACAGAAGGCAGCCTTGCGCAGTGCAAAGTTTGGGTATTTTGGAGCACTTGGCGCAGAGGGATATTTCACTTCCCAGCTGCAAATCAGAACAAAGGATTGTTTCTGCCTGATTCATAATGTAAACACTCACAGCTTCACAACAGTACAGATGGAAATGCGAGGCTTCTTTTGGTGAGACTTACATGAGTGCAGGAATGGAAAAATTAAAGATAACCCTATTATTGAAGTCTAAAATACTGATCTTTTTTTCTATCCAACATTCTCATATGTAAAGTGAGCTTCCCTCAAGACAATTAGAAGAATCATGCTAAATTCAGTTATACCTGGCTAATGACATTCACAAAAGCTATTCCAAGGTCTTCAGATGGACAGAAAGCCTAAAACAACAAAATATTTATGTATTTAAAAAATTGCTAAGTTTTCTCTTCTTTGAAGAACAGAATATCCTGTTTAATAGCTTTCACCTCAAGAGACTTCTTCCCATGAAAAAGGGCCCAGCCCTATAACCAGAACCAAACAAAACCGAGTTCTTCAAGTAGACAGACCACTGAACAGTCAGGAGCATCATGGTGGGACACAGGTGTATTTCACCTTGTGAAAGAGTTATCTTATGAAAGTCATGTCACCTGCTTCAATAGCACAAGTCCTATAAATTAGAGGTTATCAGCTCCTAATTTCATCTCCAGCTTTTACATGAAGCCCCTCATTGCACGTTAATTAGCAGCACGGGTTCCAGAAGAGCTGTCTTGACCACCAACATGCACTCACCTACTGGCTTCCCTTGATATCTGTGCCCGCTCCTGAAACTGCAGCCTCACAAAGGGCAAAACTGCGGCCTTATCAAGAAATGGACTTGCCTGCACTTTTAAACAAATGACTCTAAAAATAGCCCAAGGTAGGCAGCATGTTATTTCAAAGTCAGCATAACACTTCCTGAGATTTCTAGCTCTCCCTATGCAGTGAATCTCAAAAACAAAAGAAAGGACATGAGCAAAAGTTGGGACTTTGCAAACTCTGCTGGGCAAAGAGAAAGAGGAAAGGCCTGGGAAGGCAAGAAGGAAAACAGAACCATTCAGAATGCGACTTCCCCACGCAAATACCAGAGAAACACGCTTACAATATTGAATTTTCTTTGTGACTGAGTTTTAAAAAAATTATCAGCTTCATTACATACTTTTAAGCTCATAAACTTTTCATCTTTTTAGTGCACATTTAAAAATAAGGAATTAATATTAAGCTCAGCTCCATTTCTGATGGAAGCATCCAAAATAACATATGCAACTTGATGCATCAGTTCTTAAACGTGGATATGACATTGCCCACCTCTAAAGGTTCAGTTTAACTGAACCCAGGCTCAGTTAAATTACTGTAAAACTTTGGAAGTTAGGATCTCCTCAACAATCCAACAATCCTTTTTTTGTTTGTTTTTATAAGCTTGCTTCAGCTTTTAGAGCATGTGGCCTTGCGAAAGACTTTAGGGAATCAGAAAGGCTCTGCTGCCAAGTTACAGTAAGGCTCTGGCTGATCTAAGAACTGCCACGAGAAGCCTCAGAGCCTCTGTTTCCTACTTTCCTGCTATACTTACAACCTTCGCCATGAAAATCTCCCCCACTCCACACACACTAAACCTTCTGCATTCGCTCCGAGCAAACTTTTAACTACTTTACTTGCTGGAACTGGATGAAACTGTCTCGCTGCTCTCCTTCAGGTAATCTTTTGCTGTTTTACAGCTTATAATAGCTCAAAGACAGGCCTGACGAGTCACCTTGTTGGAGTCACCTCCTGTACAGAGAGCACGGGATTAGTGCAGGGAAGGAGCTGTGGTGACTGCTGGGTCAGCTCACAGCAGCAACAACCTCTACGGCCTTCAGGGGACATGGGGCCTATGACCCTTCCTTGCCCAACTTCAATGAGCGGCTCTCTGCAAAGCTGCCAGTTAACAAACATGCCAGGAGAGCATTAGTAAAGGGCTTTCTGCGTGAAAAGAGTTTTCATGCACTTCTACGGTACAGGGAAGAGCCAGGAGATGAGGAGACTAAATCATATCAGTGCTCCACTTCCTAGAGTGCATCAGGCTGGAGTGCTCTAGGAACTCAACTGACATGGTTTATCAAAGAGAAAGGCGAGAAAACTACCCAGAGTTTACAAACAAGTTACAGAAGAAACCCCAATTTCTCCTTGCCCATCCCCAGAAACCCCAACACTGATAAGAGACTTTGTAAACCTAGCAGACAAAAGGATAAAACTGGAAACAGAAGCTACGCAGGTTTAGATTCAAAACAAGAAGTGCCAACAGCAATAAAGTTGATTAAAAAAAAAAAAAAAAGGCTGGACCACTGAGAGCGTTCAAATTAAGACTGAATTCTCCCCCTCCTTCTTGGAAAGTATATTCCAGTTTAAACAGGAATTAATTCAGGAAGCTCTAATAACCTGTGCAGCCTGGTCATCAGTCATCCCTACCAGCTCTAGAGGTCTTAATGTCATTAAAAGTTTCAGAAATTCAGGCTCCAGGTGACTAGTTCCAGTATAATTCTGTTAACATCTTCTTGTGCAATACCAATAAGCTTTTTCTTTAAAATTCCAAAGATGTTTTGGAAGGAGAGCAAGTAGAAGGTGGCAACTTTGTTTACAATTTAAAAAGCCAAACTTAATTTCCAAGTGAAATGGTAACTTGTTATTTGGCAGAGTTTCTAAAGACTATTCATTGAGCCAGTCACCCCCTTCCACTGCTGCAAAAATGTATCCTTTATTATAGCTGACATTCCAATAAATTCAGCAAATTAAAACCCACAGCAGCTGAGAGGGATCTAAGTCATGGGTGAAGCCTACAAAAAATAAAGCAAGCTTCTCTTCAGTAATGCTCTCAGTTGCCAGCGTATCAACATAAAAAAAATCAAGTCTTGACTATCACTTCCCAATTTTAACACGCAAGCTCAAGAAAAATGCTGTCACTTGCAAAACGTAGAACGAAAAAATATTGTGCCGCCTGATTTCAATACAGTCCTGGCTCATAAGAAATGACGCACCTTTTGTTGCAAGGCCATAATGACCACAAAAAAATATTTCATGAAAAGCGAAGTGAAAGTTTTCAAATATAAATGCAAAATGTCTTCACGTGACTCCCGGAGGATGCCGCACCTCAAAGCCAGGTGAAAAAGCTTGCCACCATTTTAGCATGGTGTCTGCTTAGTGTGCTCTGTGTTACATATGTTCCTGGGAGCTTGGGTTTTATTGCTGCCTGCTGTGGGTAGGTTAAGTGTGTTTACATGTTATTCATACTCACATCCCACAAATCAGTGGAAATTACCAATAAAACACTAACAATATCCTAAACAAATACATTAACAATATCCTAAAACCTGTGTAAAACAAGAATCTCACTGTATTAATACTTTTTAAAGTAACTACGTGATTTTGAAGCCCAGAACACCTTCTTGTGCACATCTGAAAGTTTACCAAAACATGCCCAGCCATCTACTTAGATGGTTAGGGACTGCTGCTTACACATTGCGTTTAACCTGATCGAGATGCAGGATTTCTGACACTGAAAAACAGTGTAAAGAGCGCACTGTATGGGAAATGAGGCAGTAAAATGAAGTTTGTGGACGGCTGGCCAAGGTTGCGGACTCATGAATGTGCAAGCATTGCTTCAAACCCAGGAAGCTTTCGGCAGTCTTTAGACAACTTACTCACCTACACGGGCAGAGGCAAACCAGCGCAGCCCCTTCACCAACCAGCACAGCGAACAAGCGCTGCTAATTTACAAAGCCACCGCTTTCGGACAGGCCGGGCTGATCCGACGTGCTGCCCCAGGAACCCAGCGGAACCCTTTGGCTTCCCCGTCCCCCCGCCTCACCCTGCCCGCCGGCGGAGCCCCCCCGGCTGCCGCCGCTCCGCGGCCTACCCCAGGCCTCTCCCCGGCAGCAGCCGCCGCCCGGGCAGGGCCGCCCCGGCCGGGGCCAGCACCCCCCCCGCCGCCCCTCCGGCGGGGCCGAGCCCCGGGGGCTCCCCTCGCCCTTCTCCCGCCGCCCCCCGGCCCTCCGGCGAGCCCGAGCGGGGTGAGGCAGGCGGGACGCCCGGTGCGGGGGGCAGCCCCCTTCTCCCGCCGGGTCCCCCCCGGCGGGCGCTCACCTTGGTGGCCATGGCGCTGCCGCTGCGGGCTCGGCCGCCGCTCTCCCGTCCCCGCCGCGGCCCGCGGCTGCTCGCTTGGCCTCGCCTCGCTCGGCGTGTCCGGCCCGCCCGCCGCTGGGCCGCGCAGGCGGCTCCTCCTCGGCGTCCCCCAGCAGCCGCCGCCGCCGCCTGGGGGCCGCTGGGCGGCTCAGCAGCCGGCCCCGGCGCTGGGCAGGCGGGGGCTGTGCCCCCCGTCCCCGCACAGCCCCTGCGGGAGCCGCCCCGGCGGTGGGAGGGCTCCCGGGATGCCGCCCCCCGCACAGAGCTGTCAGGGTTTTCCCGTTTCGGTGGGATTTGGCCTCAAATTCCCGGTGCTGCGGTGGCAGAGTTACGGGTAGCCCTGCTCCTGCCGTCAGAGGCCACTGGAAACTCCTCACAGCGCTCTTTAGTCGTCTGCGTGGGGTCGTTGTCCCTCGGTGGCTTCTGAATAAAAATTTTGAAGCATCAGCGAGGAAAGTGTTTGTCCTTCTGCAGCTGTCACCGAGAGGTGCTTCGCCCAAGACCCCCGGTGTGGCTGGGCCATGGTTTACGGCAGCTTTTGGCAATGGAAAATAGCATCAAGAGATTCGTGGAGAGTGAGGATGAGGAATTAAGAAGAATCCAGAGTAGTCACCACTACTTCTCAAATCACTGAACTGTTCAATTAGAGAAGTTTCTGAACTCCGTTTCTTCAGTTCTTAACTTTTTCAGATTTCATTTAAATGCGAACAATGGCTCCAACTTTTTATTCCTTATGACAGCAGCATCTAAAGTGAAACCTTTGCCTGTGGACCACAAAAGACCTTTTATGATAGTGCCTTTAATCTGAGGCATGGTATTGAGGACTGGTTTTGTTGTGTGGTCCCTCCCAGCCTGGTATTTCATCCACTTCAGCATCCCTTCATGAGCAAACTCGCTGAAGCCCTGCTTCCTCTTTATGTTTAGATACCCTGACCTTCTACTTTCTTGCAAACAATCTTTTCAACATTGCGTGTTGTGAAATTGGTCGTGTGGTGACCTGGTGAGGATTTTTGCAGACCTCAGTACCAGTTCAGTGGAGATTGTCCCCACTCCATCCTTACACTACCCGGGAAACAGCCCAGCGAAATCTGGCTGAGTAGTGGGAAGAAGGCTGGGAGAAGGGGCGTCAAAGCTGGAGTAGCAAACAGCCTGTTTGCTTCCTAGGGATTTATCCACAGAAGAAATAAAGATTGTGCATTACAGATTTGTCTCCAGCATTTTTTTAGGGCCAGAAAAAGGAAGCTTCTGGGTAAAAGTGCAGAACTTACTGCTTATGTCTGCTTGGATGGAGGCCTTCTTCATAGTATGAGCTGTTGGGATAGAGATACTAGACACAAGTGGCATCTAAATTTGCCACAGTTTAAAGGAAGCATAGCTATCTCCACAGTGCTTGCAAGGAAAAAAGAACCTGGGACTGATTTCTGATTTGAGTAAGTCTCTCATGTCCACACTGTTTAGGATTAGCTCCCAGGACAGCAAATTTGCCTGACAGAATGTTGCAGTGGTTTAACAGCAAGTTAGCTAGACAGGTTAGAGTTGAGCAATGTGGAGATGTAGGCTATTTCTCCTATAAGTGGTCCAGACCTGATATGGACAAGGGTTAAAGGCTGATTCTCACAGGTGTAAGGTGTGGCAGCAGGCTGTAGGTCCAAGAAGGACCAGTACGTGGTCAAGGAAACCTTGAATCCTATACAATGATGCATGTGTGAAATCAAGAGGCCCGGCATCTTCCTTCTTATTTAGGGTTCCCCAGCTGATATAGGTGTGTGAAGCACCCTCTATCCATTTACCAGACGCTATGTTTTGGTATGTGATTTATAAAAAACTTGTGGCTTTTTCATCATTTGGGGCCTATGTCATTTTTCACCTGTGGTTGGGATAACCGCCAGAAAAGCTTGGTTGTCAGCTGCTAACCAGTATGTTTTAATAGAGCACTGCTTGCCCTTCTGGGGAATAAAGAACAAAGCCATGATTTATTCAGCCCCTCCATATGCCTGAGATCTCCAATTTACAGTTTTCCACTGTGAATTGCTCGTAAGAATAATTCTTGCTTGACAGTTTGAAGTTCAGGGTGAAAGAATGCTCTGTGAATATTATTTTGGTGTTTTCTTTCCTGTACTGTTTGCAACTAATTGACCTTAATTCTTTCATTAACGAAGACATTCTTAGGAATTACTTTGGATTACAAATAAATGCATCTCTTTCTAGCTGCAAATTTTATTATTGCTTAATGCAAAGGGCCAAATAACAATGAATTGCCAATGATGGTCACCTAGTGTTTCCAAAACTTTCTAAATTGGTTAATTTTCTGCTATCAGGCTGAGTCCTAGTTAATTAAGATGAGATGTTTGCTTAGCTCTAGACATAAAAGAAACCTTAGTGACTTCAGCTGGGTTGCTCACATGCGTAAGCATTTTTGTAGGCTGGAAACAGAGCGCTCTGCACAGAGCTTATCAGCTTTCAAACACAGTTGGCTCATTATGCACTTTGCACTAAAGCCCCAAAGCATGCTTTAATAGTTAAATATCTGCACCTCAGAAAAAAACACATCTACAACAGAAGAAAATCCTTTACCAAGTGCCTAATTTATTTATTTATTTGTTAATATTCTCTCTATAGTTTTCAACTAAGCCTGTATGTTTGCAGTTAACTTGTCTGCAGCAATTTCCAGGAACAATTGCTGCTGCAGAGTTCAGTGGGAAGTGATCCGTTGCAGACCCTAATGAAGTAAAAAGCTCCTACCAACAGCGCTATGCAAATTTCTTTAATTAAAGATGGACTCTGGGAAAGGATATGGAGAACGTTTGCCAAACACTGTTCTCTGCTGGGCAAGGCCTGCCTGTAGCCTTGAGAACCCTGCAAGTCAGTGTCCTCATAGCTGCTGACTTATGCAAGCTTGGTAGGGAATGATAAAGAAAAAAAATAGTGTTACTCAGATAACCTCGAAGCTGAAACCATCTGGAGAAAGAACTATGGTCTGTGTGTTTCTGAGCTACTGTCCTTAGGAGTGCCATGAGGTGGTGCACCTTAGATTTCTCCCTGCTAGCAGGCTGTGCCCTTAGGATCACCCAGACAATGCACTGAGGATGACCCCAGAAAGGATGGGTGATACTGAAAAATTCACATTTTTTCAGTGTTCGTTTTATGGAACAATTTAATTATCTTTGATCGAATAAGTGGCATCAACTTTGCAAATGGAGCAGGGTGTCAAACACACCTAATGTCAAAGTCTTTGCAAGAAACATACTGAAAGAACATGTTGTTCCAGCCCTTCATTTTCAAAGGTGCTTCATGAAGTGAGAAGTGATTTTTTTTCTTTCCTGTTTGAGAGGCTATCAATGGGATGTGGACAGTAAAATCAGTTCCATGCTATTTGCTCAAGAATGAAAACCAGTTCTATGTTGATTGGGAAAACCTAACAGGGACTAGGGATTAATTAAAAAAGATTTCAATCTTTTCATACTCCCTCTTAATTGTGATGTTTAATCTCCTGATACTCCTCTTTTTTTTTTTTTTTTTTTTTTTTTTTTTTTTTTTCCCAAGAAACAGGGGGTACAGGTTTCAAATCTCCAAACCATTGAAATGAACTCTTTAGACAATGACTTAATTTACAAATCAGAAATAACAGTGGGATATTTTTCATCTCCAGAAGCCACACACGTGGTTTCACCTACCTGATCCAAGAGGTTCTTGAAGCATCCTTGTGTTTCCTCTCAGCTGCCCAGAACTGGGTTAACGCTATTTCCTTGGTGTTTCTGGGAAGTTTGCCAGAGCGCAATATGGATCAAATACTGCTTCCTCCTATCTTTCCTCTCCTTCCCTCCCCAAAACTGTACAGAAATATATATGAAACCTAATCTCAGCTGCATGGAGCAACAGGGGAGAAGCTGGTGAACCCTGTGTGCATTGCTCTGTACAATGTGGCATCCTCTGCACACTTTACATGAAAAAATATATCTAATGAAACATTCCAAGGAAAAATGATAATTTTCCTTTATTTTATGTTGTGAGTCTTTGGCCAGAAAGGCTCCAAACTCTTGAATCATGTAGTATATCTGCACCAAAGCACTATTGCCTCTCAGCCAGAATTCTGTGCCGGTTTGAAATGATGCTCCAGAAATTGCAGACACACTTCTAAATCATACTCTGCAGCTGGTGCTGAAAAATCACTATCAAACCAGCAAGCCAGCTGATCTTGAAATACCATAGGACTTCCCCAGCTCTTAAATGCTGCTTTAGATGAATGCACCAAGTATCATATCCAAATTCCTCTGAGTTTTTCAGTCTCAAATTTTTCTCTGAATAAGCAGTTCTGAGAAAACCTGTATTTTGTGCATTTGCTTTGGACTTAAGGGTTTTGCATCATTAGAGCTGGTAATAGAGCACCATTATTATCTGAATTCTGGCATACTATGTGGTCATTTTTGTATTATGTTCGGATTTGACACAGTTACATTTTTAATAAATTTACAGCCAGGATTGGTTTTGTATTGTATTGTGTATGAATATCCTGTTTTCTTTACACTGGAGGGAAAGCACTAAGCTATGCTATGCTAAAATCCTGTGCTCTGAGAGTGGTTTTTTTTTTTTTTTTTTTTTTAAATACATTTCTGTGAAAACCAACAGTTTTAAATCATGCTCGACTTCCTGGACTCAATTTTCCCTTTCAAAAACCCATTAAAAAAACTGCTGACTATTGAAGATGTGAAAAAGTTACACTGAAAACACTGAAGCATAAAAAAAAAAGGGGGGGGGGGGAGAGTGTTCCAGAGAATAAACACTATTGCAATATGCTTTTGGACACTGTCATTATTATTATTTTTTTTTCTTGGAGGGCTGAGAAGCTGATTGCAAAGGTCATGATCTTTATGGGTGACAATGACTGCAACGGTTTTGAGTTTGCTTGGTCATGACAATCTACTCCTTTAGATAACGGTGTGCAAAACATTTTTTTTTCTCTCTTTTTGTTCTTGTAAGCGTAATAAATATTTTTACCAGCTCTATTATTCTTTTCCTGCCCTTATAGCAGAATAATCAGTGATATATAAATATATATTTAGCAGTATAAGCTTTGAAAAAAATATATTAGATAGTCATGATTTCTTGTGCAAGCAACAAAACATATAACCTGAAACATCTAACACTAATATCAGTCTTACTCTCTGCACTCCTTTTTGGCCTGTACACTCATTGTTAGTATATTTTATATATATATATATATATATACATGTGCACATATCACACACTTCTTTTGGTCTGCATTTGGATTTTTTGTTAATGTTTTGTATTTATTTGTGTCTCAATGCAATGACTGCTGTTCAATAGGTTTTGAACTCGGCTTTTCAGAAAACTTGAATACAGGTTGGTAAAGAGAGTATTCAAAAAGTACAAGCACACTGTTTCAAATTTGCTGTTTGCTATTTTTAGGAAACGTGTGGAACTACAAGGGTTATCAATCCTTACCACTACAGACTACCTCCATCAGACTGCCTGTGGCTTATTTCCATTTTTTCTTCCTGTTACGGTGGAAAGTCTGTGGAACTTCAGGGACCTGCAACTCAACAAGGAAAGAGACAGGAGAGGAACATGTTCTGCTCTGTGCTCCAACTGACTGTGAGGACATCTATGATGAGGTCCCGTTAACTTTAAAAAGCCAGGGATGGCACCCAAACTGTCTTCCAAAAAACAGACTGCCAACTGTACTAAAGAGGGGAAAGTCACAGGACTGACGTTAGAGATCCAAGCCCTCTTGCTCTGTTTTCTGAGCTCTCACAGTGGGGAGCAGTGAAACACCATGAGCCTGCTGGCATACCACCAGGCTGCAGGTTGCAAGAGAGCATAATGAAAGTAGGAAGCTCACCAAACACAAACCTGGGTGCCTTCGATATGTATTTCATTTATGACCAATTTGACTACACGGTACATATCAAACCAATGTAAGGATCACTTCGCTCTGCAGTCTGATAGTGATCATGCAAAACTGCAGACCCTGTGGAAAAATGTTTTTTATTTTTAGTGTGTTTTTTGTTATAAATAAACTAATTTAGGTGTTCTCCTTTATAAGAATAAGAATTACTATTTTACCTACCTGACAAACATGAATCTCGAATGTGCTTTGTCCATGGTTTGATACTTGTTCTCCAGTCTTCCAGCACACAGCATTCACACTTCTTTTCCTGTGATACAGACAGACATTTTGTGGTACCATGATTCTGAGTTTTCAAACTGCCTGTGTCTTTCCAATCCTAACAGATCTATTACTTCAGTATAATGTTTTGTGCTTTCATTATGGCAATTTGGGAGATTTCGGGGTCGCTAGATAACTGTGTTTCCTTACACAGGAAATTCAGTGCTATGGCATTATTATGGTGAGGTCACTAAAAGATTGGACCAGGCCTTAGTGTCCATTGCCCCTTAAATCTTTCTGTGAGCTGTTGTTTCCCTCAGAAATAATTGACAATGAAATTACTGCGTAGAAAGAAATTCTTGATCAGTGCACCCCCAGGATTCATACCTATATTTAATGAACACAGGTCAAGAAGAAAAGAAAGCAAATGCAGATTAATGTTAATTTCCAGGAGCAATCTGTGCTTTCTCTGGTAGGGTTAAGGTGTCCTGCAGCTAGAGGAAGAGTTATGAAGCCTCTTTCTAGTGCCCATATATTTCTCTCTTACACCAGCCCATGTTAGATCTCCAGTGCATAAACAGCCTTCTCTCTCAGAAAACCCCAAAAAGGAATAAAGAAAAGGGATAAACTAAAAGCTTAATGAATTTAATTATTGTATAACTAGGTGTTTTTCCTGTCTTAAGGAATCCGCTTGGAATCCTGAGGTCCCTTTTTACCCTACTTTTTGTGAATTGGTCTTGCAAGTTATAGCCAATAAAACCACATTACCCTAGTAAAGATATCGTACAACAGGAAAAAGCAAAGCCTGTGGATGATTGCCTACAAAACAGGCTTTGTAGGCTACATACCTTACATTTTTACTGAGGAATTATGCGACTGTGGGCAGGTCAGAAAATTTTAAATATCTAAGTAATTGTTTATAATCAGTGCCTCAGATTCGTGTTTGAAAAAAAAAAAAAATTAAGAATTTCTCTGGTTGCAGGGCACAGGACAGTTCATTAGTAGGAACATCAGACTTACAGTTCGCACTTTCAAGACACGTTATGGAAACAGGTTTTCAAATCCTTTTGAAAATCCACTATTAGTAGCAAGTGTAGTCAAGCATTTCATTTATTACCAGTGCTAAAATAAAAATGATACCTTAGGGACTCAAGTGCTTCATATCTTTCTGTGTGTGAATATCAAAATGTTCATACTAGCTGACAGCTCTTTTCTTCAAATTAATAAAACCAGCCCTAGAAGTATTTTTTCCTACCCTTTAAAGGCAGGTGTCCAAAAATCTACAAAAATTCCCTGGAAATCTGACCCTTACAATGAGGCTAAAAGAAAGGAGACAGAGAAATTCTGCAGCTTTCTTTTGCAGAGTACAGATTTTCTAATTTTGGGGGCACAGGTCATAAAAATATGACATTTACTTCAATGAGGAGCGAGAAATGCACTCTGTAAGATGAGACTTCCCCTTTAAGTTTAAGTTTACAGAATATTCTTGTCCAAGGTTTTTGAACTTGAGGGGGACATACCAGATGCAGCACTCAGTCATATGCCTTGTTTGTGGTTAGCCACACAAAGCCAATTTTTTCAGAGCTAAGTTCTACTCTTTTTTTTTTTTTTTTTTTTTTTTTTGGTGTTGTTTAAAAGAAGAAAGACTGAACACAGCTGGTCTTGACATAAAAAATAGTCTTTGAAGATATAAAAAATCTCTATCCTATATTTTGAGCCCATTGCTATGAGTTTATCTAAGGAATGCTGGGGATGAAAAGGACCTGCTGTACCACAAAACACCTTTTCTAATTTGCTTGAACCCACCTGTACATTTTTCACCATAACACATCATTGTTTGTCTACAATAAAGTGCTTACCCAAAAGGGGTTCTTTATCACAAGTTTTCTGTCTTTTGCCTGTTATTGCCATGTCAGTCCAAGATTTTATGACATTAAAATCATGTTGCTACAGACCATGTTGTCACAGAAGGGTTAAGTTGAAAGGATACTCCTTTAAAGTTATCATAACAAATGAAAGAGGAAATGGGCCTGGAATCTGACATTTAGAGGAAAAAAAAAAAAAAAAAAAAAAAAAACAAACACACACAAAACAAACAAACCTTTGAGCACTGCAGTGGGGCATGGAACCTACTATTATTTGGAATTTTGCTTGTGAATCTTCTGTTTCCAGGCTTTGATTCCCAGCATGAACTTGTAGCATTCACTTTATTTTATTCCCCCCCCACAGTGATCCAGACGGATGCTTTGGAGCAGTGTGACCACAACCTCTCTACCTGGCTATGCCCCATCCACTAAATGAATCACATTGCTACACTTCTTGGTCTATATTTTTATCAAGGCATTTTGGGTACTTCAGGCTGAAGGAATGTATTTGGTTATTTCATTCCCAGACAGCAAGAGAAGTTTTCCTCATGATATTACTTCAGCAGCTGGGGTGCTTGCAATTGAGATCATTACTGTGCATGCAAGTCAAGGCCTTGGCATGGTACTACAGGACAAAAATCAGGGCCTTTCCTCGTTGGTCTTCACAGGGTTTCTAACCTGCTGAGCTGTTTTGTCTCCCACACAGAAACCCACCTGTGGCCACATCCCCCAGGCCCCTTGTCCCACTGCCTCTCCTGGGCAGGCCCCAGCCAGGCCCTGCTGAGCTGCGGCTCTGACCCAGCTGGCAGCAACCATTTGTTGTTTTTCCCTCAGGCTACAGCTGCTCAGAAGCCTCCTTGTACAAAAGCAGCTATAACTGCAGGCTTCTCCTCCAGGCCAGATGATTTGTACGCTTGAACTCTCCAGACTCTCAGTCGTGTGATCTGGAAGAGGATGAAGAACAGGCAGAGAGGAACTTTGGCTGAAAAGTTGTTCCTCTGGGCTCCAGAGCTGTTCCCTGACACAGACAGATCAGTCCCCGCATATGTGACAGGCAGACGTATTTCCTTCACATGAAGAGGCCTGCTTCTTTAATTTAGCAGTTGGAAGGTGCTGGTCTGAACCAGCAGCAGTGCCTCCAGCCCACGTAGATGCCGTTGTTCTCCTTGCACCAGCTGGCTGCGGGGAAATGGGGCTGCAGCTGGGGCTGCAGCAGCCTGCCCTGCAGCAGTCACTGCTGGCTCACTGTGCTTGGTCAGAAGCCTCTGGCTGTGCTACAGCCTTGGCTGTGGTATCCTAGGATAGTTTTCTCATTTCTTTTCCTGTAAGAAGTAAAGCCCTCTTTCTGGGTGTTTTGTCTGAAAAGAAATCTTGACTTCTGTTACCTTTAACTGAAGGATGTGAGAAGGGACACTTCAGGCTTTTTCCAACTGCATTCGTCTGACAGTATGCTTCCTTCAGGTGCCCCCATGAACCAATGGTTTTTGTTTCCAGAACAACCAACCCTGCCTATCTGTGGTCCTTACTCATTGGCCTCTAGGACATGAATGCGTACAGATGGTTCAGAGTAACCTAACAGCATTTTTTTTCCCTACCCGCTTGGAAGAGTCCAGGTTTCACAGTATCAAAGTAATGTGAATGGTCCTGTCCTGTGGGAAAGCTAAACCAGCAGATTCTGCTGCTGGCTTTCAGTAAGCCACTCAAGTGAGGAGGGAAGATGCAGTTGTGTTTTAAAGCATCAGTAGATTAAAGACTATGAGATGAAAATTTCTGCTGGCACAGTGACAACCTGAATCAGCACAGGGCTGGGCCCTGGCAGGGATGCTGCTGCTGAAATTTGCTCTCTAAGGCTTATTATCAGCTGTCTGTGGCAGAAATACATGGGGAAGTGCCCTGGCTGTACTAAAGGCTGAAGGTCATTTAAAAATAAGAGTTGAAAGTGCATTGCCTTTTCTGCTTGTTGATGTCAGCTTTGCGTTCCCATACCACAATTTGGCTACTCCTGATACACCTCTTGCATATAAAGTATTTTCCATTAAAAATGATGTCATGTGTATTCCTGTTTAAATCAAATAGGTTTCTCATCAGAGAAGCAAGAAGAAAATCATTTTACTCTGCAGTTCTTATGGCAGAACAGCTCATGGGGGTTCCCATAACCTCATCAGAAATGCTCCCTGTGACACTCACTAATTCTCTTTTCTGATGCCACACAGTCACTAAATCTGTGGATCTGGACCCCTGTTCTTGCTCTGAGAATCACTCACTGCAGGATACGACTATGCCAATAGTGATTAAACAGAACCAAACCTCTGCAGTGCTCCTTCTATCATCGCAGATCAGAGAGGTTCTCTGGTCTTCTGTGACTGTCCATACTAGCAGGTTAAATGCAGACATTTATACCGGTAAACAATTAACTTGTTCCCTGGCTCAGTTTTGGCCTTAGCTAATAAATGCTCTCCTAAACTACTTGTGGATAGAGTTTGAAAATTATAATATTAGAGAGACCATTCGTAACAGGCATTTTGCAGGCAGCCACACTGCTGCGAAGGCTAAGGGTATTGTATGAGCATGGATGAGAGCTGTGCCATGCCAATTGGCTCCAATGGCTGTGGGCATTCCCAGAAGCACTTGATTTACTAGGGTATACAGAAAATACACATAGCTTACTAGTACATAAAGGCTACAGTACCAGAGAGCCTGACTGTCAAAACTCAGGAATAAGCTTGGGTTTAGATTATGAGTAAAATAAAGACCTCAAATAGTCCCTGAATTTGGCAGAAGACTATGAAAATGCTCATATCCTAGGTGATCTCCTGTTAAAGAGTTATTCCATAAATCCCTCCATTAATTTTATTTTGGAAGCCACACTGTTTATTTTGCAACTCTTCCTTTCTTTCACCAGGAAGGTGGCTGTTCTTTGCCACCTTATCACCTTTGTTCTTTGAAACTTGAATTTCGTCAGATATCCACTTTATTTTTGGGATTGTGATATTGGGAGCTTCTCTTTTTCCATATGCATTCCCTGATGGACCTCCTTCCATCAGCTCACCGCTTATCCACCATCTAATTTGCTGAGGAAAACACTCCTCACCTTTTTGCTCTCTTTATATGACAGTGTTTTCTCCAAGTCCTTGATTGATTGCTCAATTGCCCTTCTCCACCTCTCCCACCTTTTTAGCCTGCTGCCTGGCACACTATGAATGTAGCCAGTAGGCAGACAAAGCCTTCCCAGAGTTATCTAAGGTTATAACTGTCATCCTTTATTCACCATGATATTCCTCAGTGTCTTGTTAGTGGCTTAAATTCAGCTTCTGTATCTCTATGTATTTGGGCCAGTTCTTGTTTGACTGAAGACTCTGTCAGTGCAAAAGTCTCAGCAGAAAAGATGGAACCAAATTTCCTGCAGCACAGTAGATAGGAAATAAGTGAGAATTGTCTAGCACGTAATCTTCTGCATAGTTTGAAAGAGAAAACTTAAATGGGTGTTTATTCTATAGTTCTGATAAGGAAATTAACTTGGAAATGGTTGTATATAAACATTCAGAATCCTTTTGAAGTGTGTGGAAAGGTATTCAGCAAGTGGAAGACTTCAGGTTTGCTGACCAACAGGTATAGCGAACAGGAAGGAAGTGTGGAAATGAACAATAATATTTAGGGGTTCTCAAGAGTAAGACTAACACAGGACTGCCACTGCGTAGGACCCAAGTTCAGAAGAGATTGACATACTTTGGGTGCCTGCACTGGAGCAGTGACCTGGAGTCACTTCTGAACATAGGACATGAAGCACAAATCACTCAAATGTGAATGCAATTGTATAGTTCCTGGTGTTAGTATTATAGCAATGTAAACCTGCTGTTTTTAAATGAAAACATTGGATTTTTTTACCGATTGACAGTTTTATTTCTTTTAAATCTGCTTTCTATGAAATGAACTCAGCCTAGATTCTCTCATGAAAAATTTTAGCATCTTATAACTTATTAAAGAGGAAACATTTTCTTCTGAAGAAAATTCCCAGCCTCTAGTCTTCAATTATTCAAAGATGCTTTTGCAAGTATCTAGATCATAGACATTTTGGAAAATGTTCTCTCTGGTCTATTCTAAGGTCTGGAATTTCACTGATTTTTTTCTTATTTCACCCCCTTCCTGTTTGAAATCTCAAACTGCAGTATTCTACTTGGGCTTTTGCTTTCATTAGCAGAGTGAACACACGTCCTACAAAATATCCCAAGCTAAACAGATTAAAACAGAAACAAAAACAAACACATAATAACAACTATGCTTTCATGGTAATTCAGAATTGCTATTTGAAATGCTGCACTTTATTTTCAAACACAGTGGACTTGCCAAAGCCTATGCAAAAAGCTAGAAAATTATTTTGTAAAGATTTCCTCCTTTGTAGTAATTACAAAGGAATAAATTTATGACAAATCACAAAGGAATACATTTGTATTGAATCACAAAAGAATACTGATAATTGTCACATTTTGATTACAAAGCTTGACTTGGATAAACTGACAAGTGAAATAACTTAAAATAGCTTTTCAGTCATTTTTTGGTGAGTTGAGTGCTTTGAGACTTGCATATTTGAGCAGGGAAAATCTGAAAAGCTGACGCATAATTTGTTTTAACTAAGATGAGCTTCTTAAATTTGTAGATTTAGTTTTTAGAAAATGTTATTTTCTTTTTTGGGGAAGCTTAAAACTGAATACTGACATTATTTCTACTAAAAAAACATGGATATATCTGACATTGACATGGACTCTTGTAAGATAATTTCTTTGCTTATAAGAGTTTGGAGACTTCTCAGCTTCAAATCCATTATAAGACCCCAGAATTACCCCCAGAACTCTTTTAAAACACAATCTTAGCTGAAATCTTTGAATGTGGGAGTATTGCTTCTGGATTTACATTTTCAAAAGACATTCCACTGATAGGAACAGAAAGGAAAACTTGATATGTGAGTACTTAGCTATAGGGGAGAGCAATATACTACAGCAATAAAGGAGAACTTACATTCAATTTACAAGAGCAAACAATGGATTAATATCTAGAAAAATGTGGAGAAAGTAATATTTCAGAAACAAGAGGGTAATATGCATTTTGGGTAACAGAAGGGTAAGTTACATCCTAATGGGAAAGGAAGAAAATATTGATGCTTTACTATAAAATTAGCTATGTTTGTCTTCATTAAACAATGCATTTTTACTCCCACAGCACAGTGTTTCCTTTTACATATATTCCTAAGCAGCACAGGATGGGAGATGAGATTGCTGTAGATAGGAAGAATGTATAATGCCATTTTTATACAGAAGAAAAAGGGGAAGCAGCTAATTATAGTCTTTTCAGTCCAAGGAAACCACTTGGAAGAGTCTTGGTCCTCCGGGAGAGACTGGGAAGCAAGGTAGCTGTCAGGATGGGTTTACAGCAGAGTGATCCCAGCAGACAGAGCAAGTGTGTCTAGATGAGAAAAGGAGGTCACATTTAGAAGCAAGCTAGGTAGGGTAGAGACAAAGACTGATCCTATTCTCCGAGATATGTTAAACCTGTTTCAAATAGCATTGACAATTAGTTTGTTTTGGGGGTGTTAAGGATGTGTTAACCCATATCTGACCTGTTTTCCCAAAACGGACAGAAAATTTTTGTTGTGGTGCTGGCGGTGTTTTTTTGGTTGGTTGGGTTTTGTTTGTTTTGATTTCCACAAGGAAACTGACAAAACAAACAAAAACATATCAGGCAAATGGTTAATTTTTGTGGGAAACTAATGTATTCTGAATGGTTTCCAGATAAGCTTTGTAGTAATATATTCCAAAGAAAAATAATTAATGAGCTTTAAGAATGCGGAAATTATGCTTGATCTGAGGGGAAAGCTCCACAGGAGACTAGGTAAAAAAGAAATAAGTAATTGGACCTTGACTCAGAATTTCTCACATCTGAAAGGAAGCCTCCTGTTCTGGGCTTTAGAGAGAGCATTCCTGGGGCTACAGAACACCACAACACAAGATGAGGAACCTAATAACTTTATCCTGGCAGTCCACTGCCCTTCCACAGTACCTTTCCTCTCAAGAAGCTAAGATGTTTTAACTTGCTCTGCTCAGCAAGGGAGTTAAATAATAGTTTCCTGCTAGCTAATCCAGGTGCAAAGAAGAGATTTCACAACCTTTGCTAAGGTCAGTGATCACATGCTCATGTCTCAGGCATCTCAGTCAGTGTTTTAATTGCTCATTAGCATGAGTAAGGGTGATACTGCCCAGCCCAAATGCCTGGTACATAGTGTTATATGGAACCTATGTGGGATGGCCATCAGTAGCCTCCTGATTTCAGAACTTCTGCTGATCAAACAGATAGAAGTTCAACAATATTAAAATATCAAATTAGTTCCTGGGGTATAATCTAGTTGCAAGAAGTAACAAATGAATGAAAGAGTAGAAAAAAGGGACCCATGGATAAACATCACCCATAATTACAGACCCCCCTTTGTAGGAAATCACAATTCAGTCATCAAAGTCTTCTCTGTGACATTAAGGGTTTTATTGGGTGGAGGAGCTGATCCCACAAACCATTTTTTGCTATCCAACAGCAAGAGCAAGTCCTTTCACAACAGATGTCAGTGGACCAGAGTGAAGCCAGATATCTACCTGGATTTAATGAGTGTCAGTGTAGGCGGATGGAGTCTACCTCTGAATCAAGGTTTTTGGTTCTAACTAGTCATCTCTTTTTGGCTTTTGGCAGATAACTTGTCCCCACAAGAGATTATGGACCCAGACTGGATCTTCTCCTCTCTTGCCACTGAAAAATACTAGGGCAGGTGCTGGGGTACGAGGCAGCATCATTTTATCTAGGGTCATCTGAGAGAGGGAGAATTAAAGGGGGGCACAGCCAGCACACCCCACACTATTTTCCCTGTTCTCAAGTGCAAAGGATGTTTTCAAGTTTGCAGCAATGATTTCTTGAGGAGGCTTTTAAAACTCAGACTTGTTTTTGCCCTATGTAAGACTGAAACAAAGCAATATTATTTGTGAGATAAATGCTAATTGTTCATTAGGAAACCTTCTGCCAAGTTTCAAACACTTTTGGCTTAGCCTGAGCTGCTGGAATGTGTATATTGGGATTTACTAAAGCAGAGAGAATTTCTGACTGCAGAAAATTACTTTTTTGCACTTAAACAGCAGTTCAAGACAAAATAAAGCTTCTTACATTTTCTCAAATTTCAGGAAATTGTAAAATGCTTCTTTGTGCTTTTTTAATGTTTAATTTTCCAGCTTTTCATAATAGCATAAATAGAGCTGAAACATTAAGTGTTTGTTTATAGAGGCTATGTTTGTTAGGGCCTGGTGAGGAAAGGAATCCTTGAATTAACTCCATTCACTGGTGTACTGGCACTGACGCTGCTCAAACACTTTTGAACCACACTCTGCTCAAGTCTGCACTCTTCATGTTGATTTCTAAAGCTTAAACACTATGTGGACCTTTCTGTAGCCAAAAAAGCCTTGCACAGATTTTCTCTGACACTGGGAAATCTCATATAGAGTTCCTCTCAATAAAGCTTGATATGCATATAGAAGTTACACTGCACTGTCTAATTTTGCAAACAGGAAAAGTTTAATGCCTATAAATGATATATTTTCTTGGGAACAAGAAGAAAATACCCTCCCCCTTGTGAGTCTTTTAATAAAGTACTAATTGGTTAATTCGAATATTTCATCAGCAAAAATAATTGTCACGTTCCTGACACATGCAACCTTACTGACTGTAGACAAGCTTTGGATCAAGCCCGATGTGAACCACGAGTCAGAGGTGCTGCTGAACGGATGGATCGGCCTCTCTTAGTTGCAGGGAGCATGCCTTGGTACAACAAGCAGTCAGTCGTTACCTGTCAACAGGCAGAGACATCCTTTTATAAAATTTAAATCGATTGCCCTTTAGAACAACCAGTTTTGCAGAAGGCTGCAGAGATAGGCTTTTGCTGTCTGTGGACCCTCCTACATGGCTCTTTAGAAGATATATAGGAATAAATTGTGTTTTCTGACTTCTTACAGTTCCTGTAACAGTGAGTGAGAGCAGTGATTTGTCAAGTACTAACACAGTTTCCCCTCATTGTCCTCCTCACTTAGACCTCTCTGGTGAGAGAGCTGACGTGCCACATGAGCAGCAGCTCTGCCCAGACAACAGGAACTTCTATCAGCAATAACGTCTTGAAGGGCTCAAGAACCCATTAAGGAGCAAGTACTCTCCCTGCTCTCTGTAGGGATGCCTATTCTCCTGGAGCTCAGAATATTCTTCTGAGCTTCATGTAGTTCCTGTAGGTTATAGATTGCTGTGCTAGCTGCTAGCTGTTTATTTGCTTTTTCAACAGCCTATTTTTGAAGGTATTTAAATTATATATATATATATTCATTTTAAAGACTCTGGAGCATGTTAAACTTTCTCAACATTTTGTTCAAATATTACAGTTTTAAGAAGGATACAGCATTCTGTCATCAAAGGCAACTGAATCTATCCTTAATGCAACTCTATAGATTTTTAGATGGCACTAAAACTAAGTTAAATTTGATCATAAGCTTTCAGAAAAACAACAACAACAACAACAAAAAACCTCTCACCATTAGTACTTTAGAATGGCAAAGAAGTGAAAAATCCCCTCACGGTTCATATGCAGTCACTGCTTCAGGTAAAACTTTGTTTCATTCCAGTTTAAATTACTTTCCTATTGCAGACAGCATATATAATTATCATTTGCTGAATTGGATGCTAACAGCACCTGTCTAGTCTCAGACGCGTAATAGAGCTGCGTTCTTAAGGCCTGATAGATTTTTTTAATTCTAACCTTACAGCCACAATTAAGGCCTAGCTGTGTGCAGGGTGTTTCTCTGTCCACACTCCTTTGACCTGGTTAGCTGGTTTAGGAACACCCCAGCTCCGTGCCAGCTAGCTCATTGTTGAGGTCACTTCTGCTCCAGCCAACATCCTCCAGTCACCTGAAGGCTCCCGCCGAGACAAACATTTGGTGATTCACCGCTGCAGCCTGGAAAGGCTGAAATTACCCACTCAGAGATTCATAAGTCATGAGCCTGTTGCTGTTTCATCACATGCTTTGCTCTGAATTGTAGACAACTTCCTTTTCTCCATTGTTTACCTCTGATGGGCCAGCAGTCCTTTAAATGATTCTCCACTACTTGTTATTTACATGTCCTCCCTAAATATTTGGCTCTGGGGGCATCACATGTTTTGTTCTAGGGGTGTGTGTGTGAGAGTGATTTAATGATTTGCTGGACAAATTTCTTCATGGAGTGAATCACAGTGCTCTGCCAAATCTTTCCTCCACCACTATCAGACAAAACAGTTTATTAACTCTAGCCACAAACGAGGACAATGTGATAAGAAAGCCAGAAGGAGCTTGAAAAACATAGTGAAAGATCCTATCTCTGAGAGGCAACACATACTGGAGTAATGCAAATGTGCAGGTCTGGTGTCTCTCTGGTTTCCAGTGCTGATCTTCATCTACAGATAAAGAAACTTACTATTCTTGCAGTAAGGTTCTTGTAAATTCATGCTGAAGATGATCCAATAAACATGAGTAAAAGCAGAGCTGACTTCATACAGATTATCTATGTGGAATATTTGATCATTTTTTTCCAGCATAGCATAAACTCTTCAAATATATCCAAAGTTAGATTTTCAAAAGTGTTCAACTTTTATGTAAGCAGTAACCAAAAACAAACAAACTAACTAACTAAAGGTTTCAAAAGAATTTTGCACTGTGTGCGCAGAAATCTTAGAAAAGCCATCCTTTGATATCTGATATGATGCTGGCCAAATACTTTGCAGGGAGCAGAAATTATTATACACAATAAGAACTTATATAATTTAGATTAGAATTAGATTTCCATCAGAAGGAATATATTTAACACGGATACTTGGGCTTTTTCTTTTTTCCTTCTAAAATCATGCTGCAGCTAGCAAGTTTGCATCCAGTAGAGGCGGTGAGCATATGAACCAACACAACTCACTCTCTAACAAATCTTGAATTTCAGCATAATGATTTACATACCTTTAATCAACCTTCACTGCTGTATCTGTATGCATCTGTTTCAAACTCTTTTTATGCATAATTACAATCTAATTTTGAAAAATATCTTCAAGGGGTTTCACAACCTTTGCATATTTAATTATCTATCACAGAATCACCCTTGCTAGCAAATTATATAATTAGACCAAGCAGTAGTAAAATACAGGATGTTTGATAAGGTATTTCTTTTCACAAGTCAGTAAAGGAAATTCAGTGTCAGACACATCCTGAGAAGATGGATGGCATCCTGCAATTAACAGACCTCTATTTTTTATAAAACGAATTTCCTTTTCCTACCTTCTCCACTCATCAGAATGGTATTTCTTACTTGTGGAAATAAATAAATATAAAAATAAAGGAGAGAAGTGGTTATTTTTTGAATAATTCACGCTAGATTTAGGTTAATCTCCTTGTCTGCTTTAGGGTAAATATGCCGGAGGGATTAGGACTGAACTGTTACCTCTACATTGTTACAGAGATGGTAAAACTGACTATGGAGACAGTAAGTACAGATGAATTTAGATAGATTTGGTCAGAGACAACTTCTTCCCCTCTGGTCCTCTGAAACAGCTGAGGACATTCCCTTGCACTTTGTGTGATGGACCACCTCACCATTGCCCCCAGAAAAGTAGAAGTCAGGGCTACTGTACTGAAGTAGCTCTTATTCTTTCTTTAGGAGAGTTGTGAAACCAGTTCACGATGGATCCAGGAGCAAATCCTCTCTGCTCTCTCACTAAGGCTTTTAACATAAATTATTAAAACCCACACATAGGTATTAGCATGTAACATTTCATACAGCTTTGATTTGCTGTACTCTTCTGCTCTGTATCCCAAGCTGCTCACCAGAGACTGAATTTCCTGAAAACTGGTTCCTAAATCAAAATTTTTATCTTGTCAGAATGCATCATGACTAGAAGGAGCATCAGCCTCTTGCATGCTTTACAGAATCCTCTGTCAGGCCACCTGCGCAAATTTTAGCAGGGCAGAGTAGTTTATGCAGCTCTGCTTCCTGAAAATGTGCTATCAATATTGCACTTTGTGCTATTTGTGAAAGAAGTGTCAATATTTTCTGAAATAATTTGTGCCACAACTGGTGTCATTCCCCATATCCAATAGTTTGGCTGTAAATACTACATTCATTTTTAGAACCAGATGATTACAAATATTGATATGTTAAATAAGTGGAGAATACACCTTAAGAATTAGCATTTGTTTTCAACTGAAGAACCGGGGTTTTTTGTTTTAACAGTGTAACACTGAGTAGCAGGTACAGACTGACAGAGGGCACACAAACACTGAAGATACTGGAGTAGGGGTATTCCAAGTCCAAAGAAGAATGGAACCCTATATACAAGAAGCATTTTCAGCTCTTTCCAAAATTGTATGTCCACGATGACATGAATTTAATTGAATTAAGATATACTGGTAATCATATTTTGTGTTTGAAATTACTTGTTTTCCTTCATTTGCCTTTTTCTCTCCCAGCTGTGTCCTCAGATATCCTCGGACTTTATTCTTTACTATGTGCATAAAAAGATTTGGAGAGCCACTCCTGTGATTATGTAGAGTGCAATGTATAGTCAAAACACTACAGATGAACCTATGCAAGATTGGAAAAAACAACAGTGGTACAGAAGGCCAGCTGGACAGGAGAAATACAATCACTGGGAAAACAGCTGTATTTAATCTTGAGATGGACAGTCATGAGGCATAGGCATTTCCAGCTTGGATTCAAGCAAAAGTAGTTTTGGATAGAAGTTCTAGCACATATTTTCTAAATACTGCAGTCCATTTAAATAGATACTGAAGACATCAGATAATTGACACTGATAAATTTAAAAACATAATGAAGGCAGTAACAGTTTCCTCTGACTTTTGCTTAATCAAAATCTTTCATATTCTATTTAGTTTAGATGTCCAGAAATTGATGTTTTTAATCAGATTCACTCAGCTGGATTTGAGACATTTAAGATGAGCATTTTCCATTTGCCTTACATTACTCACTTTTGGGAAGATCAGCTTTCTGGGACTTCTCCATTTGTTTCAGGGTCATCTTTTACTGACATTGGCTCTGCTTAGACCGAGACTTTTTGACATGAATATTGCGTAAAGCACAAATATAGCACAACACTGTCCGTGACTGCTAGCTCAGTGACAGGACTGGATGATTCCACTAAACAAAAGCAGGAAACAGTCAAAAGTATCTCGGAAGAAAAAGGCAGGGGGATAAACAAACAACCTTTTAGTCACCTAGTATGGCCAGAACCAAGAATACAAACAACCCAGCTTTATTTAGATCAATAATCATACTATCCTCTGACAAATTATTCTGATTTAAATTAGTCATATGTTAAATATGTCATATGTATCTGGGTGGATGAGGGAAAGGCTGTGGATGTGGTCTACCTTGACTTCAGCAAGGCTTTTGACACCGTTTCCCACAGCATTCTCCTCAGGAAACTGGCTGCTCTTGGCTTGGACTGGCGCACGCTTCGTTGGGTTAAGAGCTGGCTGGATGGCCGGGCCCAGAGAGTTGTGGTGAATGGAGTCAAATCCAGTTGGAGGCCGGTCACTAGTGGCGTTCCCCAGGGCTCAGTACTGGGGCCAGTCCTCTTTAACATCTTCATCGATGATCTGGACGAGGG
>CM021767.1:54389081-54506123 GCA_011076525.1 Nettapus auritus | reverse complement strand
TTAGTGGGGACTGTTGGTGTTAGGTCAGAGGTTGGACTCGATGATCTCGAGGTCTCTTGCAACCTAGAAATTCTGTGATTCTCTGTGATTCTGTGATTCTGTAATATATTTTCACAGAACCACTATATAAATATATAAAATATATTTTCAAAGAACCACTATGTTTTCTGTGCAACTGAACTAGCACATCACTGAACACAACTGCTCTGTAATAAGCAGTTATTCTGGAAGAAAACTGAAAATTCTCACATTATTTTTTTCTATCCAGTAAGTTTTACATGCTCCAGCATAATAACACAATTAAACACAGCTTTGCTTTTGTTGTTCCCCTGCCTTCTAATCCTAGGTCCATAACTCTATAGTCCTGATATCATTGAACATTGAGCAAATGATCAAAGAAAAAAATATCTACAAGCAACAGATTTGCCTTAATACTGAGTGAATCATGTTTCTTTTTGTATATGCCTGTTCACTCAAGTGTTAAATATTCTCTGAATTATAGAACACAACCTAAATTTATCCCTTCTGGAAAGACAGGTACTAAATCATTTATAGGTTGGGTTGTCCACCAAACCACTTAGAGAAAGTAATCTACCGTCTTGAAGCTTTCAGCAGACTTTCAAAATCAGCTCAAGAAATTATTGGAGTTGAAACCTGGAAAGACTGGGGAGGTACAGAAGCACACCAAGATTAGCTCTGAACCATATCATATTTTCTTAGAGTAGAAAAGAAAGTCCAATATTAGCATTAGATGCGTGTGGCTAAAATGTCATGCTTTTGTGAACTTAGATGGAAAGGAAACCAAAACATAAAGCAAAAATATATAGACAGTTTAGACACATTTTCTAAGGAAAAATTAACTTATGCAATTATGTTGAACTTGGGTGTCTGCATGTGAGCGTGCATCCTCATAAAAAATACAAGCCTCAGTTGAGAAACTGATTGCATGTGGCCTTGATGTGAAGAGAAGGAGACAATAGGTTCTTCCATCACTTAGCTCAGCCTTAAAATAGGTGCATTTCCAGTTTAGGAAGCAATTACAAACACTAACTGGAGTAGTGGTGCCAAGTGACATTTAAGTGCAATTAACAGAGGTAAGTATGGTCAGGAAAAAACAAACAAACAACAACAACAAAAAAAACCCAACTACTTACAATGCCCAGAAATGTATAGCAGCTTTTTTCCTCCCTCCCTCAAAAACATAATTCATTGACAGAGATAATACAATATTGCTTTTTCCCAGTTCTGTGAAATCTATACAACTGTGGAAACATATAAAAAAGGGAAAACTTTTTAAATCCATGCATTATATATATATATAAAAAAAAAAATTCTGCTCACTTGGTCATAAATAACTGCATTTCTGCTATACCTGTAAGTTCCTCTGTTCACTAAAAAACTAATAAAGACCTACACAAGCTGGAGAAAAGAAAAAACAACCATATAAAGTCCTGTCTGAAATATAAAACACGACATTTGATGCCAAGTTGAAGGTTAGAGATGTACTCTTTGACTTAAGAACTGAACATCTGAAACCACATTTATGGTTGATTCCTCCTACAGAGAGATGCAATTAGAAATCAAAAGAGGAACACAGCTAAATGTTGCTTAGAAGAAACTTCCTGGTAGAGCATCCTCTTACAATGAAATCAGAAAAAAACAAAGCAGGACAGAGAAACATCAGGAATCAGTCACTGCCACCTAGACAAAAGCACACGACAAATTGTAGACATAACTATGCAACTCAAGTGATGGAGAAGAAGACTGAAAACAATTTCCTGCTCCTTGTTTGGGACAGAACTATGAGTGATCACATTGTCTATTAGAAAAAGATTTTCCATTGAAACACAAGAAGCAAAACACTGCCTAAAGCTGTGAGGACAGAAAAGTACCTAAAATCTACACCATGACACTGTCCTGGGACACTGCCTGGCTCTGCAAGGTCGGCAGAGCACCTTAGTGAGGGGCCAAATCTGCTTTATTGCTGATTTGAGTTATACTTTATTCAATACAACAGACACAGAATGTTGAAAATCTTTGTTTTTCTAAAAAAAAATTAAAAAATCAGACTTTCTACACTAGAGAACAGTAGTCTGCTTTTAACCTTGTATCTTATTCAGAAAACATGGTTCAGTCATTTAATTAGAATAGTCTACAAACCATCAATAATATACCAACACACTATTTGCCATTTACATATGCCTGAGAAGGTAAAACCAAAATAAATATGTATCCTGCAAGCATACATGAGGGCCTGCATTGGTCCAGAAATATTGTCCACCAAAATATATTTTTACATCGGAAATTCCACATCTTATCTAAACTTTAGAACTCTAAAGAGAAATATCCAAAATTCTTATTTTACACATAGACGTGCATATAGTTATATTTCTAAATTACTTGCCAATTGTAAAATTAATCTTAATAAATAATAACTGATCATTTCCCATACACTGAATGTTCTTTATTGCATATTAGTACTCAAACATTTTAGTCATTTTAGTTATATAAAGCTGCTTAATTATAACCTTGATGAATGGTTTGTAAAGCTCTTCATTTATTTCTGAGTTATCCACTAAACTATATGAATTCTGTAGAAGGAAACAGCAGATCAGCAAGCAAGAATCGGTATCTGACTCATACTTAAAAATAAGTCATTAGTCACAGGTATGCTTGAGTGTCACCCTTGTCTTCAACATAGTCTTCATCATACGCAATACATCTGTCCCTGTACAGGAGATATTAACCATCTGCAGTATCTCTAAACTTGACTTTCTTTACATTCTCGCCAATACCAGTAACCACAGACAAGCATCAGTTTGTACAAATATGACAGCACTCATATAAAATTAGATAAAATCTAAAAAGCTATGGAATGTTTCTATTTTCTCTAATGCAGTCTGATGTTATTTCCTTACAGTCATTGAGAGAAATGCATATCTAAGACTTTCTATATACGTATTCTAATCAGCACTGTGCTTCTTAATTATATTGAAATGTATGTTAGAAAAACTCTGCAGGATACTATCACTATACTATGTAGGATACTACAGGCATTGGAAACGTAGGGAGAAAAAATGCAATCACCAGTCTTGACAGCTGAATCCAAATAAAATATAAATCAAGTATCAACTCCTGGAATCTGGAGGAGGTGGTCTTACATCAATGGCACTAGTTCTATTGCTGTTGTGCAGTAAAGGTTTGTGACAAAAGTACTTAAAAATTGTTTTTTTTTTTCTTCAATTTAGTTGTATAAGCTGGTTTTAGGACTATTAAATAATGAAAAAAGGTATGCTGTGTTACAGAATATTTATGTAGGAATGGAGGAGGAGTCTAAACCTTGGTATGAGAAAATGTATTCAAGAGTAAGACAAGAATATTAGAAAGAGCTGCTAGCTAGGGAATAAAAGTATTTAACCATGTTTCCTTCTTTAAGGGTAGCTATAATAAAAGACTGACACTGTGAATATGAAAATGACAGTAGGAATCTGAGATGTTGCTTTAGTATATTATATATAATATATAATAGTAAAAGTATTCTTTCAATAGAGATGGGAAGTCACATGGTCTTTAAGTACAATACTAAATATCTAAATTCACTATTCATTTTAAGATTAAACATCATTTGTGTTCCAAACAAGTTTTTTTTCAGATGAGGTTTTCAGCAGCTGTGGAAACTTTCCAGAATGTTGTTTTTTCCTTTCCATCTAGAATGAAAACCAAGCGCACAAACACTGGGTATTTTCTGCACCCTAGAAACTGAGGAGGTTAGTCAGCTCTGCTGAGCTTGTTTTTTCATTTTCTGTGACCTACCTAGAGGGAAACTTAGCATTTTGGGGTGGGTGGGTGGGAGGGAGTGGAAGAACCACCCAGCTCTTCTAGCTGTGGTTCCTGCCAGCAGCTCCTCCCTCCCATCCCCAGCAGCACCCACAGCCAGCTGCCGCACGGTGACAAGGCATCGAGCAGGGTGAAACATGAGAAATCCTACAACCGCTTTTCTGCTTATTGCAACAAAATTGTCGCTCAGAGTGAAACCCATTCAGTAACTGCATATAGACATTGAATCAAATAAATATTCTCATCTCTAAGCAGCATTATTTTTTAAGCAGAAATGCAATTCCCTAGTTACAAGCTATGTGCACCCACTGTGCACTACTGTTCTCTCTGCTGACAGTGCAGAGCGCTCAGGAAATAGATCCCAGGACTGAGTCTAACACGTTGGCCACCAACCCCCTTGTGCTTCACAAACACATTCTTAACAGGAATTACTCACTTATACTCTTCACACAAGCACTTCTCTAACTACACCTTCACTGGACTGGACACCACTCTTTGAAGCTCATTCCCTTGCCATTATGAAACCTAAATATTTCATCTCATCTTCCACCTCCCAACAGCAGTAAGATCCCTGTATGTTACTAAAGAGAGGCTACAGAGCGTAATAGCAAAGTGAGATACTTCTGAGCACGTTACATTCAAGTCCTTTTCTCAATTGTATCTGGTTTGATAATGTAGTTAATACTTTTGAGATGAACACCAGAAAGGCTCCAAGACTTCTCACATCACAGACCACTCAGCCAAGTTGTTTCAGAGTGGTCCCTTCATGCCCTTTTGTATTCCTAACTTCAAACAGGTTATCACCCAGCAACTGTTACCAGCTTCAGGTTTGGTGATATTTAAACTAAAGTGAGGTTAAACTTAGTTCTATTTTCCCTAGTTTTCAGAAGAAGCAATGCGTCTCAGCTTGGGAAAGGCCTAAGGTACACTGAGACAGTACTGACATTTAGTTTTTTAGCTAGTGAAACTGACTTCAGTGCGTACTGCAAAACAAATGTATCTGTGGGACAGACTATTTGGTTTGTAAACCATAAAGTTTATCTAGCAGTCTTAATTCATATTTTCACACTAGTCACAGAAATTCTGACTGAATTCCAGGTTTTAGGTCCAATTGACTATGCTACTACAAAGGTAAGCACTTTCACTCAAAAGTGAGCAAATTTAACAAAGGAATCACCAAGAAACAAAAAACCACACCACACTATTAATTTTTCCAGTGTGATAACACTTCTGGTATGGAAATAAAGAACACTAAAGCAATTAGTAGTGAGGAAAACACTAATGAGATTCCCATTTTTAAGCACAGTCAATATTTTAAACTTCCCATCAAAGGAACCACGCTTCTTTATGTTTACAAATGTATTTTCAAAATAGAAGTAGGAAAATACAGTAGGAGAGAGGAGCTTGTGGGCAGATCACTCACTCCAATTTTTCTCATAATTTTTTACAGTTCTCTCAGAAGTCTGACCTTATTTCTCTTACATTTTTCTTTCCAGAATTATTTTTTAATTTCTCAACAAAGACAAAAATAACAAATTGAATGCCAGTGAGCAATTCTCTTGATTTCTTTTTATATTTTTGTTCAGTTAACATCAACATCTGTCCTCGTTTTTCCTCATGTGTTTTTTTTATTCCCTGTCCTTCTCTCACAGCTTACAGGTAATTCCCCTCTTACTCCATGTCACCGGCTAATCTTCTCTGGTCTGCTTTCACTCGGTTGTCTTCCTTTCATTTTCTTATTCCTGTCCTCGCTGACCTACCTTAGAAACACACTTATTTTCTCTCTTGGTAGCACCTGAAAGTTTTTCTGCTCTCTACCTTGCATTGCTGGTGGTGAACACTCAAGTTATATAGCTGAATGTTACCAGATAGCTGCCTTCTGGGGACAGAACTGAATTGCTGCATCATCTTGGAATTAAATGAGCTTTGCACAGGTTTAAACAGCTCACTTAATCCCATCAGTCTTTTGGAAGTCCAGGCAGTGTGCTCAGCCAGATGTCAAACTGCAAAGTCTTTGCGAACAAACAAGCAATCACAGCCGGGGAGCACTGACCCAGATGGATCTTCGAAAATAGGACAGTTCCAGTTTAAATGAACTAAATCTATATGCAACTAAACCACGGTCCATTCATATTTGGGGTTTCAGAATATTTGAAAGCATGTTGAAGTATACTACCTTATTTCAGTTTGTCCCTAAAAAGAAAAAAAAGGAATATTTTGGGCAGCTATTGACATTTAAAACACAGAGAGACTGGCCTGAGCCTGCACACATCAGGGAACAATAAAACCATGATGATGGTTCCCACATATAATCTACACCAGAAGAGAACTAGAATAAGGATTAGATCCCTCCATTATTTGCTGAGTTCTTCAAGCTGTATTGATTTGGGGAACGAAAAGACAAACAGAAGCTCAGGTACATAAGTTCTGCAGAGATGCTCTTTCATTTAGTATTTTGAATATTAGACAATAATTTACTTACCAAGAACTAACATACCCACTCTGTAGATTTAAACAAGTAAGTCTCTGTAGTAACACGTTGGTCATCTTCCTTGTAACATATGCTGCACATAGGTCTTTGGTTTAGGAGATCAGTTTGCTTCTTGTAGGATCGTTCATTAAAACTGCAAAACAGCTAGTCTTCCATTTAGAAAACTACTTTCAAGGAATCCAGTAACCACTTTAGGTAGAAACACATCTGCCTCTATCATCCTTTAACATGAACAGATGAAAAACTGATAACAGATGCACTGGTATACAAAAATACAACAATATTTTGACATACATTACATTACTGGTGAACTGATATGAAACTGATATACTGATATAAAACTCCCTCTTAAAATATAAATGTCTTTGAGAAATCACAGGACTAAAGAACCTTTAAAAACATTTCATGAAACACTATTTCATTCTACATATATTATATAATCACCTAGAAGGAAAAACTTATTTAAAAAACAACAAATCAGAAAAAACAGTTTTTGCCAGATAAATTAACCAGTTTCCAAAAATTTAAAAATTTTAAAATTTTTAAAAAAAAAAAATTTTTTTTTTTTTTTTTTTAATATCAACTTTTACTTTAAGTCTACACTTACAACTCAGTCTACTTTTATAATTCAGATGAATATTACAATTATTTAATATTAGGACACTAATCGACAAAGGAAAATAAAACAACAGAAAAACCCCTGTGCAATATTGACTAGGATTATCATTTTGAATCCATAGTGTGAATGTTTTGTAATCATAGTTCAGAAAATAAAACAACATAAAATAAAATCTGTAGAGTAGGTGATGAATAGTTACTTTGCTGACTCATTCCAGATATATACACGAGTTCCACGTATGGGAGCTCCGCCGACTGATGCCAGCTGAGCTGATGCCAGCTGTCCAGGTGAGGGGAACGGCCCAAAGATCCTTTTATCCTTTTGGATGCAACTCTTCAATCAACCTGCTGCTAATTCACTGTGTGCTGTCAATCCAAGACTGCGAGTACCACACCACGTTGTTAATAGACTTAATTCCAAAATCTTCCAGCAGATGTCCTCACAAGGCAGTTGTGGCAGGGAGGTTAGGGATGTCATCATTTAAAAAACACTGAGATGAGAAGGTAAATAGACTTACAGTAAGGGCAATACACATATGTAGGCAGACAGAAGTATTTAATTAATTCCGAAGTGCCAAACTTAAAAAAAATAGGCAGCATGTTAAAAAACATAAGTCTGTCATCTTAAAAGCTAAAAAGTCACGTGAACAAATACATAACTAGCACATCTGTTTTCAGTAGCACATCTGTTTCAGTTTTGTTAGGTAGTTCTTTTATCTCAATTATAAACAAAACAGAAGATTGAAAAAATGATGGTAAAAAGCATGATCACAAGTTGCACATAAAAAGCAGTATAACAACAGTAATCCTGTCTTTCTCCCTCCTGTTTCATGTTAAAATGGACTCTAATTTTATCGTGTACTCAGAGCTGATGCGCAGCTTTCTACACTACTCCCTGGTGGCAATGACACACAAGTGTTGTCACAAAGCTCGTATTCTTGGAAGCATAAAATCCCTCAGGGATTTTAAGGGAGTCTTAAAAAAGGAACAATTTTGCTAGAAACAGTGATCCTTAGCATTACTATTATGAGTGGGAAGTTAGGATAGCACATTGAAAATATTTGACTTGTCCTTCTACATTGTGGGCAATGCATCCATAAGTAACCAGCCATAGGCACTGATGACTCAGTCAAGTACTGGTCAACAAACTCACAGCAGGGATTCTTTAGCCAGGCCTATCAGACCAGTATCACCAACCCTCAATCCATTACCTGCTTTAATGCAGATGTTCATGGCTTCATATATGAGAAAAAAATCATGGAAAGATGAAAGCAAGGTGATGAGCACCAATGACTCATCTACAAGAGCATATACAGAAATAAAGAAATAATACTTGGGGCTTATTGGGAGAACAATCAACAGGGACATGTCACTACAGGTACAGGTGGAAAGAACTTGAGACTACCCCAGCTTCTGAAATGTGCTTAGAGGGTGGCTAAAACAGCTGGGACAGATTTCTCTGCCACAGGTTCTTCGGTTGACCCATTACTGCAGATAAAGTCAGATAATGTTGCTGTGTTCCACACACTGAATAAGGTGAACGCTAGCATTATCAATTACAGAAAGAGAACACTTATGAAATCTTAAGAGAAACAGGTTTTGACAATATCTTGTCTGATACTTCAGACAGATATGTCAGATGTGCATGGCTGATCTTCTGCAGGCTGACCGTCCTCATTGTCAGCAATAGAAATAAAACCAGATATTTAGCTTGGTGTCAGTGAATGACCATCAGTGAACAACAGAACTCTCAAATTTCTGAACTAGTCAACACTTTGACATTACAGAAGCATCAGCTAAAGTTCTTTCTACAATAAGCCTGTCCTGAGAAAAGAAGAATGCAGGTCCCACATCCTGAAATGCATAGCAAATACAATATTAAAGCTATTAAACTTCTCCCCTCTTAACTAAACTTCTCTTCAGCTATCATCAAAACAAATAATCTCCTTAACCTTTTCATTGTGCTTTACTTAAAACAAAGAAACAAACAACAACAAAAAACTACAGAACAATGATCTGAAATCAACATTTGCATTTGAAATACAAGAGGACAAATACAAGTGAAGCATGATGGCCAGTTGGCAGCTATGACACGTTGTTAACCATTTGTTTGTACTTCACAACGCTGCCTCTCTCTTGAATCACAAGCTCCGCATCTTCAGCCACATAAAGAACATAATGTCTGCTTGGACTTTAATTCTTACTCTACTGTTTCCAAATACAGACTTGTGATGGGTACAAATACACACCTCAAACAAAGATATAAGAGATTCTGAAGCAAAAGTCATCATAACCAGCTTTTCCTCCGAAGTTTGGTTTCATTAAGTAAACATATCCCAGTTAAACCCTTTACAAACAATGTCAGCTATCGCAATCTTCCCCTCTTTCCCCAGAAAAACTGGAAGGATAACTGTACACATGTCCAAGAAATAGAGGATGTCATTTTATTGGAGGTCCACAGGTAATTGTATCACATTAGGGAGTGGAAGAATCTTATGGTATGGCACAACACAATATCTCACTCTAAACACTTAAACAGAAGGTTAAATGATATGCAATATGATCAAATCAGTAACTCTCCATCTTCTAGGCACCACTGATAAATTTAAAATAAACTTTAATAAATTGAAAAAATAATATAGTCCATTAATTTGTTTGTTGCACTGTCTTTAAATGAAACAGCACTTTGAAAGTCACAAATAAAAAAGCAGCACTTTCTCTTAATACCAACACCACCGTAACACATACTGTAGCGTGGCATGCAAATCCATATCTGCAGTCTTTTTTTTTTTTTTTTTTTAATTTAGTATTAACAAATGGAATGGTAATTTTCTACCTCAAATATTAGTAGCATAACATGTAAGTGCAGATCATTCTGGCCACAAGTGTGGTAAGCCTTAACAAGTGTGTATTACAAGAGCATAGAACACAGAGCATGACACTTACATCCAAGAATCTCTCTTTCGTACTGTACATGGTCTTTGTTACAGGCTGAATTCCAACTTGCTGTACCCAAACTGCAGGAAACAAGATTATTGACCATTTCTGGTTTTGCTTAAAAATAAGATACAGTCACCATCAAAGCATAGCTATTAACAACCTGGTCAAAAAAATGCTATAGCTCCAATGGAAAAAATAACTTGTCTTTTTAGTAGACTCCATTATGCGATAAAGTTTCCACTATAGCCATGTTATGAAGTCTTACAGTGGTACTGCAGCGTCATTCCTGTTAAAGATTTGTAGAGACACCAAGAAGTGGTGCAGTGTTCATAAAAGCTGTTCAAACTGAGCTAAGCTTCACGAGACCACGTACTGAGTCTTCATGCAATGAATCCTGGCTGGCTAGACTCAGGACGTGCATTGTATGGCTGTGTGTAATAGGACTTCCACTTGGCAGCATCCCAGGGGGTGACGGAGCTTCTTCAGGAGTAAGAAACTGATGGCCCTCGTGTTCCTCTTTTAAAGGTATCATGTCTGTCAAACCTGTATCTGATGTGAGATTTGGCATGGAAGATGGTGGTGTTGGTTGCCCTAGAGTTAGAGTTGCACAAGGCCCACTAAGAGAAGTCTTTCCAGGTAAAGGTAGCTCTTCACTAGTTATGCTGGGCTCACTCTGTAGTAGAGGGGTGGCAGCAGCCTGCAAAACGAATTTAGTGCTCTGAATGCACTGGTCTTGGTCACACTGTAGAATGGAAGGGTGTCAAAATTATAAGGCAAAGAAAACAGGGTAAAAAAAAGGAGGAAAATGGACAAAAGATATGGAAAAGAATGGGATGTGAAGAGAAAAAGAGAGAGCCATTAGTATCATTCCATGGTTAGCCACCCACAAATCTCATTGCATGCTACCCAGGAAAAAAAACCATGCATAACTAAGCCGATGATTTGGATTGTTATCAAAGTAAATGATAATAAACGTTTACAGCGTTCATCTAAGAGATTTTGGTTACCTCCAAAATCCTTACTTTTATAAGTACTGTAATTTAGATACTTTGCTTAGTCTTGTTCAAAGCAATCTGGAAAGCCTAGCTGAACAGCCCTTGTGTAACTCACTGCATGGGGCACCTCAAAACATCCCCAGCTGCAGGTGAGGGAAGCAGGCAGGCGAATCAGTTCTGCTCTACTCATTTTTATCCTTGAGTAGCTGGCAGTTCAGAGAGGCCCAAAGGCAAAATTCAAGCATCATTCCAGGGTCAAAAACATGAGGCATGTGTCTTGTTTTACTGGTTTTCACATGCAGGAATTAAGGTGCTATGGATGTTTTCCAGTACAAGAATTCCTTTGATGCAGATGGTTTTATATAGATATAGGTGTCGACACAGCCTCTGTGATTACAATTTTTATTTTCCAATTTAATACATTATATTCTTATTTTGGAAGACATGTAGAAATAAGAGAGTACTGCATATTTATTAATTTGATACAAAAACAGCATTCATGATTTTTAGCCTGTTTCTTTATTAATTTAATCTTGACAATATAAAGAGTCAAGCTACTAAATAAAAGTTTTCTGGCAAGCATTTTCACTGTAGCAAGCCAAATTCAGCATTATATAAATCCAATTAAGCTCAGTGAGTACTACCAGGAATGCTTTCGGCTCTGCATCATTCCTACACACCATTTATACAAAGTTGTCATTCATTCCTTGAGATGACAAGACAGGCGGGTGTTTAAGCTGGCTAGGTGACTAGTAGATCTATTGCCTAATTCAGTTTAAGTTCTTCTTTCTAACTGGCATGGTTTTTGAGAGCTTCCAGACAATATATATTTAATATAATATATTTAATATATTTATATTAAATATATATTTAATATATATTTAATTCACGGCCTGATCAATTGTAACATCTGCAGATCTTTAAAATCCTTTTTGATTCATTTGCCACACTACTGTTCTGCTGTGCAAGAGAAATGCTACACTGATTGAATAAAGCTATAAATCCAATGCAGTATAGAAAATTTGGAAGCAGAGTAAAAATAAATATATCCTGAGGTAGGACATGCCTATTTACGATTATTTCAAGGATTCCATTAAAGATACTCTACTTTACAACTGATTTCCTCAATCTACATCAAATTACTGTAAGACTTTACAAATCCAACATCTGTTCAAGATATTTCCAATCATCAATAACCTAGTAATATATAATAATAATAACTAATAATAATTGCTACTGATACTGCAGCAATTCCCTAAAATGCCCATTATTTAATAAGCCACTGTGATATACATTACGCAAACTCAAACAAAGACTTTGCTTCCTCTTGTCTGTGATGAAAACCATCACTATGAAAGGTTCCTCTGATATTTTCAGGTCCTCTGATTCTACAAGTTAATTCCATAGGTTAATGGTGGATGCACACACATTAAATTCAGACAGAGTGCAAGCTGACTGCTTGGTTACAGTAGTCAGGTAGTATTTTAAACACATTGAGTTGTTTAGGACCCTGAGACCAACTACTTTCTGACAGGCAGAAGTCTGATCTTCACTCAGTTATGTATTTTCCAACACTTATGCTTTCAGAAAGACAAATGCACTCACTTTGTTACATATATTTTTTTTTATAAGAGTTTCAGGCAATTTTTTGCCCCCACAAAATTATGAACAGCTCCAGCCAAACAATTTAAGCAGTCCATATAACTTCATAGAACCATAGAATGGTTTGGGTTGGAAGGGACCTTAAAGACCTTCTAGTTTCAGCTGCCCCCCCCACCATGGGCAAAGATGCCACCCGCTAGATCAGCTTCTGCAGAGCCCCATCCAACCTGGCCTTGAACACTTCCAGGGATGGGGTAAATTTCTGAGGGATTACTCACAGGCTTAAAGCCAAAACCTTGCGTAAGCACCTTACTAAGGAGAAAATTGTTCAGGAGTCTTTAAAGTCATGCTTTCAATTATTAATTCACTGTGAATAACTCACTCTTGATTAATATACTTATTCATCCCCGCTCATTTAAATTAAACCATACCCCTTGAACTAACCTTCCTATGCAGACCTTAAAAATCTGTTAACTGACTTTTCAAACTTCAAAAAGACAAAATCCATCTGCTCTTAAAAGCAGTAGCTAAAGTGCACGTTAAATAACAAAGGACTGCCCATAACCACTGGGGTACATTGAAAAAAACACACCAATCTTAGCAGCTGACTTAGTGCTTTAGTGAAGCTTCGGCACTGATCTTCAAAAGCTAATCATTACTTAATGTGTTCAGGCAATACAAATACACAGCTTTAAAATAGCTGGAGGTAATTTACTTGAATTCTTTGTATAGTCTGAATTAATTTTATTATTACTGAACTCTACTGCATTTCAACATCGAAAAGATAAAGCAGCCTTATAAAGCTCCACTAAACAGAACGTTACAAAACTTTTTCAGGTACTGTATCTCTCTTCATTTTCCACGGATTTGTGACTTCCCTAAAGCCTCTGATCTTATTCAGATACACAATTTCAATTTTTATTTTTTTCTTTCTATTCTTTATTTAACGAACAGTGATCATCATGAAGTATCTTACGTAAACAGAAGAGGCTGTAATCAGCTTTCATAAGTGATTAGAGTTGGTGCTTGTACTAGAAAAGGTAGATGTGTTAAATGAAGCTCTCAAAAACATATGATAAAAAGAGCACATACTATACAAGCAAACTATTCTGCAGCCTAAACAGCTAACACAAAACTAAAGAAATAAACCACATTTGTTTATAGGGCTGGCATGGTGGTTTTTCCTGGATTCCATATTTGGTTTTGAACTAAATGAAATCTATGAGCAGAAATTTGTCAACAAGACAATCTTGTTAACAAGAAAAAGGAAGCCAAGCTCTGAAATCTAAGTAGTTAAAAATCTACTGTAAAAATTATTCCACCAGTACCTTCTTACTTCAGATCTACTGACTTTATTTTCCACTTGCAATTTTCACTGTTTCAGAGGAACAGCAGATTCCAAAGGTAAGACAAGTTTAATAAATTCTACAAGTACAGAAATTCAATTATATATATACGCATAGAAAATTTCAGCCATCTCTATTTTGCATTAAAAGGCACAAACCAAAGCAAATTAGACAAAGCCGAAAATTCTGAGTTTATTTCACAAATAAATATAAACAACTCTGCCTGAAACAATATTTTTAATTTTGTTTTTCTCAAGTCAGCTTTTTCCCTAAGCTACAAAAAACATACATGTTAACAAAGCTCTTGAACATGGCAATATGTTTTTTCACATTTCTAATGCTAAACCAGAGGTTGTTTACTTTAAATTTAAAATTAACTTTGTTAAAATTTTTGTAACACTGGTAACATTAACAAATTTTTACAGTTCTCAAAGGTGGAGAAAAAAAAGTTGAATTATCTCAGCATCGCTGAATAAAGTACAAACACAAAAGAGATCTGAGATCTCACAGCACTGACTGACAGTGCTGAGCAGTAACAGAAAGGATGCTGAAATACCATCCTAGATGGATACAATAGATGGGTAAAGAGTGAAGGAATGGCGCTGCATAACTATTCACAGGGGCTGTAGGATTCCACACTCAGAGTCAGATACTGTGCAAAAACCAAGCCACAAGCCCAGCAAGACAGTGGCTTCACTAGCAAGAAGTACAGTGCAATAAGAGTGGAACTATGAAGAGAAACGGCTCTGATGCAAAGATGAAATCACTTCTCTTTCAGGGATTTTACTTCAGACTAGCTACAGTTTGTTTTTACGGACTGAGAGCATGGCTCTAACCATTCACTATGAATGGTTAGAACGCACTGGGGGCATTCCAGGAGCACATCTTCTCCAAGCAGCACAGTCCATGTGCTCTGATATTGCTCTGTGTTGGGAACAAAAATGCAGCTAATATGCAGGATCAAAAGAATTGCTTCTTTGCAATTCAAAGCAAAATATTAAAGACAATTAACTGCATGTGCCCTTAATCTGTTTTAATTATAAAATGAAATGCTTTAATAAGAAACCTCTATCAACCTTGGCTGTAGTAATGCTGACTTGGTAAGATCCCTCAATTCTGTCTGGGGTGATGAAAAAGCATATTTGTCAAGTGCAACAGTAAATATTGAAGGAAACACCTGTAAAACTCTCAGCAAAGTGGGAGATCCTTGCTGATCCTTGCTGATCTTTGTATTATCACAGTAGCATGCTGGGATTGTCAGTTAATGTTCCCTGCATCAGCTGGATTCTTTTTTTCCAGATCACTGCTAGAAATACTGATATGAACATTTGGGAGAGGACTTGCTGCATGTCTCACAGGTAAGAAACTGCTGCACATGTAAAATAACGGTTCCTATGATTCACAGTGGTATGCGTAAGAAAGAAAAACTCTCTAAATAAGGAACTTGTATATGGAAAAGGGAGAACTGGGTATAAGGTAATTTGGCACACAAGCAGCTACCTAAGCACTAAGAAGATACCTAGAACGCAGGAATGCAAGTAAATTTATTTAAAACAAATAAATGAACGTGTCCTGATACAAAGGCAGATGGAAGTAAAATCTAGCACTTAAGGCGTTAGAGGACTCCTAGAGACGTTGTAGTAAAAATAAACCAAACCAATTCCTCTTAAAATAAAATGTACACGGAGTGAGATGGATTCTGAGTTTCTTCATAACATTACTAAAGAAAAGACCCTCTGTATTAAAACCAAAGGATCAACTCAGGCTTTTAAGATAAAGGTAAGTACTAGAGAAGTCAGATTCAGGTAACGGTAGCTGATGGGTTTATGCTGAAATAAGAATCTTTCCATAATACAGATAAAATTAAACTCTATAATGAAAAGGGAAAGAAAGAATTGAACATAATTAGAAAATTATGGTTTCATAATGGTTGAGGTACTGCCTGTCATACAAAAAAAAAACAAAACAACAGCAACAACAACAAAAAGCAAACTCTTTAGAACAAGAGGAAAGATGCTCAGGCAATTAAACTAATGAAGAGCTTGCAATAAGAATGCTATAGGGAAATACTTTGGAAACATCAGATCTACAGATTATTAGGTCTAAGTGACCATGCTTGTCACTTGGATAAGGATATTAAGACAGTGGCTAATTAATTTACTGGATTAATTTAAAATTATGTTGGGAAAAAGATCAAAAACACTGGAAATATACCAAGAAAAAAAATTATATGTGGTACCAGCCTTCAGGAAAGTAAATAGAATTTCATCCCTTAGTAGAATAAGGTAGATACTAAGAAGAGAAGACTATAAAAAGCTCTTTTTTTTTTTTTTTAATGAGATCTAAAAAAATTACAAAATAGTATGGGTCTATGAAACCCTGATGATAAGAAAAGCCCTGACTTTTGAGACTGTGGCAAACAGAGTCAATAGCAAGAACAGAGTACTGCCTATATGAAATATTTTAAGTTTTAAAGGCAAAATTATCATAAAAGCTTTTAAATGTAATAATAGTGCCTCACAGATGGTATGCTGAATAAGAGAATTTATTGCACTGAAAACAAGTGTCTGGCAAATTTCAACGTAGATTTATATCTGTTTTGAACTTAAATGCAAAAATGATGATCTGCTAGGAGAAGTACTAAAATAAATGAGAACAGAATATAATACTAAGTAACCTCCAGAGACTTAAGAAATGACCAGAGGCTGGTTGGATGAGGCATAAGAATTCTATTTAGAAAGATACCATCCAAGGGGTAAAAGATTTGAGGGAAGGAATGGGAAGAGGGAAGGAATGGAACAAGAAAACACAGTGAGAGAGCAAACGCTCATTAAAATCTTTAATATCAAAATGCAAGAGACATTTTAGCACACTAGTATAGATTTAGTATAACGGCTAGAAATTAAGAGTCAATATAGACATAAGATGTAATGCATTCTGGAATAAAATCGTAGGAGACATGCCATAAAGGTGTACTGGAACACACTTCAGATTTCTGATAAATGACTTCCTGGACTCAGAGGTAAATTGCTAAAATAACATTATCATCTCTGGTGATGTATAAATGGCGAAACCTCTGCCTATTTAAACAGTATTTATGGACTAAGACTCTGACCTACATATGATCTTAATTTAAGGAATTTAACTTTCTTTGTCCTTTTCTGAACCCATACAAGCTCCAGTTTCAGACTCAGCTCCTTCAATCAGCCAGTTCTTCGGGGCCCACCTGTCTCAGCTCCAAGAATGCATTTTTCAGTTTAGGCCTCTGTCTTTATTTCCAAGAGGCATGCAACCTTCCAGAGGGGAAGATGAAATCTTATTCCATGTATTGCTTAACCTTTGTCAGTGAGGACAGCTGGTAAAAAGGAAACCTCTTCTTCCACAAAGACTTTGCCTCTACTGTTCTCCATCCACTACAGTCTTGGGCTTGAGCCAGTCAACGCTTTAAACTTTAAGTCACCAAAGGAAATTTTGATTTTCATTTCTGAACTCCCACCAAATGAAATTCTAGAGAATCTTGCAGAGATTCCTTCTCCAAAATAAATGAGATGTTGTGTGCCTTTTTTTTTTTTTTTCCTCTGCCATGAAGTGTACTCCACTGCCTTTCATTTGAGAAACTCCAGCAGTCTCTTTTCAGAGGAGAGCAAGTGAATGGCTAGTGTTCCTAGCACTGCTGCACCCAAACTCCTGAAGGAGTATCTAAGATAGTGTACCGGGAAGAAAGATGAGAGAGACTGGTAACGTAAATCTTGGAAAAGCAATAGAGGTCACTTTGTGGGAAAAAGTTTTAAACAGAATGATGAAGTTTTACTTGATTATGTCTAAATTTAAATTGGAATGGGAAATCTGGTAAACAAACAGAATGGATGAAAGCTAAGCTAGCAGTAAGGTGAATTAATTTTGTTTACACACACAAAAAAAGTTCTATTATGTGGATAAGATCAAGATCTTAACTGTGGATTAGGGAAATCAGTTTTGTTGTTTGCTGCTTTGTGAGACAGGAAAGAGAAGAACAAAGATAGGTACAAGGTCCGCTGAGAAGAGCAAAAACATCCACCTTAGAAAAAAGAAAAAGGGAAATGTGAAACAAGAACTAATAAAAGGCAAAGTTATGTTCCACTACACTGTTGCCAGCAGGAAACGCATTTATAATTTCTTACGCTTCAAACAATTCAGGAAAGAATGTAAGACTAAAACAATGCTAGAGAGATTAAGCAGGTCTTTAAAAGTTTGCAACACAACAATGGAGAAATTTTAACGCTAATATGCAGCTGCCACTAGAATCTGACTGGTCTTCCATAGAGACCAGGAATAACACCCTGAGATGAAATGGTATCACTGTCTCAAAAAGTTCCTCCATACAAGACATGGCCTCTTACATTTTTAAAACTTCTTTTGTGAGATCATTTTCAGGAATGAAAGCTGCATATTTCAAAGCATCTCTAATAATTGTTAAAGAACCTAAACCTTAATTGGCTTAAGTACCATGATATAAGGATATAGGAAGTTCAAATCCTTGAAGAAATGCATTTGCGTGTTTACAGGTACTACACTCTAAAATCATAACAGCTTCCTGTTTGACAAATACCATACAAGATTCCTCAATTTCTAGAGACAAATTTAGACAATCTTCTAACTAACTGAAAAAAAGATTTGCTCATTAACATCTTATAATGATAGTATCTTCTTACAATGTGAATTTAATTGCTATAAATGTTAAGATAATTTAATGCTAAGAACTTACTGAGGGCTTATGATCATAAAAAATTAGTCTTGACAAAGTCAGGAAGTTTGGGTAAACCCTGAAAGACCTCAGGCTATTTTTAAGTTTTGCTTTCTTTTCCTTCCTTTAACTTCCCCTTCTCTTTTCAGAGTTAATTTTTTGAGCAAAATTTGCACAGAGCATTACCTTGTTCTGCACAGACGCATCTCACAGAAGATTCGGCCTTAATGCGTCCCTAATACATTTTCTCACTAAGGAGACTAACTAATCTTCCATTTAATTCTCAGAATAATAAGCAGAAACAGGTTTGCAAGTACAGTAAAATTTTTATACCAGTTTACCAGCAACATTAAAACTATCTGTCTGGGAAGATGTTAGAAGGCTTTGTGGCTTCCTCCTTGTGGCAGAGGAAGGGGGTACATAACTCATGGCTTCTTTGACAAAATCTTAGAACCCATGATAACGTAAAGATAGGTGGGAAACAATTCAGAAGTAGGCACTTATGTAAGATTCTTGCATTTGGAAAAAGATCTCTTTCAGTTATTCTCCTTGGCACTGGAAATCCTAGCTTCTATTATAATAGCCATTGCTACCAGCCAAACAAAACCAAAAATCACCAGTAAAAGCTATTGGCACGGTTTCAAAAATGTTTAAAAGTTTTGTTGTTACAATCCAGTTGCTGTATTTTGTTCATTGGAAGTTCAATGTCCTCCTGCTCTTTATTCAATACACTTCTCCCCTAGAAACTCCTCTTTGTTCATTTTTGCTTTTAAAGCACATTAGTCTACGCAAACCTGCAGAGTACAAGCAAAGGAGGAAACACAGTACAAGAAAAGTGCTACATCAAATGACAGTCACTTGGAAACTGATGAACCAGAGCAAGTCCATAATACTTGAATATTCCAGTTCAAAACACAGCATGTGTCAACAGTACAAGTCAAAATGCCGGTATATTCAATAAATCAACAGCGTAGAAAAACTTTTTTTTTAAGAATCCATGAGCATTAACTATTACACTTTGTGAAACACATTAAAAAAAGCCTTGTTTGTCTTTCTTTACTGTTAATAAACAAGTCATTCTACCCAGTCTCAGCTGTATCCAGTTAGTTATTACTTGATTAGTTCACATGAAAGTGGAGAAGGAAAACATTCACAGGGATCTTGATGAACACTATGGGATGATTCCTACCATGTTGCTCTGAGATTGTGTGGCCCCATACATAGTGATGCCATTTGATGGTCCTGCTAACTGGGGTGTATCTGGCTGTATAAATCCTCTTCTGTCAATTAAACTATGGAATAATCAAAATAAAGAAAAAAAGAGTTAGAAATATTTCAGATCAATAACTCTCTCCTCAATTAAAGGAAAGAAAAAAATATAGCATACAGCAAACCTTAATGCATTACCAATAACATCAAATTTCCCTCTTAATCAACTCAAGAAGTTTAAGACTTAATTTCTACTCATCATCAAAGTAAGTAATTCCTTGTAATACTACTCTTCATATAGTTACAATGTGCTGCTACTTCTCTGGAGGTTTATCAGGGACAAAAAATTTAGAAGCTGACCAGCAGGTACCATGAAAACATGCATTTTAAACCACAGGTGTGAAAACAAATTACAAATTACAAATCTCATTAGCGCATTTTGAATCAGAATCTATTTTATTTTTTTTTAATTATTATTTTTATTAAATTATTATTCTGTTCCTAAACCTCAAAATTAAAGCTCAAGTCCAAAAATACTAAGTTCTTAACAGCTAATTAATCACAACTTTTAGAAAGAAAGAAAGAGGAACTTTTGTTTAGACAACTTACTTGCCAGGTGCTTCAAGACAGCTATTTAACACTACTCATAGTGCTCTACCATTCTTATCAAATTAATGTACTCATAAGAAATTTGAAGAAAAAGAAAGGGGTTTGTGGAGAAATTAATAGAAAGAAGTAAGAATCTACATAAGTTTATAAAAAAAAACAATGAATGGAATCACCTGGCAGCTAAAGATTTTCAAAAAATTCCACATACAATTTTACCCTCAGTTTGAAAAGTATAAGAGTTACTATGGTTTTGCCATTTAATAATCATAAAAAGCTGAATATACAGACAGTAGTACTGTATTCTATGTATGGATTAGCTCATATCACTTCTACTCAAAATAAAAACTTTTCAAAACTTTTTTTGTTTATACTTCAATTCAAAGATGTTTTAATTAAATATAGTTTCAATTATAGTTCCATACATTTTAAATTCGTAAATGACAATGTTATTTTCCTGTGACATGAACAGTGTTGCTTCCCATCTGTGAAACTGCAAGCTTGAGAAATCAAGAATGCTGTAAAATTTTAACAGACAGACAGATGGACACACACACACCCCCAAGAAAAAAGAAAAAAGAAATACTCCCCTTTTAACACAGGATAACAAATTTTAAATGGAGGTTTTATCCTTCCTGTTACCAAAACATAAGGTGTTTTAAGCCGTTCCTGTTATAAGAGCTAAAGTCAGAATAGAATTGGTTTTATTTGCTGATTTATGGAACCTCTAAATCCCTTTTAGGTCAAGATAGCCTCAATTTTAAAAGATAAGAACAGGACGTACAGAAAAAATCTAAGGCGTTTTCCCTCTCCAAAGCCAATGATGTATTCACCACTCAAAAAACAATTTAAGCTCTTGTCATGAAACTCTGCAGAACAGCTTTTTAATGTACACTCAGAACACTTAAAAATCCATCTGAAATTAAAATCCGTCTTGTGGAAAGCACTCCTTCCAAAATCAGATGCTTGAAAAAAGCATGTTATTATATCAGATCACTAGTTAGACCTATGTTGACAGCTATGAATCAAATTAAGATTTGAAAGTTACTGTTGAGGACTTGTAAAATGCACTCTGAATTTGCTAGCATGTGTTTCAAATGAGAAGCACGATATTTAAAGGAAGTGAAGAAAGTTTAAATTATTATCTCAATTTGCAATCTGTTTTCAAAGGCACTTGAACCTTTTGCATTTTAAGCTGCAATCACTAGTAAGCTATTTTATTGTTATTTAAGGAAAAAACAAACAAACAACAAAAAAAAACACCTTTAATATCTAGTGATTTGGCATGCACCTGAGATTAAATATCTCAGTGATCTCGTTCACAAATGGGACATTAGATTCTTTGTTAGATTTCAAACAGAAAGGAGCAAAGACCAAAAAAAAAATGTAAGGCTATAACTTTTGTTTTGAAGTCAGAAATTTTTTACAGTCACAAAATATCTCCCTGCAGAAACTCTACATTTACTTTATCATCTAAAAGAAATTACATTAGTATATAGAATTTAGGAAAAAAATGTACAACCTCTGTGAAAACACAGGAGCCAGTGCCAGTCTGGTCTATTGCGTGTGGCTAACTGTATCAGTCAAAGCAGTTATTTCAAATACTAAGGAATATTATATACTTTTAATAGCTATTTCCATGTGGAGTCAATATGAAGAAAGGCATTGAGTTTTTAAGTCACATACTTCTATGAAAAGCAAAAGAGCAGGATTAAAGGGTTGGCTTTTGACACTATCCCCAGAGGCAGGAAGCAGAGGCAGGGTTACTCTTTCCCACTATAGGGATTGCAGCGCTAACCCAGTATGAGGAAATCTTGTCTCAGGTATCTCCTCCTTAGGAAAAGATGACAGCCTCTCCTGCTGACCTCCTGCTGCTCTGTGGAAGAATCTCTGGTATTCACAAGAGCAAAGATAGAAATCCTACTTCCAGTGAAGCACCTTAGCCACTGTCATTTCCTCTTTCTTTCTCAATAGTACAGATGCATACCTACATTATTCCAGACAAAGCAAACCAGCTTCAACAGATGAGTACTGTCACAAAAATAATCTACAAAATGAAAGCCATTTTCTACAGAGGAACTAGGCCTCTACAGTACACTTATTAGATGAGCTATCTAACAACTGGGCACTGAAGTAAGAAGGAGGAGTTGTGCCTTTCCTGCTGCCAGTGTTTTTTTCCTCTAGTGTTAACTGTCTTATATTTAATTCAAGATGAAAAAAACATAAAAACTTGACTATAACAACCTTGACTATACAAACATTTTGGATTTGTAAAGTGAAAATTGTATGCACCAGAAATTAATCCAGTAAACTTTATCTGGAATTACTTTGGGTTAAGAGAAACAAAATCATCTTGGTGTATATATGTTAAGAGTAGCACAAATAAAGAAAAATTTAAATTGTCAATTTAAATAACAGATTTCTGAGTGAAAAGGCAATATGAACAATTATCAAACTAGTTGTAGAATCAAGGTTCCAACTGTATCGCTCTTCTAGACTCATGTCACATCTGTTAGATATATATGAGTCTAATTAACTTTCAATAGCCCATCATGCAACATCTAATTACTACTTTTTTTTTTTTTTTCCATCAGTTATTAACTGCAGTGGCAAAGGTTCAAAGAAGTACAGTTATTTTAATTTCAGATATCAACCTTAAATCCACATATTTTACAGGATCTGATCAATAACTTAGTCTAACCACAATTTACTGTGTCTCTTTAATACTGAAGAAAAGTTTTAGTTAATGCTTCTAACAGACAGTAAAACAAAACATTATTTTAGTTGAGTAAACTCAAGAAGTCTGAAAGAATATTTTTCTATAAATCACCACCTGTCTTCATTTACACTAACAATACTTTTGATACTCTTACCTTGGAGAGAGGGGCCCACAGAGTGCAGCACAGCAATTAGTAAAGATGTTGCCATAACTGTATGGATTATAGTTTTCTTTACCTCTTTTATTTGACCACGATCCTTTAATCTGAAGAAATATGAACAAGATGCATCACATGTAATACAATATGGAAAATGACAGAGGCAATTTAAGGGTTACCAAAGCAGCAGCATGGTGCTTACATCAGAAGCAGACCAGAGAAAACCCATGATTACACTTTCCTAACAGCTTTGTACTGTTATGAAAGCTGGAACCTAAAATCTTACAAGCAAGCACAGGCTTTATCTCAACAGATTTAGACAGCCCAAAATCTCAAAGGACCAATACACTCACAGCAGGAATTTCAGCATCTAAACACGTTTTGCATAATGGTCTAAGCTTAATTTTACAAACATTACGGCCTGTTCTAGAGAAGAGGTTTGACTGCAACATACCATTATAGCCAGCAATAGAGCACTTGTTTCCCATACCCTTGGGTAACTTCTCAAGCTGTCCAATACCACACAACATCATTTTCCCCTGCAGCCCACAAATGGCTCTAAAATATTATGAAGTAATTGCAGTCATTACTGCCTTTTAGTCCATAGTATGTTTTCTTCTAGACAATCTTATTTTTCTGTTTGTGAGGTGCTTGAGAGCCTGGGAAAGATACCTTACTGTATTCAGCTGGAAATGTGTGCCTTAAATGAAGTTACAGAAGAGTTTACTTGAAATTCAGACATGTTACACTGCTACAGTTCCCTGCTCTCTGACTTGCAATGATCCAAAAGAGAGATTTGAGAGCTCCTTGGTTGGATACCTCATACAAAGGTACAATTCATTCTATGCCTGCTTGGTTAGTTTTTCCTGGTCGATTGGTATTTTTTCCAAGTTTATAATTGTAACTGTGACCTTAAAATAATAATAAAATATATGTTTGACAGTCCCAAAGATGCAACTTCTACATTCAAAATATACCTATGAGAAAAAATATAACAGAAAATTACAGTAATTTTAAACTTGCAGTAATTTGTTAGATTATTTGCTAAATTCCAACATGCTTTGTAACGTTAGCTGGCTTTATTGCCTTCTTTCATTCATTTCCTATCTCACCTGTTAGTGAGGGAAAGACACACCAAGCCTCCACACATAATTAAATGTAATTTCACACTGAAACAACAGAAACCTATGTGCAAAACAGGACAAGTGTAGAAATGAGAAAGTTGACCTTTGAATTAATTACATACTCCTTACTAGAGGTTTTTGATCTTAGAGTGGAAAAGATATTTCAAAGGAAAAATATGATAAAAGATGAAATTTTAATTTTGAGAATTCAACGTTTTCTAAAGTAAGCAATTTTTGATTCAAATAGTATTTGGGACTCCAGGTAAAAAAAAAATACCGAAAATTCAGTAATTTTCTACTGAATTTGAAGCATATGAAATATACTCATTTCTTTGTCTTCTCTCTTCTGTACTACATTTCCTATTTCAAGATACAGGTCCTGTGGATATAAATCATAATGGATGCACTGTGTAACCACTACAACTTCAAGCCACAACTACAGTCCAAAAGAGCTCTTCTTGTATTTTGAATCAAGCCTGACCAGGTTACTTCCTTCTTTACTAGCCAGGCATTCACAAAACTATGAACCTATGAGTGGAGTGCTCTGAGAATTACCAAGAAAAATTGCATATGATTAAAATTAGAGATCTCCGCATGACTGCAATATAGAAACATGTATGTAGAAATATACCATGAACTTACATCTTCATTTGTTGTTTGATTGGAGCTGATCAAATACGTGTGAAAACCTGAGAGGCCTACAATGGACCATACAGAGAAAAAGCACACCACAGCTTCCAACACAGTAATTGAAAGTCAAGGAAATATGTGCAAATGAATAAAAAATAAAATAAAAGATATTATATCCAATAACAAGCAGTTACAATCACAAAGTTCAGAGTGGGCAACTTCTAGTCCCCAACTGTCTTGAGATCTTTAGGGCACTTCAAATTGGTCAGCAAAAGCCAAACTCAGAAAAGCAAACCTATTGTCAGCATGCTTCAGTGCACAAACCACTGAACATCACCAACATCAGCAAACATTTAAGGGTCTGCAAACTGAAAAAGGACAAACTACTGAGTGGTTCTGATCTCAACTGTTGAAATTCAAACTTACACATTCATTCTGTAAATGTTATCACTCTGCTTTCAAGATAGGTACATCGAGAAATAACGGTAAATAACACTTCTGATGGGCTGAGGGGAACATCAAATACAATATAGGTGTTCCAAGGCTAACTAAGTAGCAAAGACTGAGCAGATATGTTTGTAAAAATATTTAGTGTACAATGGGGATCTTGAGCAAGGACATCCCAGTTATATTTAACTAACTGTCCTGTCTTTCCTCTGTTACTGTGGTTAAGATGCAGAACATGATGCTAATACTAGCATCAAAGTGCATTAGTCCAACTAAAATACAAAATTCACTTGCTCTCTCAACCCCCCATGGATATATAATAACTGAATACATTCTACTCTATAACTGTGGGGGTGTCCAAATGGCCCAGCCTTGGCAAATAACCAGGACAACAACTGTTAGGCTTGTGAGAGTAAACAAAATTACAGAATGGTTTGGGTTAGAAGGGACCTTAAAGACCACCCAGTTCCAACCCCCTGCCATGGCAGGGACACCTCCCACCAGACCAGGCTGCCCAAGGCCCCATCCAGCCTGGCCTTGAACACCTCCAGGGATGGGGCATCCACAGCTTCTCTGGGCAGCCTGTGCCAGGGCCTCACCACCCTCGGAATGAAGAATTTCTTCCTTGTATCTAACCTCAACCTACCTTCCTTCAGTCTAAAATATTTACCCCCTGTCCTATTACTACAGGCCCTAGTAAAAAGTCTGTCATTCTTGTAGGCCCCTATTTTAACTTTTGTAAGGCTGGAATAAGGTCTCCCAGAGCCCTCCCTTCTTTAGGATGAACAAGTCCAACTCTCTCAGCCTTAGTTAGGTTAGGCTTAAATACTTGGAGTAGGCTTGAATACTCATAACTGTATATTATTTGTCCAGAACTGATAGGAAGACTGGGAACCCCCAATTGATTGCAGTCTAATTATATGTCATCAGTGAATCAATAAGCTGCTTCAGCCCTGGTTTGGTTTAAACTCCATGAACTGAATGTTTTTTTTTTAATGCAAGAGTAACCTTAACCTTTTCTAATTTCTCCCAGTGGGAACAATGCAAATGAAAAGCACAGGATTACCTTCCTAAGTTTAGTATAAAAGTTAAAACAAAACAAAACAAAACAAAACAAACAACAAAAAAAAACAACAACACAACAGGCTATGCTATTAGATTGTCTGTTTTTCATCTTGTATCTGGTACTCCTTTTATTTGCTTTCAAACTGCTTCTTGTAAAATGCATAACCCAAATGCCACAAAGAAGAAACTACATTTTAATAGACTGGTATACTAAGAAAGTCAGTCAGCTCCCAGTGTTGCATACTTACTACAGTTTATATAATTCCTTTAACTCTAAAGGACTCATCATCTCAACAGTAAGACAAAAAAGTAGCTTCTAAACTTCATATACTCAGGCAAAAAGAGCAAGTTTCTATGGAAGGTTTCCTCCCCATAGCCTTTTTTTTTTTTTTTTTAAATTATTATTTATTTTTTTATTTTTATTTAGTTTCATTTACCTATAATAGCCATGAACGCGGAATACATTTGCTTCTAGAATGCTATTTTCTGCAACCCTTAAATGGTGAATTTTTTTAGGGAGCATGAATCAAAACCAGAAAAGGTTTTGGTTGCTAGAAAAATTGATAGAATAAATCAGTTAGAACAAGACAATGGGAAAAGAATAAGATAAAAATAATCTGTATACTAACTGTATGCTAACCTTTAAAGAAGTCGGTTTCCAAGACAACAGTAATTCAAAATATTCCAGAACAAGGACACAGTCTTAAAAGATACAAATAACATTCTTACCACTGAAGCTATCAACAGAAGAGAAATATGACAGCTCCTCACCATTATACAGAGACACAGTCTGGAAAATGCATGGATGGACATAATTAATTGCAATAAAATATCCTAATATTAGTTAACAGTGAAGAGTCTTGTACTGCATGTCTGCTCTGACCTAATGAATTGAGAAATACACGAATTGTCTGTATAATTTTAAAGTGGTTTAAAAAACAAAAAAGAGCTGTTTGCTTTATGACCCAATCTGTTTCAACAGCAGCCAAATGACCAAAGTGCATTGCTGAGCAGCATGTTCTGACTACTCTGTCATCTCCTCCTCAAACCATGTGGAGAGTCAAACCAACACAAGCTAGGAAATTACTCTCAGTTGGCTGTGCAACAGCCATAGCTTAAAGCAAGGAGCATAACTGAGAATGGCTAAGGAAGCAGATTATTGTTAGCAGGCAGTTCAGAAGGTATAAAACAGCCCCCCAAAACTAGACACAATACAAGTCCACCTAATTGGGCTTCGAGAGGGTAGAAATTGTAAGAAGGACTGTAGATGAGCACTGCTCAGTAGAATCTACACACCAAGACCAAGAGGATGAATCACTTGGTCAGAAAAAGAACCTGAGAGGGAGAGAGACTCTCTGCAACCTCATCAGAAGAATGAGCACACCAGTAACAAGATGTTTCTTGCCAGGATTACACTCCAGAGGGTCAAAATACAAAAGACAGTCTCCTACTGACAGAGAAGGGAATCCCTCAGACTTAATTTTAGATCTTAGTGTGAGGAACTGGAAGATCTCTAGAGCAGGTGATTTTATGTTAACTTAGCATGACTGAGTCTGTTAAACAAAAATGCAATACAAAAAAACACAATATAAAATCTGAATATAAAGCATAGCTTTTTAGCATAATATGGTATCTTGCACAGGCTTTTTAGCAATACAGACATGCAACGTTCTCTGTGTCTGAATGAACTGATGCAACATTCCCATTTAGACAATTTATTTTTTTACTGTTTTGAATAGTAACCAAGTTATTAAATTGTCTTACGTGTCACTATCAAACCAGGCCATTTCAACAAGATTGAATACAGATCCTGTCAAATTCCTGAATGCAAATTATGAACAAGCAGCCTATTGTTCCTGTACAAGGGTCCTCAAATGCGTAGTCAATTACCTTTTGATTTAAGGACAATTGAAAGCTATTCTTGTTTGAACAACATCTGAAAGAATAATCTTTTGTAAGAAGTAATTGTAATAGTTTTATTTGGAAGCTACTGTTGTGCTACTTAGAATAGTTTGTTTGTGGTTTATAAAATTATTTGCACACTATGAAAATTTAAACACTGGTTTCGCTTAAAAGGGAGTTTGCAGCTCATGGGCTCTACCTAAAGGAAATTAAAGAAAATTAAGAAGAATTAAAGAAAATTGTATCTACATTAAAGAAAATCGTATCTACAGTAAAGAAAACCGTATCTACAGAATTTGTAGAATTTGACACTTGGAAAATTTACCCCGAAGGAGTGGTTTGCTTTTATATATAGCAACAAATGACTGAGCAAACAGGAAGGGAGTTTCTTTTTATCTACTGTCAAAAAGAGAAAACTTTATGATGTGCAGTGTCCAGAAGAAGTTTTCTTGGCAAGAGTACAGAAAATAATTATTTTTATAATAACTTTATGAGAGGTGCAAACTGCTTATTCTGACATAAACCATTCAAAACATATCCATAAGAAGTGCAAAGGTTACAGTCTGTACAGAAATGTAAGGTAGAAATTAAAGAGAATTTCTGTCAGCTTCCCATTTTTCTGTTATGTTAGCTGCTTTCAGGTAGGATCAGGAAGATCCCTTTCCATTCTCACTTAGTGGAAAATATACAAAAAGCTCCCATGAAATGATAAATAGAACACTGGGCATTTAGAGAACAGTAGTCCCCCAGTATGCATGTGCTTACTTCTATGCAACTTAACAGAAGTTAACACTTGAAAGTGACTTCCCTAAAAACAGTAAGTCAATGTAAAAATACTTCTAGGAATTGAACTCTTCAGAGACAGTTGTTTCACAATCTATTTTTTCTATTCTGACAAGAATCAGCCATTTCAGTTATTTTTTACTGTAAGTGCAAAAGAATCTTTTGATATTTCAAACAAAACCGCAGCATGGGCATAATGTGAAATATATTCATGAATCCCATCACAAATACATGGAATCATATTTCTCTCACACTTGAAAACTACAGACCTTTGTTAAGGGTACTGCTTGCAAAAGATGATGAATAAGAAAAACCCAGACTAGTCCCTTTCCTACCTCTAACACGTGGTGAGAAATCCTGTTATGCAAGAAGTGATGAAATCATTAATTGATGAAATCCCAAATGTACATATCCAACAACAGCAACAAAACAAAAACACATCTCAGATGTTACTTTACAATAAGATCTAAAACCTGTTTCAATGAAAGGATATCTTGCAGGACTGTCCTTGAGGGCATTGAGGAACCCTGTTTGTTGAGAACCTGTGGGAACAGAACCCAAATTACCAACTCAGTAAGAAATTGGACTACAGGCTGTTTTCACCATAGTGCATACACAGTATTTGAAGAACAACTTTTGTGTTATTTGAAGAATAATCATAGTATAGAGTTTACTAATGTGAATCCAAGATTATGTTATTCAGCAACAACAAATCAGAAAAAAACACTTGTGTATGTTATCAGGTCTAACATCTGCAGAATATTTTCTCAGTAATACCAATTTGATGCATGCATACTTTTCTTTGAACAAGACTTCTGATTATCCCCGTTCTTTTTAGACCTAATATGGAAACAAAAATATGTAAGCTATTTCTTTTATTTTGGAATACCAGTTTTTAAAAGCAGCCTCTTGACTTGGAAAATTTACACCAAAAACCTGGATTCCCAGATTTCACTCCTTTATTCTGGAAACAGCCAAAGTTCTCCAGACTATATTTCTGCTCCTACTGCACCTGTGTTGAAGGTTTTTTATTTTATTTTCCCCCTTTTAGAAGGTGCTAATTGCCTCTGGAAAGTAAAAGATATCTACTAGCTGAAAAGAGCTCCAGAACAGCATGCTTCAATGATCTGGAGATGGAGAGGCATCCACTTCAGTTCCACAGTCACGAGATATTTATCAAAAAGGCAATTTGTCTGCTGGCTGATAAATATGCAGCAGGTGAATTTGTCTGCAGAAATTGACTCAGTGTCACTTAAAACACATATTTGTTGCATTTTACTGTGCAATTTAAATTATATAAATGTATCAAGTTGAAAGTATTTCCTCTTAGTTAAATCCATCTGAAGGTTTGTCTGAGGAGAGAAGAATCCTGATTAATCAAGACGTCTTTCAAACAAAAAAGTCTGCGTATATCCTGATATCTGACCTGTGCAGTCAATTTTACTGTTTACCGTTAAAAGGGAAAAGTTACTTACCTTGTATTTTGAGTCTTTTCAGACTCTCATAACTTGGTCTTAGCCTCAAGGCACAAAACTAGTGGAACTTTCCCCTACCTTCTTACTATTTTTAGGATCCTTAATGGCAATGGCAGCAGGTAGTTGTGATCTCTATTCCCTACTGCTGGTCACACTCTTTCAAGCAGTTCCCATTGTATCAGAAGGGGAGGTTTCCTCACTCCAACATACAGCTGAAGTACTGATTCCTCAAACAAAGATGAAAAAATGAAGACATACTAGTATTGAAAGTGTTTTAAGCTTGGGAAGATGGAAGAAAATCTTGCAAGACAATACCTTTCAATTAGTTGATTTACAAAGTCTATTTATTATCTTTACTAATACTATGTGCAAAGATTCTTAAACCTGGAAAGGGCAAATTTCCAAGGGATGTCTTGAAAATAAGGCCACAGAAAACAAGAAGTTTGCTGCATCTCATATCTCATTACCACATGGGTTTACCAAAAAATTATTAAAGTGGCAGCATGTAAGACTTATTAAAAAAAAATGACATTTCAACAACTCGTCTATATCAAGAGATATTTAAAATAAAATAGGTTTCCTATGTAATCAGCAAGGTCAGAGAAGGAACTTCTCTGTTAGGATGAACTAAAAAAAACTTAAAAAAAAAACCACACAAATGCCTTTAAGTTGCTTGTAAGCATCCCTCAGCCCCTTCTCAAAATGATATTGTCTAAAGGCATTCAGCCCATTACGGGCTGAATTTTTTTTCTTTGATGTAATCAAGAATATATTAGATAAATTTGAATGCTGAACTTGAAGCTCAAATGAAGTAAACATCAAGGAACTACTCACAGTTCATACCTGCTCCCATTGCCTTTGAGGACCAAACAGTCTTTAGAATTAGGGACATTTTTGCTGTCTCATCCAAGGTAGATAAATCTCCATAGTGCAAATGTTTTACAGCTGATACACTTAGACAATTTAGCACTTAACATTTACTGTATGTTACCACTAACACCTATAGAAAGCTGAAGTTCTTCTCAGCCACACAGAAGCAAAATTAACATCTCTGATCTTTGTCTAATTCACACTTAGAATTAGATATGGATGCTGTGAAGTTAAAATCCACTAGATAAATCAATATGACAGACAAAATATGAAATATCGGCATAATATTGGTAATTCTTATGCTGAAAAAAAGCAATGTAGTTTTTGTGAAATCAAGATAGGTTAGCTTCAAAAGTAGCTTTATATTGTCAGACCAATTGTTTTCAACTGCTGAATTTTAGCAAAGTAAGGTGACAAAAAACATGCTGATGCCTTAACTGTAAAAGGTATGCAAATACATGCACATGTGTGCCCATATAGATTCTGAGTATTAACGGAAAGTGTTCTCTTTCCAATAATTATTTTTCCCTTTTAAACAATAGGGTAGTTTAGAACTACCCTATTTTAGTTTAGACATTAGAAAGGCCTTATCTGGCAGTGAGAACAACTTGCTGGTCCAGACCCCCCAAAATCACTGCCCCTAGCTCTAGTGCTACATTTCTGAACCGTGTGACAGCCACTCAGTACTTTTGCCCTTCTTTTGTGAAGCACAAACAGGAGTAGTAATTGTGTTTTTCAAACTATAAACTTTAATCCCTTCACAGCATAAATTATTTAGGAAATTAAACATAATCTGGTGTATTTTTCAGTAAAGCATTCTCTAAATATTGCCATTATCAAGTTAGCCCTATAAATGTGTTATAAACTAGAATTATTACTTCTATCAGGTTTCCATTGTAACACAATATAAATAAATGAAAAGATCACATTTCCAAAATGACTAAAGAAATATTGTTCGAGGCAATATCCTATATAATCAGTGAAATATTTTAATGTGTCCTAATGAAAATGAGTTAAAACTCCCTACTATATACAAAATGATTTCTTTGTATGACAATTCATAACTTATCACCACAAATAGGATCGTCATCATACAGGAGCTAACACAACTTGTTATGTGTTAAAATAACAACAACAAAAAACCAAAATAACAAAAATGAACACCCAAAAGTCTGGGAAATATCTTCTTTAAACCAAATTAAGAATATAAATAAAAATCAATTTCAAACTCATGAATATTCATCTACCTATAGCTTATCCGATTCACTCCATTATAAATTAGTCATTCTCAGAATGCCATGCAAATGAAAGTAACATGTTAAAAACAGGGTAGAGAAAGATGTAAAACTGAACAGTGAACAAAAAAGTGTAAAATAGGTCAAAACTAGTTTCTAGTAGTTTACCTTTTTGTTTGGATGACAACTGACCTATGCTTACTTTTAAAAAAGAAAAAGTTCCTTGGGAAAACGATGCTAACTGTATAATTAGACATACAGTATACATGTTGCTTTTCCAATAAACTGCCTATAAAAGGACAAAAAAAGATCAGAAAATTAACACTCTATTACAGTAAAGTCAGTGCTAGATCAATGACTACCATGACCAGGGTCTGCTACAGACCAGAGTGGGAGTCACTGGGGGAGTTGTGAAGCTTCAGAGAAAAGGCAAATAAATAAATAAATAAATAAACCCTGAATGATCAAAAGATTAACTTAAAAGTAAAAAAATCAAGTAAATGGCTACATACGTAATCTGATTTCACCAGCATACTTACGAAGGATGACGTGGGTGATAACGAATGCAAATATAAAGACTGTCAGAAAGGACAGAGATAAAATAAACATATAAAAAAATCTGTAGTTTCTTTTCCCCACACAGTTGCCTACCCAGGGACAGTGGTGATCAAACCGTTCTGAAATGAGAGGCAGAAGAAAAAAATGGAAAACAATTAATAAAATGCTGTTTACTTGGAAAAAAGCTCTCTGAATACTTTATTAAAAATCACGATTTATTTGGCATTTGCTACTAGTCCCAGAGAAATTCTTACTTAGAAGGGAAAAATAAAAGAAAAAACGAATATTTTAATGAAAACTTACAGCTTTTAAATAAATTAAAGTATGACTGAGGTGAGCTCCCATTAAACTTGCAGCATTATTACAATAAAATGTGCAGTCAGACCAAAGAGCTTGTATTTATCCACTGTTACATGGAGCAGTACCAATTCAATTGCATTTTTTTCAAAGCAAGGATATTTTCTTCCAGTGACTCTCCTACTCAGAATTAGCTTCATATTTACATCTGTCACGATGACATCTGACTTTTATGCCCACTACCATTAATTATGGCACATGAAATATTCACAGTCTCCCACTTTTATTTTTACCACTTAAAGTATTTTCCATTCCAGACCACCTATTTTTCAACTCAGAGTTGACGCTGCCTTACAAACACATTCAGAACAGTAAAACCATTCACACAAACCATTTTTCAAGCATTAAGATGTAGGCAGCCTTGTAAAATTTACTTATACTTTTCTTTACTAAACTAAACCGTTCCCCTTTATTTCCCTGAGAGGTTAACACATTAATGGGACAGGAAGAAGCCAGGGCAGTTCAGTATTGAGTGTCCCAAACACCGGTGCTAGAAAACAGCAGTGGGACCAGTGAGCCCTGCAGCCCCAGGCAGCCGGGAATCTCCTCGTCCCAAAACTCTGGGTATTGAAAATGGAGCGATTGTCAGGAAACAAAAGGTCCTTTCGTAACCAGAGAGATTACACTGCCATAATGTCAGAATTTTAAATTTCTAATCAAATCCAAGATCATAACACATGACAGATGCTCTCATGCCGACTGACTCTCACTCTCTGATCCTCATCCAAACCCTGTTTTGTTTTCTGTGACTTTTATGCTTCCATTGACGTACAATATCAAACTATTTGTAATTGCACAGGAAAGGCAAGCTATAAATTTGAAGTCCTTAAGCTCTATGTTAAAAAGGCACATCTGTTCAAACACACCAGTTTATTTTAACTATGGCTTTATGTTAAAGACCTACATGGGAGGTTTTCCTTGAAGGATGTATTTAGGATTATCTCCATTTAGAAAAAAAGGAAATCAAAACAACAGGCACAACAGATTTCTGAGTTCACCAGACTTTCGGGTTTTTTAATGGTTTTGTGTAACAGATGTTTGGACCACATGTTTCTGCCATAAATCTGTTTCAAATTCCAATGGGGCTATTCAAGGTGAAGTTGCTGAACTTACTTAGGATAAGTAAGAAAACTTCAGAAATACTTTGATTTAGGGAGACTGCTAATACCACCAAGGAATAAATACCTTCAATATCTAAAAGAGTTGGCAATTTATTCAGTGGAATAATACACTGTTATTTCCAAAATAAGGAGCCACTATATTCCAATAGTGCTGATTTTTACATTTGTGCTTCTGAATGAGTCCTTATTGTCTGATAAACACTTTACTTCATTTAATGAGTACCCAACATAACACATGAGCAAATAATACCACAAAGAAAAATACAGTTATAGAGACTTCTAAAAAGTATAATCCCAGGGTACTTTTGCACCCTAGTGCTTCAGGAAAAATAATAAAAAAAAAATCATGACATGTCTTTAGAAAATTAATTCCATACATTCACATTAATTCTCTTCTATGCTCACACAGTAGAAATCAACAAATTCTACTGACAGAACACTCAGTTTCTGGCTGTGAAACAACATTTAAATTTATGTGTGCGTTTGATATACATACAAGCACACATACGCAAATACACACTTATATGCAGGCACATACACATAAACATATACATCTTAATAGAGACGTATTTTAACTTAATCGCCCCTCCTATTTCTATCTTCGAACTTTTTTGGTAAGCTGAAAGGCTCTGATTGCTCAGTAAATACCTTGCTTAAATTGTGAAGCCAAGTAACTACCTAGTATATTTATAAAGCAGAAATGGACAGAAAAGGCTAGCTACAGTGCTAATTGTGAAACAAGTCTAACAAAGCAAGAGAAGTACTAGAAGATTTATGTGAGTTATGAATAAACCAGGCCTCATTTTTCCCAGACAGTCATAAAATACAAAGGGATGTGACATTTATGCTATAATGCCACAAAATAGTATCTTAAATAGCAAGGGATTAGAAAACAGCCAATCCTGGCAAAATGAGCAGACACATACTAAGCAGAAACTCCTAGCACTGTTGAGAAATATAAACTCTCTGAAGACTAGAGCTCTTTCTTCTTCCTTGCTAAAAGAACTAACTTAATAAGTCTCAATGAAGAAATAAATTTTCATCAAGTTCCCCTCCAGAAGCCTGCAAACTGAACAAACAATTTGGAAAAGGAAGCTTTTGCCTTTGGTCTGGACAGTGCTGGTAATAAAAAATTAAGATTCACCTTCCTTGAGAAATGAGAAAAATACCAATGCTGAGAGAAGCTGGGAATTCTGGCCCTTACGAACCAAAAATGCAGGGTAAATATAAATGCAACTGATTCATGCTATTAAGAATCATGGACTGTTTGGAGGTGATGGTTGTGGTTTTGGTTTGAATTTATAAGGTATCCTGTCATAGTTGCTATATTTATACACTTATGCCAAACTTAATGTAAAAATGTTTACAGCAAATGAAAAAAAGCAAAATACTGCTAATACAAGCTCTTGTTAGTAGAAAGTATATTAGAACTATTAATGAGGAAAGAAGGAGCTACAAGGTCTGGAGTTTGCCTATGGGAGCATCTCAGGAACAAAGCAGCTTTGACATATCATCATCATGCACTTAATTTTAAGCGAATAAACCAGGTATCTGCTTCAGGATGTGGTATGGTGTTACAGCCATAATAATCTAATAGAGAACTACTGAAAAAGACAGTCCTGCTTCTCCTCTTCTAGAAATCCTGAGAACAACCTCTTGTCTGTGTGTTCATGGTTCTCCTTCCATAGACCAAGACTGGTTCATGTTTTGCCCTATGGAGGGCTGGTTCACAGCATCAGACTATGTTAAAACTAGGGTTAATTTTCTGTTGGTTACATCCCCAAACAAGCTCATCACAATATTAGACAAACACTGAAGCTGTCACAAGTGAAGAAGACCTAACACAAAGCTGGAGAAGGGATGACCCTTTCTGAAGCAGCTCGGTGTTAATTCAGCTCAGCTCTAACATCAACCTTACTACTGGTTAACACTTGCCAGGAGTGCAGGTGAAATTCAGTTTTAATTAATTTTTCAGCATCTGAGAACAAAAGCAGATGTAAACAAAAGAGACTGAAAAAATGTGTGAACAGTTTATAAGGTGAAAAAAGGAGACAGGTAAATGGAGGTTAAAAGTGCTGCTGTAAAGACCACAGAAAACCAAAGATGTAAGAAACCTCAAGAGATGTCAGCAAACCTCCAACACGGACTTTATTTTACCAGTTTGTCCCAACTTGGAATTTGGCTAACTACTTAGGCTAACCAGCACCTTCGTAACTAAAGCCCTAGTGTGAGGCCTCACAGGATAATTGAGCCAACCTAAAAGCTCAGTAGTAGTGAAAGAGGTGGTCCCATGCTGCCCTTCCCATCACCTCATCCCACTTCCTTCTTTCATTGTCTAAGCTGCTGCTGAGTCAGGTCAGTTCACTGAACTGGCAGGAAAGAAAAAAAGGAAATTATTTTGTTGGTTGCTCAGTGAGTAAAACTGGCTTACCAGTGGCTGTGTTACTAAGATCTGTATGAATGGGCACAAAGGTGAGAATCACATGAGAGGGGGGAAAAAAGGAGGAAGTTCAGATGATGTTGCCCTAGAAGTGGTGAGCTGTCGGCATGACCCAGTGGTCTCATTAAAACTCACCCAGTGACATATGTGATTGGGACCACAAAGAAGAACACACAAGTTACATCATGCTTTAGACACTTCTCTCACTTTTTAACTTCCCTGAAACATTTAGATCTGATAACTTTCTCAAGAAATATTAACTGCTGAATATCACAGATAAAACCAAAAATGATAACATCTCCCATTTTAATAAGCAATGGAGCGCTTGGGCCTTATAGACACAGACTGTTCCCTTCAGAAGCCACATGGAAGCATGTTCCTTGATGCTCAGAAGCAAAGAGCCAAACCTCTGCTTTTCCACAGCACAGCATGGAGACTCCTTAAGTCCTTAAATGCTCAGCTTCTACTTTTCAATCCCTGAGCTCCAGGAAACCATGTACAAAATGACTGTAAAGCTTTCTTCCTTCTTTCAAAGCACTCAATAAAAGCTTTCTAACTTACGAAGAACAAAAAAAGTGTTTTTACACAGAAATTTTACAGGCCAGCCTAGTCCTTCAGTTTGCAGCTTTTGTTGTCTGGAGGCATTGTGATTTCAGAAACGCTTATTATTATTTATGAACTACTTCCTTCTGCCTTTGCTCGACTGGATCCCTGCACACCAACATATGTTTTCTAAAGCTTAATGCGAAGGCAGGTCTAAGGAAGACAAAAGGTCTACAGGTACAAAACCATCCAGGTCACATTAAACTGCAGATTCCAGTGAGCACAAGTCAGAATTCACTTGGCAATTCACCCATCTCGTTCAATTAAAGCACTGCATAGCAAAGACACAAACGTAAGGCATTCACTGAATGTTTACTGTGCTTTGTTTAGCACATGAAAACATGCACCCCAGGATGGGGAAGAGTCAACAGCCCGCTATTCAAATTTTGTGACAGTCAAACTCACATTCCTACTCAAGTAACCAAGACAGCTCTAATTGAAATTACTTTTGATAGTAGCAGGACAAGATAGGACCACAAGATCCTTTGTTCTGGATGCACACAGAGCAATTATGTAGAGATACCAACACATCTGCACATATTTATTATAATGACAATTAAAGCTCTTTGTAGAACTGTGATGTCATGATATGACCACATCTATTTATGCTTCTTGACTTAGTATTTTGTATGACAAAGGCTATTTTCAGAATTTGGTTGCTCTTGAAATGCTAAGGAATACAAATGAGTTGTTTTTTTTTTTAATTACAAAAAGTATTTTTCCTTCTAAGATACAGTAATTCAATCCCAACAGCCTGAATCATGTACACATGCACAAAACCAAATACAACCATGGCATTAAAGCCTTTACAGTCAGTTTAACATATCTAATAAAAAGTCTTGTATCCATTCTTCATAGCTTATTCATAAAAACTATCCTTAGATCAGCTGTTTCATTCCATTCACTTAAAAGTTCTTAAACATAAGAATATTATTCGTACTAAAAAGACTGATGGGACCTGCCATCAACTGGCAACAGCATTTTGCATCACTTAATATGTACAACATTCACCTGTGAGACTGTCATTCTCCTAACAATGCCTTTGCTGTTACTTCAGATGAAATTGGATTAGAAATTCATGTTGAAGTGAATAACAGAAGACTGACTGCAAGTTACAATTATATGCACGCTGATGTTATTTTAGAACATCTGTTAGGGACAATGCACAATAGATCCCTTAAACCACCAAGTTTTAATACTTTCGTATACTGATCCCCAACCAAAACACCCCAAGAATACAAAATGGAACAGAGCGAACCTCCTGGCCTCAAGTTTACGCTCAGGAAATATGCACTGAAGGTTTACTCCAGATTATTTTCTAGACACGAAACTGATCTCTACAAAGTGAAACAAAGTAAAACAGTAATGTAACATTGTGAAAAATAGGCCTCCTTAATTAATGAAATAAATTAATAAAGTGCAAGGATATTTATACCAAAAAGTCATTCAGAAATGCAAATGGAAGGGATACTTAACACATTTTACTCCAACAACTGTGTAAGCACTACCCCAGAAATCTAAGCTATTTGTGTGGATTTTTAAGAAAATCAGTTGCAATGTCAACTTTTTCCCACTTTAATCAACTTCAGTAGTGGCAGACTAAGTTACTCACAAAAAGTAAATAAACACACTTAATTTTGTTAATAAAAAAAATAACGATTTATTAGGAAAACATCCAAACATTGCCTTAGCATGCTCACAGTAATTAAACTATACTGTCACATAACCCACTTCACTGTTACCTCCAATAATCAATGTTGACTAATTAACAATAAATCCTGTTGACTGCAAGCACACTAATGATGATGACATTTTCAAAGGCAGCAGTTCAGAATAAGAGTGCACAGCAAAGGACCTCACTGCTTAACCGTCTTCTCCTTGTACTTTTTTTATGTACTTTTGTAAATATGCTAAGTTACACATAAATATAACACATTAGGAGCCATAAAATTGCCAGACACACACACAAACCATAAGGAGGAGAGCTCAAAAAACCCCAACTCATTCCTAAGGTAAGTGTGGTATCCATACATCAACCTCCACAAAGTTCATGGCTTTGTTCCTCTTTTATTCTACTGAAAAGCATTTTTTTCCTTTTACACACTTCTACCATTGCCTTATACCTACCTTCTAATTCCTTAACCATCTTTCAGAACGTTATTGCACCAAATGTAAATATTGGTTATTTATTTCAGTTTTATTAATATTCTTTTGTATTTTTTACTAATTCTCTCTTTTTTTTTTTTCCTCTCAGAAGTCTCTACTCTGACTTCTGAGATTTACAGCATTATTTGCATACTCAGGGATTTTGATAATCTCTGCTCTTTTGTCCATATGCAGACTAACACCTTAGCTGTAATATTTCTCTTAGACACCATTCCATGTTTTAAAGAGACTTTTTGCCCAGTGCTTTGGCCTGAACTTAAAAAATAAAATCAATCACTTTGACACACATACTATGCTCCCTGAACTTCTATATCTGTATAGTATAGTATATCTGTAAAGTATATCTGGTATATAGATGGCACAATCATAAACAAATCTCTGGAAATGCTGCCATGTGCTCCATCTGGCAGCCTCTTTGGTACCCCCAAAAGGTAGCACAGCACACCTTCAACAAAAAGAGCCATAGTCAATTCTCACCTGGGAAAACTGGAGAGAAAACTAAAGGGGGTGGGGGGGGTGGGGGGAAAGGACATAGAAGCTAACCTTGTAGTTTTAACAGCTGAGCTAAAGAGTCACTTTTCAAGAGACCTGGAGCTAAGGCTTAACAGGTTCAAAAATCAGGCCCCTTAATGAAGTGAAAATTATGCTCTTTTCATAGCAGTACTTCATAGCTTTATCTAAACCCAGAAAATATAAGAAAAGAAATAGGCAAAGGTCATGAAAAGGCTTTGACAGCAAAAAGATAATAAGGGAACGAAGGAAGAGTGCTACAGAATAGAATTAAACCCAAGCAAAATGAAGCCCTGACATCAAGTAAATGTACATGGGTTATAAAGGACCAGGAAGGCTTGGGCAAATTACTCTCAGACACAGTGTCAGTGTTATAAAAAAACAAAACCTTACAATGCCACCCCTCAGCCTGCTTTTGAAGAAACTGGTGTTTTCCAGGCATGGTAGTATCTGGAATGATGTCTGGGAAGAGCTGCTTCAGAACCCACTGGTTATTCTAAGTCTTGCGTTGTGTATGTTAGATGTTATATACGTTTTAATCAATAATTCCCCATTTGAAGAAAATAAATTTACAGCATTGGTGCTTAACCAGGGAAACTACTTTTTAAAACAGTGATTTTATCCAGAATCTGCTATTTGGCATACTGCTAAGTACATGACACACAGTATTTTCAAAACAATACATCGATGTAATCCAGCTAGGATCAGAAACAAGACTATGGCAACAACTGCCTAGTCAAAATGCTTTAGGGAAGCGATGATTTAACCAGAAAAGGGGTGTCTATTTGCTTCTAATATAGCATATTGTCTGGTTTTGTTTTTTACACTGAAACCATTTGCTCTTGCTTATGTAATCCACTGCTTTGTCTTCCTCAACAGCTCATTGATTCTGATCAACAAAACTACTAAAATATCCACAGTATCCTAGACCAACCTGTACTATATTTTACTAGTTTTAAATCAAATATGCCTTTGTATGTTTAAGGACCTTAGTAATACAACTCACTTTTAGCTTTCCAATATTGGGTTAAAAAGTATAATTTCTTTACCATTGACGTATATCCTCATATATTCAAATATGGTTTTGATTATTAAAGAACCAGCAGTTTTATTATATTTTGACCTCAAGTAAAAAAGTTTGACTTTGTTTCTCCCTGCTCCCAAGGATCTAGCTTCTTTTTTTCCCTGGCATGCTCCCCACTGTAATGTCTAGCTTCTAAGAGAAACCCAAGCTAATGAAAATCTGAAACAATATTTCCTTTTCATCAACACCCCCAGAAAGTAGCATACATAATTTTACAGTTGGATATAAAATAATTAATACTCTATGCTAACTGTATAATATATGTTTAAAGAAATCAAAAGAGAAAAGAAACTAAGCTCAAATACTTAGATTTTATAGACTCACCTATATCTTTAAGTCTTTACATAACGCCCAATTTCTTCAACTGTAAGAACATAACTGAAAAAAACAACCCAGATCCCTGCCAGCCTAATAAAATCTTGACATGTGTTTTCATGTTTAGGATCTTTAGAAAAGCAACCAAATTTACAGGTGAGAAGAATCCTATTTCCTACAAAAAAACAGAACCATTGATAGGATTTATGAAGAAGGCTACCTCAAATCCATCAAGAGCTACAGAAAACAAAGTGTTAACCCTCAAATGCTCAGGAAAGCCTATTTTGAAAATTTCTGAAAGCGTGAGAATATTCTGCAGGAAGTATCACTGCATGCTTGCCCTCTTCTTCTGTTCTTCCCTGGGGATCCACTCTGGCCATGGCAGGAAACAGGCTGCTGCACCAACTGAAACCTTTGGTCTAGCTTAGCATGCCATTCTCATGCTCATAATGGATCTCTGAAAAATCAAACTGATTTCTTAGTAATCCTAATGAAAACATTTCAAAAAGAAGCCATCTTCAAAAATTTGAACTTTCAATCATCTTTGGAAAAAGTCACCTGCGTTGAAAGAAACACAGTGGAACCTGACATAGAATTTTATGACATACAGTTTTTTAAAAAAAGAATAAATAAATAAAAAGGACAACTTCTCTTTGAGGAATATAAGTGGTGGTCCTCATCTTCTAACGTACTGGATTTTTGCATTGGTCTAAGCCAGTTACTTTGCTTGATAGGCAAAACTGTGGCATGTGAATAAAAAGAAAGCTTTAGATGTCTATTTTTTGGACTAAGTTGACTTACTGCTTGCTAATCATCAGTCACTGGTTTTGCTTAGTCATTCCATACTATACTTGGGGAAATAGTTGGAAAGAGTCAATTGCCTCTTGTTCAGCTTTTACTATAAAAATAAAATTAAAGAAACCTAAAATTATTTATCAAAAAAGAAAGTTGATGTTGAAATGACCAAAAATATAAAGAAAAAGTGATTTCCGAAACAAACCTAATAATTGGATTTTTAATAGCATCAGATAAAGCATCAACATTCGGTTGTCAAAACTCAGCAATAACTAGCCCAAGCTGAGAGCTTTCAATCTTGCTGGGGTTATTCCCTTTTTTTTTTCCCCTTTAGCTCTTGTGTTTATATGTATATTATTTTAAATTTGCTTATAATTTTTAAGCAATGCATTGTACACAGAAAGCCCTTGAGGGGCTAACCTCCAACTGCCACTCATAAAGGCAGTTAAAAAAAAAAAAAAAAGTCAGGAATACATCCAAGATGTCTGAATGAGGGAAACTGACCAAAGTTTTGAAGGCATTACATACAAATGCAACAAAGTGCATTTGTAGGAAAATCCAGATTTTTCTGGATACTATGAAAACATTGTAAACCTAAAGGAGTTTGAAATTGCTACTATATGTACAATTCTATTTAGGTAGTTCTTTAAAATACATTATTTTTGTGTAAATGAGCTACATGACCTTTTGTGTAAATAAGCAACATAGTTACATATAAAAATAAGTGATAAAATGAAAATCAGAAACAGTGCCAAGAAGTAACAGATAGGCTTACTGGAAAGGTAGTACTACTAATGAAGGGGGAAAAAACATGAATTAGTTTTTGCAGGTACTCACATGTTATAAACACTGCTAAGGATTCCTTACAGGAAAAAAGCATCAACAGAAAATACTGAATGAAAGAACGTTTCTGTCACACTGCATTCATTTGTCCAGTATCATAAAACACCTTTAGGGAAAGGGAGTAAATTGTTTTTTTCTGTGTAATGAGTGCTGGTTTGAAGAAAGACTCTATTTCTTTATCACACATCCTGTAGTTGATTATTATGCAGCAGAAGCGTCAGGAACTAACATCGAGATAAATAGGAATGTGTAAGCATATTGGTAGTGGGTTGCAAACATAAGTTACTCAAGTGTCCGTAGATGTGTGAAGCAGGAGTATTTTTGTACTGGTTTAATTAAGGAACCAGCAAATTATAGTGACACGGCAACACTCACACCTATTGTAAGATACATTAAACTAAAATTAAATGAAAGCATTATCATATAGACAATGCTGACTCTTAAGAATGGAAGCAAACCTCATAACATATATTCTGAGTAACTGTACACTCTCACATTTTCAAAGTATGTGAGCAATCCAATTCTCTTGACTTCCATTTTTCATAGAAAATTGGTTACAAATACTTACAGATTTCAGTTATTGCATCAAATGCACATGAACAACTGTATGACAAATGCCTACACCTACACAGCAAAGTACTATGTAATATACTCTGAAAAGTCAGTTTATCATAATTCCCATTATAAAAGCTGATGAGAAAAAACACAGGAAATTCATTCCAATAAATGAATTAAAAAAAAAAAAAAAGCTTTAAATCAAAATTGTGTAAGAACAAATTGCAATCATCTCATCTATTTTATGAGTAGAAAAATCTAATCCTGTTGGATACAGTTATCACTTCTATGAGTCACTTGGCTCAGCCTCTTTTCTGATATATATATATATATATATATATATATGCAAATTCACAGCTGTTGCTTCGATACAGGTAGAATCAGAAGATAGAAACTGCTTTAAGTTGTTCCCCCCCCCATCACCAATTATTTCTTAGACTACAAAGTTTAATATCAAAAGGACACAAACCTGTAGAGAAAGTCATCTTTGTTTATTAAAATAGCCTAAACATTATCTTAAAATAGGTATGCATGGGAGGGTTGCTCTTATTTATGATGGATTCTCTTGATGAGGACAATAGCATTTATTTACTGCACTGGCCAACAGCTGCATTTTCATGTTTTCAGTTTTTTTGAGCAATACCACCACACTATAATATCCAGGCTACATGTTTGATAAGATACTTTCCTGAAGAGGTGTCAACTGCAATTCATAAACATCCCACCTTGCCACATCCAACAGCTTTTACAACACTTACAAACTCTAACAGCAGCAACACTTGTTTACTGAGGAAACCATCTAACTGATGGCACAAGGCCAAAAGGCTACACTTCTTGCTCTCATGCAAGCTACTCACTCCATGAATATCATCTACATACGAAACTGTGATTCTTCCAGTGACTACTTTATATCTAAAAATATCACTGCTGAATGCTGCAATTACATTTCTCAGCTGGAGATATCTTGCTACATTATTTTCTTGAATGCATAAGATCCAAGCTCAACGGTGTGCTAATCAGCTGCACTAAACTCTAAATGGGATCTAATTAACTAGAAAACTACTCAGATTTGATTGGTGGTTCTTTTTTTTTTTTTTCCTTTTTTTTTTTTTTTCCTTTTTTTTTTTTTTTTTTTCAGTTTGCTTTTAAATCCAAGCATATCTTAATCACCTTGCCTGCCCTCCAAAGCAACAGTCATGAAAAAGACAAGATGTTCAGAGGGGAAAAAAAGCCCCTATCATTATAAAATATCCTTAGGTCCTGACATCATCTATTTACTCTCTAAATAGCATGCTCGTCTAATAATTTCATAAGGATTCTGACTTTAAAATTTGTAGTCTTAAAACCGTTCAAAGGTAGGAATTACCTATGGTGTATATTCTGGTCAGAGTGCAACCCTAGCTATTCAAACTATGCCTTGCAGAGTTGGTTGTAAATTAAAGGGAGAAGCAGCTCCTTGTCTGCAGTTTAGTTTGGGGAAGGAAACAAACCTGAGACTCATGCAAAACTCAATTCCCTCTGCACTGGAAAGTTCTCCTCCTCCTCCTCTGCTTCCTCTCAAGCTCTTAACATTTAACAGAGCTCTTAGGAAAAAGGATGAACATGGCAAGTGACCTCATGAGTAATTTTGTCACTAACTCAGATCGCTTCTTTTCTCTCTAATATCGAAAGTATTCAAAACATATAAGCAACTAAATCGAGCATACGCCATATCTTTTTTTTTTTTTTTTTTACTCACCTACGCAGTTATCACAAAGGCTGCAATGTGAGGCACGAGGTGGGCGGAAAATCTTGCAAGTAAAACAGTATTTTAATTTCACTGTCTGTCCATTGATGATCACTTCTTTTGTTCTGGGAGGGGGGCGGTATCCTCCTGAACTGGAGCCATTTGCAATATCTAAACATGGAAATGCAACACATTAAGTTTTCCACACAAACTATGCTGTATACACATAATCATCCTTGATGGCAATCTATAGCAAGTCTCAAATTTATATGAACTCCCTATTAATAGACTTAAACTACATTTTTTTTTCCTTCTCATTCTCCTAAAATAAGAACTTTTACAGATAGCAAAGAGAATATTACAAATAGCATCCATAACCAACTAATTTGAATTAAAGAGAAAAAAGCAAACACTCAAATCCAAGTCTCAAAAGCTGAGAGCTTTTATTTAGTTTGACCTTGAAAGATAAGTTTGCTCCAAGGAAGGTATTCATCTCTGAAAATGAGTGGACTGACCAGCAAGAAAGGAAAACATTTCAGATGACAATTTCAAAAGCCTCCTCTGGAAATGTTCTCTCATTAAATTCCTTAATTTTAGGGGGAACTTGGTAATAACAAGTCTTTTCTTGTTCTTCAAAATAAGAAAAGCTACCTTTTAAACAGGAATTTGCTTTAAATAATAATTAAAAAAACCCTAACTTTTTAAACTTAAAAGGGGACATAACAGAGGTTGTAGGCCCAACCTGGTACAGAATCTACACATTTACTTAAGCACCAGCAGTACTGTCATCAGACCCAGGCATATGGTACAAGTAAGACCCACCAATCATCACTTTAAGATCTCAAACACTCTGATACAATAGAGCACATTTACAGATCTTGCTTTTCTGAAATTTAAAATCTGCCCCTCACTTTTACTTTTATATATTTTGAAGTTTTTTGTTTGTTTGTTTTTCCTCATAAAAAAGTTTCCAACCAGCTCATGTGGTACAATTGGTGAGGTTTGGGCTTTTTTTGGTGATTTTAGGGCATCAGCATTAGTTTTTCCAGTAACTAAAAGACTGATTAGGCTACATCAAAGTTCAGTTCTGTCCTTTAAATGCTCCCAAGCTGAGCTATGCTGTGAAAGGTGAAAGTGTACAAACAGTACATTTTTCTCCATATACCAGTTCTCGTACAATCACAATCAAGACCACGGAAGTGACAAAATAATTTATTACTTTCAGACAGGAAGAATAGTAAAACCAATAGGAAAACAAAGACAATTATTTTCCAGTACGTGACTGAAACTGTATTGCAAAGTCAGGGTCACCTGCACAGCTGCTTTAATGTGTCCCAACCTGCTCACCCACTCAGTGAGCACGCATCAATAGAAGTATCTGTGGGATGCCACTGTGAATTTGACCACTAAAACAACTGGGCTTCAGAAAACTTTATTGGAGAAGCTGGATGGAGATGGTGGAAGCAATAGCTGCATGTATGGGAACCAGGATATGAAGCATTCCTGAGGGAAAAGAAGTGGTGGGTACTGAACAAACAGCTGCTGAGACCCTGCCGAGGTACGCAGATCCTGTTGGATCTGAACCAGTCCCTGCTCTGTTGCTGGGATGCTGAGCCTGGTCCTATGATCTGCACATGGAAGCAGAGGTTGCTGTATGGCTCCCCCAACAATCAATAATACTGATTTTGACCTCGAGGCCAATACTACTTGCCAGAGTATTTATGATTTAACAAGTATTGCACTGTAAGCTACTAGTGTAGCTACATGTCGAAGCATATCTCTACAATAAAAGTTGTTTAATGTGCAATATGGACATTATCTTAAGTTTCCTAGCTTTTTTTTATGCTTATGCTGCTTATAACAAACTTAGTTAAATGACTGATTTTAAAGCACTCTAAGCATGAATTTGATGAGGTCAATAGGAATCATTTAATTTCTTCAGGTTACACTGAGAACCATTTTCTGCGTGCATACAATTTGCCCTTATTACACATTGGTTTGAGTTAAGTAACTTTTGGCTTTTGCTTCCTTATTCAGAACTAAGCTGAAAAGACATTCTTCTGAGGTTGTAGCATAACTGCACTTATACTGTATAAAGCTTTGCAGAGACACAGGGAAAACAGGGAAGAATTTCTTATAATTATGGAGTTATGTTTAAAGAAAATCTTTCATATTTACAGAGAACATTTTTTCTCTGTAGAACAAGTTATTACAGGTTCTGTAAAATGGTGAAATAACTTGTAGGAAGAGTACTGGTCCACATGAGACAATACAATACTTTTTAGTGGAGAAAAGTGTCTAAAGTTGTGGTTATGAAAATCTTCTATTGCTGATTTTAGTTGCTATCACTGTAAAAGATAAATAAATATACTTCCATATGCTGTACCTTCAGTGATATCATCACAAGCAGGCTTGTAAAACCCGTTAGTCTTTACATAAGTCCACGGACCTTATAGAACACAGGGTTATGTCCATTTCTGACCATAAGGGTCAAGACAGACTACTAATTTGTGAACACAAATGTAGGTCATTAGCCCTAATTAGCTTTTCATCCAAACATGTGACTACAAGTTCATTAATAAACCAGTGTTTTCCTTTTGATACTTATAGTCAAATTGAGGTTTACAATTGCAGCTTTCAATACTGTTTAGAAATGCCAATGCACTGAATTTTGTGAAATAACACTTTTTTTTTTTTTTTTTCTCTCAGAAAATGTTACTTGGAAATGACTTTCAGATCACAGTCTAGGTGAATTCATTTTTTCCCCCTCTTGAAACATTTATTCATAAAAAATCCACAGCAACTGAAAAAAAAAAAACAACACACCACTTTCAGAAGTTCAGAAAGTCCCATGTATTTACTTTATTTTAAAATGTGCTCCGGCAGAATCTCAAAGGCAACTTTCCTTTTCTCTGGTGCAAAAGGGAGACTACTGGCCAGCCTGTTACACTTACAATGCTGGTGTTCTAAGAGGATTTCCTTCCTAACCTGTGTCATGAAGTTCAAGTTCACAGAGACAGCCAATCCCAGCTCTCTAACTGGGACAAATTAATCTGAAAATCCAAGTGCAAAAGCTGATGCAAATTAAGTTAATGAAAGCAGTCTTGCTGATTTTCCATGGAATCAGAATTTCCCCCACAATCCTAAATTGCATAATCAAACCTGAAAGACTCAGCCCTTCTGTTTATTAACTTTTTTTTTTTTTTTTTTTTTTTTTTTCTCCTGGAAACAACAGGGCAAAGTCAAATGTGCTTGGATTTAATCAGATTTATCTATCCTGCATGTGCTAAACATGCCTTGTCCTGGTCTCACAATGATTTTCAGATTGCAATTAGCCTTTGGTTGGACTGCTCATACTTGTGTTCTAACACAGGCAAATCTTTCAATATATGTGGTCCTTTAATGCATAATGGCATAATGAGATTAACCTTCACAGAATCACCCTCCCCAAATAAACCTCCGTTTGACCACTGCTTTTTACATTGTTCTCTTCCAATCCACTATTGATGCAGTTAGGCAAGCTATTTTACAAATAAAAAAATAAAAAAATAAAAAAATAAAAAAATAAAAAAATAAAAAAATAAATTCTCCCACTAACGGAATTGTTTTCCATCTTCCATGGTACTTTGCTGTAATAAATTTTATAAAATTATCTAGCAGCATTAAATGTTCATGCACTAGATCGGGCTCCATCATTTTTATTTTAGAAACAAAACAAACAACAACAACAACAACAACAAAACAAACAGAAGGATCCATATCCTTGTAGGACCAAGGTACCTAAACTGTTGCAAGAAATTTGCTTCATGTATTTAATGGAGAGACAGCAGTCCTGCAACCTTCTAATATAACACAGTCCACGTAGTTCTCTCAAATTATAATACTGATTACTAACTGGAGGTGCTGTTTAGATGAGAGACGGAAGCTGGAATTTTGTATACATACAGGATCCTTCCACTCAAACATTTGCTATTTTGGTCAATTTTCCTAAGATGTTAAGAACACACACACACTCTAGAAGGTCTCTCCACGTTTTCTTGATACAAACATACCTATGAGCATATGATGCAAAGTTTGCTATCAATTTTAAAGTGACAATTTCAAGTGACAATGTCACTTTAAAGTGACAATCTTCAATCATCAGAAAAATTAGTAACTGAATACTTGCAATGTCACCTGCTGAGGAAAACAGACCACAATGAAAAACCTTTATGTATGACCTACAACATCTGAAGAACAACAACAAAACAATACATCTGCAAAAATATAAATTTCCTCTAAGAAATGTCTTCTCTGTGTTGAACCACTTTAAGCTATGTACTCAACAACTGGGGGTTCAAGAGGAAGAGTCATTTTATACAGCAAAAAGAACTCAAATAACATTTGTCTGTTTCCAGACAGTAATCTCAGGGACAAACAATACTGGGAACCTGGCTTAGACAGCCACTAGCAGCTGCTAACTGCATTCTTCACATAACTCTTCATCTGATAGGCAACAAGAAACACTGACCAAGTACTGTTCCCGACTTTAGATAAAAGACTTACTGCCTTGACTTTGGAAAACGTTACATGTTATTTTCTGAAGAGTTGCACTGATTCATCGTCTTTAGGCCTAAAATTACGTGAAATGTATTCTCACTCCCAGAAGTAAATGTAATCTTCAGTGATTTAATGGGGGAAAGAAGCATTGAGTGCAAGAGCTTTGTGAAAGACTTACTTGATGCATGGTGTAGTTTTATTAGATTTATTTTATGAATGCTGTTTAGAACATGCAATATCAGGTATGACAGTTAAGCTGGTATCCCATCTTGGGAAAAAGGGGAAAACATAAGCAAGTTGCACTCGTAAGCAGTATTCCTTTAGGCTATTGTGCAATTCTCTGACATGCCTATGTTGTGGTGGCCACACAGATTTAACTTTATGAGGCTCTAAGGAAATCAGACTGTGCATTTCAAAACAAATGAAAGACAGGAGGGGGAACTGTGGAGAAGTCTCAAATGTAGTCTTAAGCATCAATGAAATTAGAGAGACAAAACAAAAGGAACCCTCAGAGATGGCATGTTGATGTAGCTAACATTGAATTTGAGGCTTTTGGAAGGACAAGAAAGTGAGCAGAAACTGAACTGCTTCTACAGAATAAATTATGAGGATACACATAAGTTCAAGATAGTTGCCCTGAAGAAAATTCCAAGTATTTCATTATATATATGGGCCTTTTTAAGGCTGGAAGGAAAAATTAAAGTGGCCATCTTTTTATTTATCGTCAGCACTCATCCAATGCAAATAAATACAAATGTTTTAGAAGAATTGTTAAATCTTACATGCATCAAATGTACAAATGATTTCCCACCTGTAAAATCCATTCTGATGAGTTTGGTTATTCTTTTACACCTTTATATTTTGAAGAATATTATCCTAGAAACATTTTTTCAATTTTTGAAGACCACTCCACACCAAATGATCCACAAGAGACAAAAATTATAACTGCAAAGAGGTTATGAAATTCCAAGTGATTAAGATTAATGAAACTCAGTGTTGATAATGTAATGTAATGTACACAGGACAAAACAAGCCTATTTATTATGCTATAAATGGTCTGCAAAACAGTCACAGAACCTTCCAAAATGTATCCTGGAATTACTGTGTTCATTACAACAGAAAGGCAGCTCGATACTCAAGTATGGTTAAAAAGCAATGAAAGGTAGAAAATATGATGGGCAGGTGATATACTAATGCACAATGCTTCTTCATATTGAAGACTTACAGAATCCCACTTCCTGCATCTTAAAATGATATAGAAGCAATTGAATTAAAACAGAAAAATTGGAAAAGAAGATCAAATGTGTGGAACAGCTTTCATACCAGAAAAGTTTAAACAAATAATGCATTCTCAGGCTTGAGAATAGATGACTTATTGAAGATGTAAAATAGAAAAAGCACAGGAGCAACTGTTCAATGCCATTCTTGAATTACTTGGTGTCAAGTGAAATAATCAGGCAGCACTTAAAAAGAAGCAGCAGTATTTCTTGTCTAACTTGCAAACTCAAAATCTAAATAGCATTACAAGTTTCATCAGCTTCAGAAAAAGGAAAGACAAATTAACAAATAACAAAACCTTATAAAAAAAAAAAAAAATATATATATATATATACACACAACCCTTAACTTTAGAAGTCCCTAAGCTGTAGGTTATGGGGAGCAATGAGGATATAGCAGGGCTCCTCAGTTCCTTCTGGACATGTCACTTGTCACTATGACAGATCAGACATAAGGCTAGATGGACTACCGATCTAGTCATGTAGGGTTGCTCCTGTTTTCATGCTCCCATAAAACAACAGCCCTTCTCAATACAGCGTGTTATGGGATCACAGAACCCATGCTTATACACACCATGAAAAAAAATGCAACTATTTTTTTTCAGGGGCAAAACCAATAAAGTTTTTTTCATGAAAATTATAATTAAGTAAAAATACTACATTAATAAGTTTAATTTCTCACTTGGAAAAAAAAATAAAAAATAGGTCCTGCAGCATTTGATTAAGATTATGGCACTTTAATAGTAAATAACTCCACATTATCTCCACTGATTTTGCATTATACAAGTCTCATGCATCTAGTTGCTTTTGTTCTATATTGAGAAAAATATACACTGTTTTAAGATCTATGTTTCTTTCCACTCCTAGGCCAAACACATACAAACATATTCTTCAATATTTCCTTATAGGTCATGTTTTCTTACATTTGTTAAGACTATTTGGAGTCTAATAAATAAATAAATAAATAAATAAATTCCTCCAGCCTAGCATCATCTTCAGAGACAAGCATATTCCCTTTTACTTGAGCCCATAATCAGTCTCTGCAAGATCATACTTTATCACTTACTGCTTGCCACTGAGAGTGTATTTTTGGAAAGTTGCTCACTGACTTTGTTGTAAATTCATCTAGACCTTATTTCCAAAATCTGCATGGAAAAAATCCTATGCAGGACCATATCAAGAGCTCTGTTACAGTCAAAATTTAGCTTATCTGCTTCTTTTTTTCCACTAAGACAGTTACTCCCTCAATGAAGGGCATCGTTTCAGTTATAAATGACTTTTCTTGAAATACTATGTTGCTCATTTCAAGCCTTAAATGACCACAACCCTGCCGCAGCCCCAATTCTTTGAAATTTATTATTTTACAGTTTACTCCAAGTCTTTCCAGAGATGAAATAGTTTCCAGAAATATAATAGATTTCCATATAGTAGAATAGCTAATAGACAGATAAACATACAGCATGGTATGTTTTTTGTTGTTGTTTTTTGTTTGGATTTTCTTGCTTTTTTTTGTTGTTGTTGTTGTTTTGTTTTTACCCTCTTAAGTACTACTTTTCCTCACTGTCCTGCATTTCCTATCAGCAGGCAAGAACTGTGCAGTTTCTTTCCTGAGACCAAAGCAGTGTTGAATACTTCAGATTCCCCTCTGGTAATCTCTCATTTCCAAATTACATAGCATGCATTCAGCTTCTTTCTTTCTCTAATGGAGCCCATCCTGTCATCTTCAAATGTTCCCAGCTAGTTTTAACTAAAATTTCTTTCCCCATTTTTGACTTTCTGACACTTTTACTACAGGCTTGTGCCACCTCTTTTGACTCATCTTTGAAATTGTCTCAATTTCTGATATAAGCACTTTTTGTACTTTTTTGGCCATCTTTTTATTTATCTGCATCACTCATCCAATGCAAATGAATACAAATATTGTAGAAGATAACAGCAGTACAGCCAGAATAGCCTCTTACTACTCTTCACAACCTACCTCTCTACATGAGCATAGTTTGCTGATGTGTATTTTAAATAATTTATCAATATAATAGTTATGAAAATATTTTTCAATAACAGAGTTCTCTTTTACTTTGGGGATGTTCTTAATTTTTATGCAATTCCTTTCACAGAAGGATTCATTAAAATTACCAAGCTTATTCTTCTCCATAAGATTTGCCATAAGCCCTCATGTTTGGGAACTTGAGTCTCAGACTCCACATGTGCTGACAATACAGTTCCTCATTTCAAGACCCCATTGGCCCTTTTTGGAAGACCACCAGTTTTGCTGCTAAAGAAAAGATAGTATTTTCCATCAGCTCAGTGGTCTGTGCCTGCGAAGCAATTTTTGTGCTACCATAATTTTTAAAGCAAATTTAAATTCAAGTTCTAAAACACACCCACATGGAAAACATCTTGAGTCCCCTAATCAACTTTTTAGTATTATCTTGGATGCCAGAAAAAAAAAATCACCAAATTTATACTTTTCATTTTGCATATCTAAATCTCTGTATCTGAGAGGCACTTTCTGTGAGGCAAAAATTGTTATTGTCAGCTGCTTATTTGAAATAATCTGTTTCCTGACGTAGATGAATGTGTCTTTGAACACAGGGGAAATAAACAATTCTCTGAATAGGAACCGCTACCTGTAATTTGGATTAAAGCTAGGACATTATTCTAGGAAAAAAAGATTCCGTGAGAGAGCTCAACGAAACTAGACAGCAACACTGATCAGGAAAAGGTATCAAATGAACTATATTTTTCTGTATTTTTAAACATTTAACAACAACAACAACAAAAAAACTTGGTAAGTTTTTGTAGACTAAGGTATGTATTTTGTTGTGAGGTTTGCAGATACTTGCGTTAGATGATTCAACAACTTCAGAAACTCAGATGAACAGCAAACATGTTAATACCTCTATCACAGAGACTTTGAAGAAAGGAGCTTAAACCTGGCACAGGCTGCAGCTTTTGAGCTTAGCATACATTTTTTTTCTGTACAAATCTTGGCAGAAGGGGCACGAGGAGGGTCATAATCCATACATCTGCAGCAGCAGCTTGTTACAAGCTACAGAGTTAACTTTCATATTTCTTTACTGCAGAGCACAGACTAACTCCTTTTACGAGTACTCCACCACGCCAGAGAAGCCAAGGATGCCACATTCCACAAGAAGTGGGTTCACTGGAGACTGCTGCCATCAAGCACTTGGGGCAGGAACCTGGCTCTGCTTCCCAGTACCTCAACATGAAAGAGGAGGCACCTTCCCAGAAAAGGAAAGGCTTCAAGGAAGCTCCATCACGGTATCACAAGGTGAGCAAAAAGCAGAGTGGAAGGAAGAAAGGAAGTATCAGAAAAAGAAGAAGGAATGATGGACAGCAAATGATGTAACCAAGTAGGAGCCAGTTAAGAGTCATGGAAGCAGGGCTGAGCAGAAATACAGGAAAGAGAGGAGAACTCAAGGTGTGTGCCTAACAGATACAACAGGAATAAGAGGCAGAAGAGAGCTACAAAAGGGACTCAGCACCAGAAAACATGAGATGTTCCACAAACAGGAACCAAAATCCACTGGTAAAGCATGCCCTCAGCCTAACCTACCCTTGAGGAATAGATCATGCCATGAAGAAATCTCTTATTGGTTATTTTAATAGCCCTGCGGACTCAAAGAAATTACAGAAAAAAAAATTATTAATAAACATTGTTTATAAATCAAGTACTCTCCAAATGATATTAAGGTAAGTCGGCTGGAGATCATCCATCCAACCTGAATTTGAACCCAACAAGAATATGTTTTGTAAATATAATAATTAACTTCATGACATTGTTTTGGATCTGTATTTTTACTAAAGCCTGTTAGAACCAGCCACTGTTGCTCTCCAACTTACATGTCCAATCCAGTCCAGAAAAATTCACTCTTTGCTTTTCATTTTGATAAACACACACATAAAAACCACTAACACACCGTGCTGAGACAGACGAGCAAGTTGCTGCAGGTCGCAAGCTTCCCCAGATCAGCCCCGCAGTCCCTACCTGTCTATGCAGGTGTTCTCTGCCAACGCTGGGAATTAGCACAGCTGCCTCCACCCAGCAGCTGACACCTGCTGGTGGAGGCCAGGAGCAAAGGTCTGAAAGTAAAAGGCCCTTACAGACACACTACAGACATTTTCTGAACAACCAGGAAATACATGTATGTGTATGATTTTTATTTTATTTTATTTTTTTTTTTAAGTTCAAGCAAGTTAAAACAGTCTTTAAAAATTTTAAGCTTTTAAATTTTAAAATCTGTTGTGACTGGAGGCAGCTAACGTGCCTTACTGTAGTGTTGTGTCCATATTTAGTTCACACAGAAGCTTTTTCAATGAGTAACAGGAATCAACATTTTTATAGCGAATTTCTGAAACCGTTAAAGTTGTCAGCAACACAAGAAACAACTTAGGATGGGAAGGTGCCAGCCCTCTAAACTGGAGGAATGCTAAGAAGCTCCTTCCCTCAGTGCCCTCCAGAATAAAAGAAAGTCATAAATTAAACTTTTATAATTATCTGGGAAACAATCCCAGTCCTGTGTCTGGGGGAACTCCGTAAACAGAGACCAGTGAAAGTATGTGAATAAAGCCCAAAGGAAACAAAAGCTATCAATAGCTAGAAACGCTGTTGTAAGGAACCAAATTTAAATCAAACCCTGAAGCAATGGAGATCTCCAGGAATCTTCTGAGTTTGAATGATGCCTGGAGCAGTAGCAGCTAGCTGGTTTATTTGCCTGTGTGATTCAAAAGCTAGGGTTTTGTTTGCACAGTATCTGAATAGAAAATCCTGGGTGTGGTCACTGCTTTCCTTCATCTGGAGCAGAGGGACACCAACTCTTCCAGCAAGCAAAAGCACTTCTTGGAACAACCTGTGGTAACTTGTTTCTGTGTCAAGGCCCTCACAAGAAGTGCATTGTTACAGTGCTGCCTTCTGCCTTATCTGTTGGGGGTTTTATTATTCAGAGAACATCTCCTCCTTTTGGATTCTTTTTTTCGCATCTTTATAACCACTGGATTATGAAAACAATGCATCTAAGACACTTTCTGTGCCAACTAGCAAGCGTTCAAAATACCTTATCCTTCAAATGGGGACAAGAACACACCCAGTTGGTATTCATAAGCCTGTTTGTATTTCTGCCACTCTGTAAGAGCTGAGAATTAAATTGCACATCATAAAAACCTGAAAGTGACTATTACACCACAGCCGTTTCAAAACCATAGGTTCAATTAAGTATTACCTATATGAATACTGGATATGAAACCTGAAGAATTCATTTGCTGTGCTTCAATTGGGGCAATCCTTTAATAATCCTTAAAAAGCACCTACAGAAACCACAGGGAACACAGGACAGTGCCTAAATAGATATTACCGTGCTTTCCAGCTTTTCTTACTCTCCTCTCTATTCCTCTCATTTGCATATGTGAAAAACTGTTGTTTGTGAGAATTTGATTTCATTAGTTTTGAAACAGTTTAAAGAATTACAGCTATGATTTTCTATAGCTGAACTCAGTCATCAGTGTAGGTGGATCAATTCAAAGCATCAGACCTGCCTTTCTCTTCTAAACTGAGGACCATTTTATTTTACACAGCATACTTTTCCCAGAAGGGGAAGCAACAGAAGGGTTATTCTTACTTTAACCAGTTAAGATTATTTTATGTGAAGAAAAATGTACTTGGTGAGCAAAGTTATGCTCCAACTTTTCCTTACAATGACCTCATATTAGAGTAGGCATAAATTCTTCTCCATCTGGCTAGATGTCACCTTCCTCCTGTCATGGCAATGTCAGCTGGCTCTGGGTTCTGCACAATTACTCCAAGCACTGAATAAAAACAATACAGATTGTCTTACTGAAATATGAATGCCAACAGAACACTCTTGTTTTTAAAAAGCTATACTGGATCTATAAAAATTGGTGAACTGCACATCAGACTTCCCAAACCCATGGGGAAAACACTTCTTCTCATGAAGTTCAACAAATACAACTGTTACATGGTCACACAGTTCCAAAAGCCTTAAACCTACACAAAGAATACATGGACCAAGTAAAAATAGCTGCTGCACCTGGTATGTTGCAAATGCATTGACTTCACTTCATTGAAGTATACAAAATGCTGTTTGTTATACAAACCCCTTTCTATCCTATGACTTAGCATATTGTAACAGCCGTGCTCAGGATCTTCCAAATCTGGTGAAAGAAAATCTTGCTGTAGCAGCCACCAATAAATTCATCACTATATTTTGAAATTCTATGTCTTAAAATAATCCGTAACAAAGATAACATGCATCTTTCCAGAAAATAAAATCATTCTTTCTCCTCCAACAGCAATTCTGAAACTGAGCCCTTCAGAAAAAAAAAATTAATAACAACAAAACCATGAGATTCAAAAACCACTGAAGTACATGAGCTATTAAAAACAAACTTGTTACTCTTCCTTGGTGCTAATCGCTCAGAAAGGCTTAAAATAATGAATTCAAGTTGTCAGTTTTCTTGTTATACCTCAACATTTCTTTGTCCAACATATTTCTTAAGGGGGAATGCATAGCTTCAGGATGCCTACATCATGCCCGCACTCTTACAAGCTGAGTCTGAGGAAATGCCATACTGATGTGAACATTTGCTGTGTTGACATGAATTCCCTTGTCATTTCTGACTTACCAGCATGGTTCAGTGTGATTTTGGTGTGTACAAACCATGTTTGATTTCTGAGGAAACAAAACCAGAACTTCTGCTACACATATACACCAGATGAGCTCTATCCCAAATCATGGTATGAGTCCAAACCAATGACTTTGCCCCTCACATAGTTTCACCAGTGTGTTGTGGAGGACATTTAGTCTAGAGAACAAGACGAAACCTTGTCTGAAGTAAACCTCTCAAATTCATACATTACTGATGTAGGATTGTTTGCAACAACAGCCTTAGTCCACTCTTTTGCTTTTACTGCATTCAGTTATTTGTCATGGTAGACAAAGTCTAAGATTGTACTAAATACTGTATCAGGGACCACACAGGTGGTAGTCTTGTGCTTGCATACACCTGTTACCTGTCTTCAATCATATGAGTAAGAGCTCCTCTGAAATTACTTCAGATTACATGATTTCCAATGGCTACCATTTCATAGGAGATATAGTAGCCATTAGTAACCTTTAGTAGTCTACTACAAAAATAAGTAAATACACTGTCTTATGAAGCAGCTCTGCAAACTTACCCTATGTTTTCTTATCTAGGTAGCACATTCAAGCTATTGAGTGTATCTGTAGAAATTCCACAACTAGAATTTAGTTGGCAATTCTCTTGATAAATGAGGCTTATCAAAATCTAGTTCACTGTCCTTTAACTGTGCAGGCTTTACACAAACACTGAAGTATAACCTTCCCAAGATTACATCAACTTACAGCACTGTATATTAATACAGAGACTTATCTGACCCTTTCACAATATAAATAACAATGTAATTAAATTCTGTTAAACTCTGAGGGTACATTACTTTAAAAGATGCACAACTTCACAACCTTTGCAATATCAGCTGGCTTGCCAAAAACACTTTAAGAAGTATTCACTTGTGCATTACAAGGAAACTTCTACCATACCTGCTAAAAGTATTTACAGTAATAACTACCACTCTCCAGGTTTGGTATTTTGTTTACTGCCTTTCTTAGCTAAGAGCTGATAGACCATCTTTCCACAGGAATCACTGCAGTGTCATCAGACATGGCAACTTCAGGACAATTACTGTGGCAAGATAGGAGTAACTCTTCCCAGGAGCAGAGCAGCACGCTACCTTCACACAGCACATACAACCTCGGGAGGAAAGCGAAGAGACAACAGACCTTCATTGTTACCTATTTGTCTCTCTAGATCTGCTGCTTCATCTGGTGTTGCGCGTGGGAGGACACCAGGATCACTGAAACTAGTACGCAGCAGGGTCCCCATCACGAAAAAGAAAAGAATCCCACCAATTGCAGGTATAGCAGGTGTAATCTTCTCTGATAAATACGGACAACTGGAAAAAGAAAAAAGATTAAACAGTCAATAACAAATAATGCAACTTGTTCTCAACAACTGTTTACCATCATAAATGCATATCAAGAATTCACTTTCTCACATGGATACATTACTTTCTTTGGAACATTTATGAAAGCTGAAATTGCTGTTTCTGTTCAACACACTTCTGAAATTTCTCATAATCTGTTTAGTACAATACAGGTTGAAACAGCATAGCAATGATCTTCCTAATATGCAATACATGCATTTACATAAGAAAATATTTTTATTACAGGATATTATGAGCTAATATATTTGTTGCAAACTTGCATGAAGTCAATATGGGAAGAGAGGGAGGGGAAGAAGGGACAGGAAGTAGACTGAAAATATTCAGCCATGAAGAGTAAAGCAGATAACATGATGAAATTATCCACACTAAAAACGTAATTAAATCTAGAAAGTGAATTTGTAGTTCATCAAAAAGAAGGTGCTCAAGAACTTAAACCCTGTGGCACATTCTTGTAACAGTCTCGTTATATATCGGTATTATAACACCAGTGGATGGTGTCCCAAAGCCTACTGATTCTCTTAATCCATTTCTTGCAGCTTAGTAAGCTTGTTTACTCATTTGCAAAGTAAGGTAAATGTAATGAGAGTGCACTGCAACACACCTAGAAACAAATACTCCAGCTGGTCTAGGGCAGCATCCACAGCCCTTTACCAGCACAGGCTCTATAGTTACCAGATTTACAATATAATTACAGGTTTTAGAATTATATAACAGTTTTAGCAATTTTCCTCTGTATTTCACATGTAATAAAAACAGAGTAGACAGCAACATCAGAATCTACGCAACACATAAATATAAACACCTCCTTATGGTTGTGCAAAAGGAATGTGGGTATATGAAAACTTGGGTATTACACAGTACACCACCAGTTAATCTGAGACATACAATAAGCACTGCAGGATCATCTCAGAAAATGCACAGAATGAACACTCTCTTCTTAGATCCTCTATTAAGCAGAAGGGACAAAACACACAGATTGCTTCATGTATTTCTGACGTCTGCATGAGGAGTCATAACATAAGCCTAAAAATGACACAAGCCTAACACCAACAAGCTCTAGGCCTTAGGGCTTTGTCTCAGTTTCCAGGTATCAATCAAGTTTAATTATCATCGCCTTCCCTGTTTCTGTTTGCCGCCTTAAACGATGATTCAGATGTGCCAGCTTCTGCACTGCATGTTATCCTCAGTGGGATGTTAACTCTGAGCAAGGGATGACAATGTCAACTTCACCACCCATCACTGCAGCCGACGGGATGGGGAGGGAAAGGAAGCGCTTTTCCTATCAGCTACCACGTACTGAGCATTTATCTTCCTGCACCATCCTATTAAATGCATTTGGATACTTCATAGAACAGTGGGTTTAATGGATACAAATCCAAATGCATTATATAGCACATCATACCATCCCTGTGGTGAACCACGCTTTCACCCTACATGAATGTAATATTACAGGCAATAAAAGATTAAACAGACAATTTGGTATTAAAATTAAGAAAGGGGGGAATGACTTCACAGACAGGATAGACTGTTTAAATACTTGGAAATATACTTGAAAATGCACACTTTTCAGAAATTTGTTTCCAAGAGCCAGATCCATGAAACCAGTGCTGGGGAAGCAGCAGCAAGACAGCTGGTAGATGTAGGCCTTGTTCCCTTACCGTCAGAGAAGCCAGTCAGAACGAACAACCAAAAGGAAGCTTTCACAGCACACAAACACCCTACTGCTCATTTCATTTTTTGCCACAAAGGATCATTGAAATGAGAACTACTGTAATACGATCAGACAAGAGTACAAATATGCTGCAAGAACATATTTTTAAAAGGATTAGAGGGAGCATGTACATTAATGAACACTAAATATAGCACAGTGCTCTTATTCTTCTACTGCATTATTCATTACACATACCAAAGAAACTGCAACTGTGCTGAAGTTTGTTGACCAAACAAGAGCTGTATGTGTGTGAAAGGCACCCGGGAGGTAATCTTAGGGTAACATGGTAGGTGCAATATGGTTTAGATACCAGTGCAAAAATAGCAGCATTGTCAACCAATACAGCTTTCATCTCAAACTTCTCAGCAATACGAAAAGAGCAGAAACTGAAGGGCCATCAGAATAGCAAGGTGTTTTGTTTTAACAGTAACTTCATATGGAATTGGTAGAAAGAACCAATTCCTATACTGAAATACTCTGAAAGCCTTGCATTGCTGGAAAGTGATGATTTCACTACAGGAAAAAATACATGAATATGTCCGTCTGTGCCTTGCTGAATCACAGTCCATCTGCAATGAGAAAACACTCACAAAACCCTGCACACTCTTCACCATATGCAACTGTAAGGTAATCTGCTTCTCCTAAAGGTGTTTTTAAGGTATAAAATCTTGAAATTTATTAACTTTGGCTTGGAATTGTTTCTGTATTTTGTGCCTGTTAAAACAGATTGAAGATGTGATCTTTGGCAGTAATAACCAAACAATGCTCCATGAATTCAGAAATTCATTCAAATTGAAAAAACAGACTGTACAGATTCAGATAGGAAGCCCAGACAGGACCATTCGGTCCAGTCTGACCTAAATAGCAACAGGCCCTATAATATTACACAGGCCTGCAGACAATGATTCTACCTTTTAGAAAGGCACAATTAATTTTTCCAATCTCTGTCAGTTAAATTCAAAGAAACAGAAAGCGTATACATCATTCACTTTCTGCATTGGACAGCACCCTGTGTAGCCCTTTTTTCTGTGAGTGAATACGAAGACAGATCATAAGAGATCACAGACAGCTCTGGGAAGAGAAGTTCATATGGACTTTCTGCCCTGGACTCTGGAGGGTAAGAAAAGTACAGCTAAGTATGTTCCCTTTGATTAACTTTTTTTTTTTTTTTTTTTTTTTTAAAGTATGTGAGTAAAAAAATCTTAACATCTCCTGGGCTATTAAAAGATAAATCCATTAAAACAGCTTCAAATTAAAAATTTGGATTTTAGCTCAAAACTATAAACCCATCTGTAGAAATGCACTTGCGTATATAGAATTTGTATTTGCATATTCATATAACAAATGCATCTGTACTGGTACATTAAGATCAATGATATTTTAAGTAATTTATTTAAACTATTTAAATTATCTATTATTCTACTTTCAGAATGGCCAAACACTATACACAAAAAAGCATTATTCCTAATATTTTCTTAAATTCCTTGATTAATTTGCTTCAGTTGAGTTTGCATCCCACTAGGCATCAGCTTTACTCAGATATTACTCAAAATTTCTTTCTGGATGGTATTTTCAGATTATTTTTTTCCCAAGTAAATATTAGCAGATATTTCCTGACAGCAAATTTCACAACTTCCAGACCCTGCCAGTCCCCTGCTGGCAGCACCATCAGTGACAAAGCAGCACAGAAACAAATCCCTGTCCCCCACATCAGCACAGCAAGTACAGACAAATCGTTTTACCTCATCTCTTGGTAACCACTAGACATGAACTAACATCCCCACTTCACATCTTAGACTCAGGAAAACAATTAGCCTTAATCAGTATTTGCAGTGATAGCATAGAATAAGTACTGATAGGGGCCATCCCAGAAAATACATTTTTAGGAAGTATTATGTGGCCAGAGATCCCACTACAAATGCTATTGTAGAAATGACTTCCTTGGAACAATGTTTGGTTTGCACATAGCAATGAGTAATACATCCTAAAGTTTCAATTTATTAAATAAGGTTTTTAATTAATTAAGGCTTCGTACAGATCATCCCTGGGTTTTGCTTGGCTTCTCAGCTCCTTTTTAGAAGCATCATGTGAAAGTTTGCATGAGTGTAGGAGGGAAATAAAATCTGCTGGAAGACTAGTCTGTCACAGCTAGACAAAAATAAAAACACGCTGGCATTTAAGAGATAATTATCAAGCATCATGCCCATGAACGAAGGATGCAGAAGAACAACAAAAGTAATTCTTTATCACCCAGCAACCCTCTTAACTGCATAAGCACGCTCCCTGTGGCTACCAAGATGAGCAGAAAAATACATGTAGTAACTGTATTGAAGTGTGGGCACACTGGGAATCCTACAGTTTTCAAGCTCTTTCACTAGAAAAGGGAAAAACAAAAGAAGCCTGCTTCAAGCCTGTCCTGGAAAGATAAAGGCTTTCCTGAACAGCTCACTGACAGTCATTGTCGTTCACTGATGGAGACATATAATAAATGACAACTCTATCCAGTATAAATAATGGATACTTAGACTCCAACTTGGAGAGAGACTTCATAGTTAAAAAAAAAAAAAAAAAAAAAAAATTACCAACAAATATAGCCACTCCTACAGAATAGAAAAAGACAAGGCTTTATACCCCTGAGAAACTTGCTGACCTGAGATCCCTGAGATATTGTTTATTTGCCAAGTTGGCAGACAAAAGAACAACAAAAATATAGATTTTACGCAAAGATGTACCCATCACAATAATACTAATTTAAAAAATAGAGAGAGATCTATGAGCTTGGCTGGTGAGACCAATAATAGGATATTATATGTCAAGCTTTTCACTGACATAAAACTTTTTGCAGCAGACATTAAAAAAAATGTACTCCAGGAAAAGCGTAATATAGTAAGTATAGTAGGACGATGTAGCATCAAGAAAAAAATTACCAACTGCTCATTTTCCTCCATCATCAATTGAATTTCTGTTTTGAAAGGTATTGCCTATTTAATGTACTGATAGATATTGGTGTGTGGGTGCTGTCCACTGCCAAGAGAAAAAACATGCGCTAAGTTCAGTTCCACATGTTAAAAGCTAACTTCTAAATGAGACCATGTTGCTTTCCTTAAATTAACACAAGGGCTTTGCTTGCCCTCCCACTCTCATTCATGGCTTCTCATAACTTCCCCTTCTTTTCACCTCCTCTGCATCATTGCTCCAAGTCACTCAGTCCCATGCTTCTGACCTAATGTCAACATAAATCTTTGTCAGGTTCTTTTGTGAGCCAAGTCAGTTTACTAAAATGTAAGAAAACTGTACCATTTTGTTGATGTCTGTCTGACAAATCACATATGCTCTTGGAAAAGTCTCCAGAGCACTGATGTTAGCATAAGGCAGGCGAAACAGAAGTACATACCAAAACTAGGAGACAGAAGCTGGGACTGAGAAAGAAGACCTTAATTTCAGCAGCAGTCAGTAAGCTTTTCATTCAGACTGCTGCCTTTTTTGAAATATTCATCTCTTTCAATTTACAGATGGCAACAGAGAGCCTATATAGATAGATCAAAGACAAATCCAGACTCTGGACCAAAATGGCAGAAATGTCTTATTATCTTGTTTTCCAATGACAAGTTAGCAGTTCAAAGAAAACAACCAAAGATGTGCATGTAGACCACAGCACAGGGAGAAGGTGGAAGATGTGAGGATGGGCGAAACGTGAGGGTACAGCAAGAACCTTGAAGGCTACCCCTGACAAAGGATGACAAATGGGACAGAGGGAATTATCAGAGTGAAATAATTTCACTGCTGTAGGGTTGTAGGCTTGTCTCTTTTTAATTGTTTTCCGCCAGGGTTTGGATCAGGTCCAGTGGTTTTCAGGCAGGACCACAGTGATGAAGCTGGGCCAAAATGAAGCTAGTCAGTCAGTTTGTGGGCTGAGGTCTGAATCAGGGTCTCCATGGCCAGGCAAAGCATGGCTGTGGTTGAGCCAGAGACTCTGCAAGAGCTCAGCAGGGACTAAAGGCCTCAGGCTGAGCTGAAGTAGACCTCCCAAGCCCATGGGGGTAGAAGAGAGACCCCAGGTGACGTTGGTCAGGCTCATTAGGGCCTGTTGGTGCACTCAGGGCCATGACAAGAACCCAAGAACCCAGCTGTAGAGAAACACTCCATATGAGATGGCTGGATGATGTTACACATGAAGTTTTGCACCTGTGCTGTGAAGGCTGCATTTGTGCTGACAGAATAACTAACAGGTGTTGGGAGGTCCATCTTCTCTCTTCTTTCTCTCTCTGTCCTCCCAGTTTATTTTGTGTAACAAGAACAGCACATTTCTATAGGAAAAATCTTTTTTGTATGGACAGTGTTGTTCACGGTCAAGATGGTAAGAAGTAAAATCAAATGCAGACATAAGAGAATTGTCAAATTAATTTACTACAGAAAATACCAAGACAATCTTAAAATACTAAAGACTTAAAACTGCCTCATCTAAAACAGAGTTGTTCATTTTATTGTATCTCTGCACTGTAACTTCTAGAAGTGAGGAAGAATATGAATATTTTTTTCATTGATTAGAAATCTAAGATATTTCAAAACATTTAATGGTACCAGTTCCTCAGTCAGTATTTTTGGGGATGCTCATATGTTTTCACTCCCAACCCAGAAATTTCAGCATCCTGCAACTACCTCTTTGAAAGGACCTTATATTAAAGTTAAGGTGAAGAAACTCTTCAGAAACATGGGACAAGAAAAAAAATACAGTTAGAAACAACTTGCTGTGCATTAACCAGCTTATGCTTGATTCTTCATAAGTATGCACTTGGCACACAGAAAATGTGATGTAATTTGAATACAGATTAGTCCAACTAATGTTACATGAAGTGCCTAACAAGATTAGCTAGAGAAGTTCTGCATTAGTTTCCTCCATCTGCCTGATACTTTTATACAGCCTTTAAAATTCCTATTTGAATTTTTTAAAGATTAGGGAAAACACAGACTATGGGATTTGAAATGTGCTTAGAAATTTGATTTATTTCATTCTTCTTTGTGTTTTGAACTATTTGGAATATCACAGAATTACAGACTGGTTGAAGTTGAAAGGGACCTCTGGAGGCCATCTGGTCCAGCGCCCCTGCTCAGGCAGGGCCACCTAGAGCAGGTTGCCCATGATCATGTCCAAGCAGCTTTTGATGATCTCCAAGGAAGATGACTCCACAACTTCTCTGGGCAATCTATCTCATGCACTTCTTCCCTTCTGAATGGTCAATAAGATTCAAAAGCTTGTTTGATAAAATAACACAACAAATATCACTCCTCTAATACTTGCATCATTCCAAAGCCAGGAAATTTGGAATCAGCATTCCAAACATGTAAGGACTATGGAAAAAACAATAGCTAACAAAAGAGAGAATGACAGCAGGAAAGAAAGGAACAGAGAGAATTTTATCTCCTGTAAAATCCAAAAAATATTATACCCTAATCATAAATACAGTTTTATTGAACAGTTTCATAAAAGAAGCATTTAACCTTGCTTGAATGTTTTGCCAGTTATTCTATACTTTAAGATAACAGACATACATTAGTTTTTCTGTATTTGTTATATTGCTTGGGGGCAACTCCACTTCATTTTAATTCTAATTAACAATCGTTTTTAAGTGGACATACATACAGAGTAACAGTAATTATATGGTGCATACGAGCATCCCAGACTCTACAAGCACTTAGAAATTATTACTTTAAAAAAAAAAGATCAATATGATAAAATTGTGCAGATTACAGAACAGCATGATCTTTAAACCTAACAAACTAGATGCTTTAGAAGTTCTCTCAAAACTAGTGAAAAACAAATCCTGAACAGCAAAAGCTCAACAACCAGTCTTGAAAGTTCATGTGAAAACCTGATACAGTCTGGTCTTTAATACTGATGTCAAAACACCTGAGCAATTTTCAAAGATAGAAGACTTACAGGGACCTCCCTCTCCCTTGCTCAAACTAGCAAGTGTTCAATGGAACTGTTAGCCCCACTGATTCCATTTAATGCGTTACCACTGCAAACAGATTTACACTGGCTGAATTTTGATGGAGAAGTTTAGATAAAGCTAAGCAAGCACTGTAGATTATGACATTGTATAATATAAACCACAAGCTCCCTCTACAAGTAAAGGTCTTATCAGTCTATCGTAGCAGATATGTAACAATCAAATACCCTTGTGTGATCTCCCAGTTTTTCATTGCTACATGAGTCAGCTCTAATGAACCACTGTCAAACTTCAAAGTGGGGACAGAAAATGCATAATGCAAAAAGAGGCTTCTACAAAACAGATGTGGTTATTGAAGCTCCTACAAGGGCAATTAAATTTTATTTTGTTATGTATAAGGAGCTTTGTTTGTACTAAACAATTTTAAGATACTGATTGCATCAGCTGTTGGACAGAAATTTCAAAGCAAGGTATTAAGAAAATGGGAAATATCTAAGTACATCAAGATTCTGAGTCTTACCAGCTTCTTTATGGAAAGCCAATGCACATGACATATCCTTGAAAGACAAACTTAGAAAAAGCAAGTCTTCCAACCATGGAGCAAACAGAGACTTTTTTTTTTTTTTTTTTTTCCAATTTCTGCTCACTTACTAATTAATTGAAAAGCTAGAAACATATTTGTACTTTAATTCCGTTTTTACATGCTGCAAAAGGTCTGGTTTCCATAGTAAAAGACTACCAACTAATAAATTCTATTAGGTGCACAAGATCTCAATTTGTTTTAAACAGCTCATGTAGAACACTTGTTTTTCCTGTTATGTTTCATATTACTTCCTTATTATTTCTTATTATTTCCTGTTATGTGATTTTCTAAGTAAACCATCAGTTTAATCCTAAGTACTTATGAACATAAATGAAAACTGGGCCAAAAACAAAGGAAAATGTCTTGTATGATAACCATAAGTTCCTGAAGAACAAACTTTCAGGTGATTTTCCACTGGATTCTCTGGATATCAAAACCTATGCAAGTAAACTGCTCCCAGACAGTGGGCACTGAACTTTCAACAAGTAACATCTTGTGTTTGCCCTACTAAATGACCAAATGTAAAGCCTAACTCTTGCTAAAATGCTAAGGCCTGCCAGCGCAATCCCTACCTAGAGCCACACTCTGCTGTCACTTCCCTTGTATGGGGAGTGGATTGGCCAGCAATGGGTATTCTGGACAATTGTTCTCAGTCCCTTCCCCTTCCTAGAAAAAACACATTTGTTTCCTGCTATTTTTCAGCGTCACAGAACAACGAAATGAGTGCCAGTCATCCAGGAAGGATGGATGAGTTGAATTGCCATTTTCAGAGGCATTCAACCACTATGTGAGTGAGCTTAGCTATAGAATGAAATCCTAGATACAGTCATAAGGGCCTAAGGGTACCATATCCAGTGTCCTATAAGGATTTTATTTTCTTACTCTCTTGTTTCCCCCCTGTACTTCTGCATAATTGCCAGTCTTTTGCATAAAATACACAAAATAAAGTTTTAATACTTTTCCCCTGTATTTTAGATTAAAGATAACTATTCAATGGAACGCACTAAAACAGAAGCCTTTGCATTTCATTGAAAAATAGAGCTAAGCTTCAGACACGGCACTTCCTGGGGCTCCTTTACTTATCAAAAAATAAAAGAGAGAGAACCAAAGATCCTGCCCACACTACGTACCAGAACTGTACAACACATTGCTATAAATAAAGCAACTAGTAGCATAAGACAAGAAGCACAACAACAACAACAACAAAGAGTTTAAACCTCATCTTTGCCAAAAGAAGTAGGGTTAAGTAGCAACAATTCAGTGAACTGGTCATCCTTCCTACAGTCTCTGGCATGTTTGCACTAATCTCACAGGCTTGGGTTTCACTAAGTGCTGCCAGAGTTCTACCTGAAATGGCAATCTCTTTTTCTGCACTGCCTCCTCACAGCATCACCAGAACTCTCTTATCCCAGCCTAAGCACTCACTGGACAAGCAGACTGGCATCCTACAGACTACTTCAGATTTAAAAAACAAAACCCAAAACCTAACTGGCACGCATCATGCCAAAGCAGTGCCAGCTCTCTATATCTAAATCCATATCTAAAATGAGTCAGTTTAAATAAATTGCAAGACCAGTTTGAGGCAAATCTTTTCTTTCATGGAAAAAATAATGTACCCAAAGCTTCACCTACACATAGAGCTCTACCACTACAAATATTTTGGTTAGCAAGATGTAATTTAAACAACTAGTACTAGCCTTTTATTATTTTGCGTTACAACTGATATTTGGATGCAAGTCACACAAGTCCAGGCATTAAAACTTTAAGAAACACTGTACCCTGCAAGATTGCTTCTAAATCACCAGAGTTAGCAGTGTCATAGCATTTCATTATCTCCAGGGATGTGAGGAGAAAAGGAATATTGCTCTGAGTACAGAAATATTTTTATTTGATTTTTTTTTTTAAGGATGAGATAAAATGCTCTGTAGAGACTTTTATGTTAAATATTCAGTTACAAAACCTAAATAAGCATGTTCACATTTAAAACCAGTAGCTTTAGCACATCATGCTTTTCTCTGTAGTTCCAAAAATATACCAAACAGGCCATTTCTTCTTGACAAAGACCACTGACTGAAATTTTTAATTCCATATTCCCTTCCTGGACGTTAGTATAATTCACCAAATGTTACTTCTACCATAAACCAATTATGATTTATACAACCCATTTAAATAAGGGAAACATTTTCTAGCATATTTTCTCTTAAGCCAACTAAACCAAGAAATAAATAAAATGGAAAAATACACAAAGTTATAACAAGTGTTATTTTTATAATTATAAGCAGAATGAAATTCATATTAATGGTTAAAAGTTGAGAGCATCACAGAAATTTCTGCAAAAAAAAAATCCACATTTAAGAGAAAGACATTCATAAAAATGTCAGTCACTTTGGAACCACAGGTATCTTACAGCTAGCTGCTATACAGTAACTAAATATTTTGACTGCCAATGCATGTAACAAGACCTGAATGGAAGGTGGACAATAAAGAAATGCCCAGCTTTTACACTGGTTCTCAAAAACATTACATTTAAAATGTCCCCTTGGTTAAGTATTTAAATTATTTCCTATGGAATTTTTGCTTTCTAGTATTTCATTAAATTTTCCTGATGGAGTTGTTATTGCAATTTTGTTCAGTAATTACCACCAAACCCAAATTTTAATGTAAATCGAACAACAGCATCACAGGTAGCAGAGAATAACAAACTGCCACCCTTCCTCAGAGGTGTAATTTACTTCTTCAATTTAATGTCTGCTTATTATTGTAAGACTGCCAAAAAATGTGTCACAAGAAGGTGAAGCAAGCAATGAAGGTCTTTATTACATCCATTGTAACTGTAAATTTCAACCTTTTTCTTTCAGCATTTTAATTACATAACCTGTTACTGCCTATACAACACAATCCCAAGGCCCAGTGAAAGACCATTTCTTCTGCCACTATTTATACTGAAATTTTAGTAAATGATTTTGCAAGTGGAATAATGTGATTGCTATCCCTAAGGCTAGCCAGCCTCGAAAAAACCAGAGCAAAGCTCAGTTACTTCATTCTTCCCAGAATACTCTCTAGGGAATTGCAACACAAGACTTGCTCTCTGGGCTCGCCATTGTCCAGCGCGCTCCATTGTCTGCCCAGCCTTAGATGCTGCTGTGTAAACAGCTCTCCCAGACACACTCAACCATGCAAACACCTCTGCAGCTCTTGGGCTGCACTTCAGCACATTCATAAAGACAGGAAAGCAGTTTGATAGAAACTGAGATCTTCTGACTACATAGAACTGAGTCTTTCAAGTGCTGGCTTCACGAGCCCCATCTTTTGCCAGTGGTTTGTCTTTAGCCAGGTTTGCCTTCCTTTCTCCAGCCTCTCCCAAGCTCACAGCAACAGGCACAGGCCCTAAGCAGCAGGAAGTTCCACAGTTCAGTAATTTTCTGCAGTTGTTTTCTTCTAGCCTGTCCTCTGATTAAGTCTACTCTCCATGGAAATGTTTGCCTTTGGGGTCTGCAAAACAAAATACTGCATCCAAAGAGATGATCTATCTCTAAGAATAAGAAGGGTGCTGGTTATTTCAATAAAAAATATTAATAATCATTAACAACTAATGATTAATAATGAATTAAACACATAATTGATATTAAATTTATTATTTTGTCAATTTGTTTACTGCAACTTGAGATAGTCGGCCTAAATTAAATGGCAGTGCCCTGCATGTTCTTCCTCCCTGTGTCCTCAAAAACGTGACTCGAAGTTCAGGTAAGGTCTGGAGCTGCCCCTTGTTTTTCAGTGACTTTCCTGGATAAAGGTACAATGTAATGGGGATTTACAGCATATTCTGTCTGCATGTTCAGAAAGGAGACACCTTGGTTCATCATCTCCTGGTTATAGGGAGTCTCAGTATAAGAAGGAAAGCTTTACACAGACAGAAGTTGACAGCATATATACACTCTTCAAAGAAGCATAGATTAGATTCCACACCTGACAAGATACTTGGAGCCTGTATGTCAAATATTATGAAAGTCAGGGTGTGTTTTTTTTTTTTTCAAAGGAACACTTGGAACTCTAAAAACATATTTAAATCCTAGGACAACTTCATATTTACTTTATTTCCTTCCAAATATTACTTACTACTACTTAGGAAAATTTTGTTTTCATTAATTTCATTTATAAGAATCTGTATAGTAGTTATTCGAGGTTATAATTTGAAAGCAAAACCCAAAGAAACATCTCACTTGAGGTCACCAACGCAAAAATAAAACAATTTTGTAAAAACATGGTGTATGTAAAGTGCAAAAAATTATAGTATTTTAGTGTGTATAAGCATTATGCAAATGCTCATAATGAGCATGCGATAAAGCAAATTATATGAAAGATGTATGAAAGACACATACAACAGGGCACTAGCAGCAGAAGTAATTCTTGTTTACAAATAAAAAGACCAGTAGCACAACATTCTATTTCTTCTCGAGTATAGAAAAACCCTTTTCCTCCCAAAGCACAGGTAAGTATTCTGCTTTGCAACTGAAGTCTATCATTCTTCAAATACTCTGCTTTGTCTGCGGGGAAAAAAAAAAAAAGGCACAGAAGAACAAGGACAAATGGACTGTCATGCAAGCAACCTTAAATCAAAACACAGCTGTAAATCTAATTTTGGGTCTATTGAACTTGACATTACAAGCTTAAATAATATTATGTGCACTTATTTCTCCAAGAGCAATTATTCTGCCCTCTTATACTTGAAAACAAAACTTCCTTTTCCACATCGATTAAACAATGATGTTACCTAGTGTCTCATTATCCTGAAAAGTATCAAACCCTCAAAGGATTCACAGGTATGACGAACACATCAAATAATTCATATCACTGTGAACACATTCACAAAACCCAGAGGCAATGCCAGGCAACTGAACTACTTATTTGATGAACTGAGTACTGAACTTGTGCTTGTTTATTTTTTAAAGCTCTCCTTAAAGTAGTAAACTAGATTACTCTCACCACTGGACCACTTCCATGCTTTTCTCCTATCTGACACTGTCAGACACCTTTCCTTTCTTTCCATAGAAAGAAAGCTACTTACTAGCAGACAGAAGCTTCTAACAAGATTTTGCCGAAAGGATGAAAAAAGGACTGAAGACTACCCGGCTTATAAACAGCAGATATGATCCTAAACCGCACACTATAATCTAGAGAGAAATTCACATTTCAAATGTATGCTAATTAAAATTCTAAACATTGCATTTTGCCCCGGACTGCAAAACAACATCGCTATCATCTATGTCCCAAATACATACTAACCACCTATTAACTTGTTTAAAACATGCAGAAAATGGGAGATGAGGGGGATTGAAGTAAATATGCAAGAGCAGAGTGCAGTTTTCTACTCAGAAACGCCAGAAATCTCAGAGGGCTAAAGGCCAAGTTGTTGGTATAACTGCATCCATTCCCAACAAAAAAAAATAATGTAACCATCTTGGAACTAAAATTAAACAGAATCACAGAATGGTTTGGGTTCATAGCCATTAATTCATGTAAGGCCCGTTATTGGTGTCCAGATCCAGACAAACACCAAGGTAAGACCTCTGTGTGATTTTTTTTCAATCTGTTAGAACAGTGAATAACCATTAAAATGAAATAAATATTCCATATCTGCTAAGCTTGAGTTCCAGGCTTGTGTTTTGGGCTCATGTACTGCACAGAAGGGTACAATGAGCTCACTGTGAACATCCCCAGGTCATCACAAATCTCACTCTTTGCAGTCAACACGCTATGTTGTTTCTCCACAGCAGTAATAATTATTCACAACATCTTTATTTGGATCAGTAACCTAGAAAATGTAAACACTTATTCTGCAAGCCTGTTCTAAACTGGGATATGGTCCCAGCTTCAAAAAGCAGCATCTAGGTACATGATCACCGCTGACTGCAATAGGACCTAGATGCCAACATAAGTCTAATCTTTGAGAGCATTTTATTAATCCATCCTCTATGAACCCCCTTCTCTTCCTTTTCTGGCAACGTACATACACACATGATCATATTAATTAGAATAAAATTGTGCCCGCCACTTGATGTTCCAAAACTTAGCACCTACCTAGATATTAAGACCAGAAAAATGGAATGCCCTCTGAGACTGAGGTCCATAAACTGAATGACCTGTGTTCCTGTTGTGCATAAAGAATAATCATCACAAAATTTTCATGGTAATTACAGCTACATTAAAAACTGCAATAAAACCACAAATGAAACATTTTTTAAAATAGAAGAGACAAAAATGACCAAAAAGTTGTTTTGAATTTTAAGAAAGTTGTGTAACAGTAAATACTTCTATATAGATTATTTTTTTTGGTTTAAATGCTACTTCTTCACCAAAACATTGTCTCTACAGCAAAGCACTTGTGCTCTTTCCTTCATTTTTCCTTATCGTTCTTGAAAAGCTGGGCACATTGCTCTTGTTTAACACTTCCCACCTCTCACTGAAGATAAAAGAAGTTAAACCTTAAAACTATAATAAAATAACATTCATAATTCTGAAGGATTATTTCTATTTCACTTAGAAAATAAAAATCTCCATGCTAAGCAAAGTCAACAAGCGTAAGTGAAGTGTAGACCAAGGCCCTAGAAGCATGGCTGGCCAAAGGTGACCTGCTGCAGTCAAATTGGTACAAGAAAAAGCCTAGATTAGGGAAGCAAATTTTAAAAAGTATTGAAAACTTATGGCTTAAACACCAATTGTTGGTGCACTTCCCGTGAATATCCTACATTGCAATAATCTCTATTTTGTATGACATACTACTCCTGCTAAAATTAGCTAAGACTATATATTCTTTCAAAAAAACAAAGCAGCATTCCTTATTTTTTGATCTATTCTGCGCTCAGATGCTTGTAACTTAGCCAGCCCTCTACAGCTGCCTCGACACCATGCCAGTGAGTCCACTTCCTCAGCCTTTCTGTGCTTAGGAAAGAATCTCCGGAGACCCCAGGAGTATTGCGCAAACAATGCCGCGTCCTCTAACTGTTCCTAAATGCAATATCCATCTTTGCTCCTTTTGTCTCTCTTGAAGGGCGGAGAATGTAGGCTTTGGACTTCGTTTTTGGTTGATGAAATGATATTTTGTTTTCTCTCAAAAGGGTGATGGATTAACCTAAGAGAAGCCCATTCAAGAAAGGTCAGCAGCAGTTCATGGATAGGACCAGGAATCAAAGTCCTCTTCCTAGATCAGCCAGGAATCTGTTGTGTGACCTTGAGCAAAGCCAACTCACCTAATATCCCTTTGGTTTTTTGGAGCATACACCTATCCAGGACACAAGCAAGACAGAATAAGTATGTGCCAAATTCTGTATGACTATAAAAATATGCACACCAGTTATTTTCAATTTTTTTTTTTTTTTTTGCTGTTTTGTTTTTGTTTTTGCTGCCAATGAATCCTGATCATGGTCTTGGACTCTACTGTACAAAAACACTGTCCAAGCAACAAGCAGATCAGCTGGAATCTCTAGGCAATACTGAATTACAAATAATTGTTAACAGGATACACAGCTTGGCTTATACAATACAATAGGAACAAAAAAGGAGGACTTAAAATAGTAACTCCATATGTTACTGTGCTGATTATTAGTTGTCTCAGGAAAAACCTACTGTGGTTACAAAAAAATAAGAAAATACATGGAACCAGAAGCATTTAAGCCTCTCGTAGAGACAGGGTGTTTGTCTTTATAAATTTAAATTGTATTTTCTAAAATGATACTGAATCAGGCTTGGACAAGAACTTAACTGGTTTACAAAAACATTCACTTAATAGAAACCTGATGTTGACAGATATGTTAGCAATAATTTATTTCCAAATATAGCCAGTGCATATCTGTCATATTTTAGACAATAGTTCTGCGGAAATTACTTTAAAGTTCTGGGGGAAAAAGTTTCTTGAGATATTTTAATTCTTTTTTTTTTTTTTTTTTTTTTTCCTGTGAAATGAGCAATCTTGAGAAACATACATGTTCCAAGAAAGTATCGTAATAAAAAAGTCCTAAACTTTCTGGATTACAATATCTGAGCCTTGAAACAATCAAACATTAAGTATTTGCCACTGTGAAGAGTAGCAGTAGTCTCTACAGACCAAAGCGATTTCCTTCCCTGGCACGCTGACAGTGACTAACTCTGTTGACAGTGCCAGCTTAAGCTCCTTTTCCTCTCACCCAGCCCAGCCATTTCCACCCCTGCCTTGTGCTGACACAAATGTTTTTGCAGCCACATGGTGAACTAGGAAACAGTCCTGACTAACACCCTCCCCAGGAAAAAATGAAGAGCAGGAAGTGTGCTAGGGCAACAAGTTACATGGATGTTGAAAACTTTTTGGTGTTCATTGTTTTAATTTTGCCTCTCATATTTTAGATTGTCATAAATAGTTGATCAACAGCCTTCAAAGATCTGAAATCGCCCTCAGGTAAATTGTAAACATACCCATAGCAGCGAAAAACATCAAAATATTCACTGGAAAAATCGGAGATATCTCCATTTGATTAAAACACACCATAGGACTGACTACAGCCTAGCAGTGTCCTAAGTACTGTGTGGTAACATTATAAGGTACAGCCGTAATCCCTGAAGTATTCTACTTAAAAACTGGACCTGCAAGAATCAAATAATCTAACAAAAATCTTCAAAGGGAAGTGGCAGATATTAATAAAGCCCATTCAATTATTTACTAAGCAGTACTTACTTGCTGCATGCCATAATTTAGATGATTAAAGAAACAACTCACATCCTTACATCCCAGTCCTTTCCACAAACTGGACTTCACTGTCTGTGGAGCAAAGAGACAATCCCCACTGCTAGGGTTCAAGAGTCCCAAGTGATGTCCTTCAACCCCCCATGCACATCAGCCTTTAAAAAGAGTGCCTTGTTCATGTTGAAATGGATCCTTCAGAAGGTAACAACAATACAGCTGTCTAGCGAAGCATCCTGATAGTCAGTTTTCACAAATAAAAAATGAAACTTTTTTTTTCATTAGGCCTGCAAGCCTAGCTCGACACCTGACAAATACTTTGGTGCTCCAGCTGTGCAGTCTCCAACCAGGGGACCATTCCCTCTGCTCAGCAGGGAAACCACTACAGAGATGACTACACCTGAAAGGCTCTTTATACATGAGGATGTCTTAACTCCACAATTTTAATGATCCCAATCTGGCAGGAAAGAACAATATCCAAGTGTTATAGACCTATAATGAAGAGAGAAAAATCTTTTTTTATTTTTTTTGAAGGCATTTTCAATGCAGCACTGAAAGCTTCATTTTTGTTCCTTTCAGCACTGTTTCTTTCTCCAACAAAAGCAAATTTTGAGCGACAGAAAAGTACATTTTCCTCTCTGCCCTGCAGCTCACTCCGTGACTCTGCAATCAATGACAAAGTCTTAAATGGGAAAGAGAAAGAGAAAAAACAACATTGCAGTGAATGATGAATGCCATACAAAAATATATGTCCTTGTATAGCCTCAAGCTTCAAAACAAGGGAAGTAAGATCCCTGAACAAATGCAAACATTCAAGAGACAGACAATCCTTTGTTACCAAAATTTGCTTTTCTGTAAGTATCCCTGGCAACTACCTGCATACCACCACTGTTTTATTAACTGACATGATATTAAGTTAATTAGGTCAGCACAATGAATATGACCAGCAAGTACTGTCCTGTTGATAAAGTGTACAAAAATATGCTTCACATAAACAAATTCAGATTATGAATTTTATATGTTATGCAGTTATATGTTATCAGATGAGCTTTGTAAATTATTCCAACTTCTGTTACAATTTTTCAAGCACCTGTTTTTTGTTTGGTCTGAGAATGGAAACTATCAATTGCACTTTGGGCTTTAACCAGGTCTCATCTGCACTCCTCAGTTGCATCATCTTAATTAAAGAAGGGATTTTAAGCAAGTTGAAGCAGCTTTATACCCTATAGGCAAATCACCAATCCACTTCAAGCTAATTTATGTGCAATTCAGTGGACCAAAGCAAAAATGTCTACAACAGACACTACGCAGAAAGTATGGAAATTCCCCCCTGTGCATACAAGCTGAAACTTAAATGAACTTTTCATGTGAAGTTAGTATCATGGCAGGTTTGAGGATCCTACGAGTCCCAAAGGGTTTTTTGTTTTCGCACCTAAGGCAAGTCAGGAAGACAGCAAATGGCACAAGAATTCTCCAGCTATAAGGAGAGCACAGGAAGCAGTCCTGATATCAGTGGGAGCTGTAGTCATAGCTGCAGTTCATGAAGAAACTGAACCTGAACGTGCTCTTTCAGGAGAGGTTAGAGAGCAGTGATGGACATTTGCACTGGAATGTAAGAACCCAGGAAGACACAATGTGAAAAGTTAGAAATATTGGTTCAGGATATGAAATTCACCACACTAAAGAAACTCCAGAAAAAGATACTAGAATGTCAATGTCAAAGCTGAAGGGTGTATGGTATTCAGGAAAGTCAGACACTGAAGTGACTAGCAATGTATTTCCAACTAGAAGTAAGGATTCCTCACATTAAGAGCAATTAGCTTTGGTCAGAATCACTTAGGGAAATAATTGTTTTAAAAGGTTACTTACAGTACTGCTAATTGTTCACAATAATTGCGCTGGGGTATTAACAGAGGTTAAAAGAAAAAAAAACAAAACACTAATTTTCACAAATAGAACAAAAACCAACTAGTATCAACAGTGGTATTCCTGATAGACAAAGGCTTCTTCAATGAAAAACACTGCTCTAACAAAGAAGCAATGTTAATTACAATATGGTTTTAGATTGCAGGAAGGACTTTACAGAGGAACAGGTCATAGAAAATAAATTGGCATTAAAGTGAGTCATTTTTTTTAACCACTGAAATTAAATGAAAAGATAACACAGTCAGTGATTTGAGACCGTGCCATACTCTACTGTGAGGCTGATAATCCAGAAAACTGAAAAAGCAGTGTATTAAATCAGAAATTACATAGGAAGATTTCATAACTAAACAATGAAATTAGTTGTATGTTATCATATGACTAGCAAGTAGCAAATAATTGGATTTATGAAAACAATTCTGACAAACCTAGAACTCTAAATTTGCCTTAGATACCACTCAAAAGCTTTAGAATGTGTTTTGAAAGAAAGAACTGCAGAAACAAAGTAAACAGAGATAGATTACAAGGTGGTTCAATATCTGCCTTTGATGAGATTAAAAAAATATCTAGACAAAGCAGATGCAATCCCACCTTGTCTATCTAGACTTCAGTAAAAAAAATGTATGATATAATCCTACTTGAAGGAGAATGAAGACCATACAACAGTGGTAAACAGGGTACGAAACTTGGTAGAGAGAGAATGATGATGATGATACCTTAAGGTGAATTACCAGGACTGAACAAGGATACTCACAGAGCTCTTCAAGTGTCAGGAGTAGTTTTATTGACACAATAAAACTGGTGCATGCATGCAAGATGTTTTTAGTGCACAGAGCACTCCAGAGGACTGGATATTAAACACAGGGAAACTATAGCACAAAGACTGGGGCAATTTTCACAGAAAGCAATAGAAGAAATTTCTGCCATGCTGTGGTGACTCATGTACTAGACATGACAGGAAGAGCAACAGAGGGAACAGGGAGCCTCTGGGCCACTGACGAGGATGTGGCTGTGAAGGCACCAAACGTGATGACAGACAAGAGCAGGGAAATGACACAAAAAGTCATGCACTGCAGTGGTGATACTGGAATGCTGTATTTCAGTGTGTCCCGTCTGTGTTTGTTTTCAGGTGTGTGTTTGCCCCTGTAACTGCTTACATTCCTGAGCACTCAGGCTGGCATAACATCATGGTCATATGCTGCTCTGGAAAGAGTGCTGTTATTGTCATTCACTACTTGAAAGAAAAGAGACTTGCTATTCACATTTTTTTTTTTTTTTTTACATATTTTACATTGCTGAGAGTTCATGAAGTACAACACAGATACAGAGATATAGAAGTACAGATGGTGTATTTGAGGAAGCAGGAAGGAGGAATACATCACTTATTTCAAACAACTCAAACAGCCAATGAGGGACTTTCCTTCCTTCTTTGCTGAGATACAGACAGGCCATTCAGCTGACTCTTAACAAAAGAAACCACTCATCTTTGAGAGAACCTCTCATTTAAGAACTTTACAGCATTTAGGATAAACAGACACTAACCAAACCACTGAAGTAACTCAGTTTTAATATTCCTATACAGAACACAAAGACAGGCCTATAAACCAAAAACTCTAGAAATTGAAAATGCAAGGCTACAAACCAAGAGACTCCTGTTTGATTTCTATCTACAAGACTTGAAATATTCAGATGCTTACTGGTGGATACCGAACAAGGACTTAAACAGAGCTGAAATAAAGATGGCCAAATACTCAAAATGGCACTAACCACTGTGTAACGCAACTGAAATAGAAATGGGACAACAGAAGTCTCATCTCACACCATTATTCTTCCTGCATTTACTCCTCAGCTGAGGTGAAGCAATGATAATTAAGTCAATGTATAAAATCAGTTATACTCAAGTGACACACATTATCTTGGATTTCTTCACTATTAAAACTACTGAAGAAATTCCTACTCCTTGTCCTATCCAGAGCTACGTTCACACCATCTAAATCCAAATCATACCCCGTTTTGCAAAGACCTACACAGCATCCCAAAACTTCATGCTGCTCTGACTTGCCAAAAATCTCTACCTCACTTAAGTCATAAGAGATGCTCACATCAGGAGAACGATTCATTAAAACTAAAAGACAGTATCAGGAGCTTACCTATTAGAAGAGTCTAGGAGAGTGAGAAAATTCTGAAGAGCATCGTCCATTATTTTTACTTACACAACCACATTTTAACTATAGTTGTTTTTGCAATTTCAATTTTCCATGCATAAGTCATCAAAACACCAGTGTAATGTACTGACTGTATATCTGACAGTCTGCTTCAATGACTTTGCGTCAAATTAGTGCACTTTTTAAAAGCAGATTACTGATCCTAGATTACTGCTACACTAAAAAACCCTAATTTATTAAAAGGACTGTTATGAAGAAAAGTTGATTTAAATAGACACAGAAATCAGCATCACCAGAAACAGCTGTTTAAATCCAATTTTATGCAGAAGAAAAAATACAGAAAGATAAAAATATTTTCAGATTACTAAGTGATTACATATACACAATAATATGCAAGTGATGCATATACATAATATAAAACAAGCTATTGACTACAGAAAATTATGTATTCTGTAAAGTACCCCAAAAACTGACAATTAAAAAGTCAGTATTTCTGACTTATAGTAAATAAAGTGAGTTAGGGAAAGGTACAAGTTGATTACAGTTATTTAGATTAGCATTTTGTGATAAGAGATAAAAGTATGTTATTGGCAACTGTTTGAAAACCTGGAAAAAACTACTATTAAAAGGCAGTATTTTTAATAATGACAAAATTGTATAAAAATGGTAAAATGTTGCCTCTAAGAAACATTCAGAGATAATGGTAAAGCTGCACGTTTACTTATCTTTTGCATAACCAAAGGAACTATTCTCATCTAAATTGTTTAATTTACAGGAAACAAATAATAATCCTTAGGTTAATGGAGCCACCTTACAGACAGACCTGGGCAGGCTGAAGGTGTGGGCAAGCAAGAATTGTGTGAAGTTTAGCAAGAACACATGCAAGATACTGCACCCAGGATAACATAACCCAAGAGCCCAGTACAGGCTAGGATCTGTGCAGCCAGTGGGCAGCCTAGCTGAAAGGGACCCGGGGTCCTGGTGAACAACAAACTGCACACAAGTCAGTGGTGTGCTGCTGGAGCAACGAAGGCAAGTCTTACAGGATCCTGGCTGCATCCTCAGGGGCATTACTAGAAGAGGTAATCATCCCACTCCACTCAGCGCTTGTCAGGCCACACATGGAATACTGTGTCCACTTCCAGTCTCCACAATTCAAAGAAAATACAAGTCAGAGTCCAAAAGTGAATCACAAAGATGACCAAAGGGCTGCAGAAACTGCCCTGTGGGGAAAGACTGAAGGATTTTGGTCTTTTCATCCTGGAGAATAAAAGGCTCAGGAGGGACCTCAGTATTCCAATACTTAAAGGATGGCCACAAAGAGGAGAGAGGCTCTCTCTTCACAAGGAGCAAGAGGTACAAGGTGCACTGGGAGAGGTTTCATCCTGATGTAATAATTTTTATATATATTTCTTGCTGGGAAAGCAGCATAGCAGGCTGCAAGCAATCCAGGAGACTCCTGGAGTGAGTGCGCTGAGGACAGCTTCCTGGGCCAGGAATTGACAAACCAACCAGAGAAGTGCTACTGGACCCGGTGCTCACAAATGCAGATGAGCTCATGAAAGAGGTTGAGACTGGAGGCTGTCTGGGCTGCCCTGGTTGAGTTCATGACCTCAAGGAACATGGGCCTATCAAAAACCGAAGACAGGGCCCTGAACTTCTGAAAAGCGCACTTCCAGCTACTTTAAGAATCAGTGGATGAGATCCCTTGGGACAGTGTCCTTACAGACAGAGGAACAGATCAGAGCTGGCAGCTCTTTAAGGACACTTTTCTTAGAGTGGAAGAGCTCTCCCATCTCCAGGTGTAATTGATTTCAGCAGGGAAGGAGGAAACTGTGGCTGAGCAGTTTCCTTTAAGAAGGAAACATGTGGACAGTGGAAGCAGGGGCATGTGGCCTGGAAAGGTACAGGGATACATACTGTCTGGATGTGTAGGGATGGGATCAGGGAAGCCAAGGCACAGACAGAACCGGGCCTGGCAAGGGATACGAAGAGTAACAGGAAGTGATTCTGTAGGTACAATGGTCAGTAAAGGAAAGACAAGAAGAGTGTACCCCTCTGATAAATGAGAAGGGAGAACTGGTAACAACAGACATGGAGAAGGCTGAGGTACTCAGCTAAGTTCTTTGCCTCTCTCTTCATTGGCAGCAAAACTTCCCACGTCTCTCAGGGTCCTGGAAGTAGGTGATCTTTAAGGTCCCTTCCAGCCCAAACTTTTCTGTGATTTTCTCTCACTGAGCACGAAATTCATCCCTAGCAGATGACTAATACACAACAAAAAACACATTTTAAGTCTTTTTTTCAAATACTGCATTTGCTTGATGCTGTCTCACTCTTAACTGAAGATATTTAACTGTAAGGGCAGCCAGCAGCCACCATTTTAAAGCAATAAGACATTAAGTAATCATTTCTCCTCAATATTTTATTTTGCTTCCTCAAAACCAATTCAAACTGTTATTTTTACTCCTGATATTGCTAAACACAGCTAAGACCTTTAGAAGAACATGTTAATTATAAATAACACTTTCACTCTCAACGCATTACATCACAATAAAACCAAAACATTCAGAAAAGCTGACAACCACACACCAGATACAATCAGTGTACACCAAATACAGCACAATATAATATGTTAAACTAAATATCCAATCTCAAGGAACTTTCAGCTACAGAAGACAGGTCTCCTACTGAAGCTTCCAAACATGATGGCCAAGGTTACAGACATTTCAGCTCCTGCCAAGCATCTTCACTGACCTCCATAATAGGCTGGATGCCTTGACAAAATAGGGAATGAAAACACGTCTTTTGAACAAGGAATTATTCCGTTGTGCAAAGCATGAATTAAAATCACCTCTGAACTTTTCTGCAATAGTTGCATGTGTAAATCTCAGCCCCAAGGAATTCACTAAACGTCTTCATGCACTCATGACTCTCACAGAAAACATGATTTTCAGGATCAAATATACAAACACAGATTTACGTGAATTGTACACTCTGTACAGAATTACTTATATGCATATATGCTTATGTACATGCAAGTGTACACACATGTATGCATGTATACTCACAGACTCAATGTTTAAAAAATATTTCCATGACAACTACATCTAACTATAGAATGATTTGAAAGTTAATTCAAAGTTTTATGTCTGAAAACCAATGAAGACAGATTACATAAGCATTCGCTACTCCAGAAGAATGAGAGAAACTGGAGGAAGACAAGGAGAATCAAAGCAGAGATTTGGCACCGGCACTTCCATTGTCAAACATATTTTTATCAACAATATAAAGCTGACCTAACCCTCTACAAGAGGGATACTGACAAAAACATACTAAAAATAATATACGAGAAGTTATCAAAAAACTTGCAGCTTCTGACCTTTATTAAGCTGTATGTCTGAGCATCAGTGGGAGTTCTTACTGATTGAGGGCTATGCATTCCTAAATTCATACTATGGTCCTACTAATAATAATAATCAGAAAGGACATTCTGAGTAAGAAAAATATATTTGTCCTGAGCATAGAAAAGCTGGAATTCTCTTCCAGGCCATCTGATAGAGAATAGTTACTAGAAACATTTCTGAAACCGTTAGTTTACCAGAACTAACTATTCCAAAGTGCAATTGGTTTAAAAACAGCAAGTATGCTGCATAATGCCTTTGATACAAGTTAAAGGAAGTAAAACTGATAGCATGACCCCACAAGTACATAAGTCATATTCTTCTTTGGCTATAAAAAAAGTCCATTAAAAAAGCTGTATCTTAAAGTCTACCTTCAAAATAAATAAATAAATAAGTATATATATATATATAATTGTATTATTAAAAAGGTCAAATGTAAAAAAAAAAAATCTGATTAGTGACTGTAAATGCATTTTTACTTTGGAATACGAGCGATACATTCCAGAACAAATATTTTCATTTCTTTCACTATCACAGCTTTCCAAAATACCACCAGGTTGTGATGTGTGTGTGTGGCTAAAAATAAATGTACTGTGAATCATCAAGCCATTACACAGCACTTCCTGGGCTCTACTAATTCAGCCAAAGAATTGCCATTTTCATCCCTTCTAGAGCCACTTTCTGTAGAGTCCAGGCATTTCAAAGCATCAATTAAAGCTGCAATCTACGTAAACTTATCCAGCATTAACATATGGCTGTAAATTTACAACTCCTGTACAAAGCAATCCTCCAGATAAGGCTTTGCTAAATTTGTGCCTATGTTTTACTACAAAGTATCAAATATCAGAAATAATGCACTGTACAGGAAGAACAAAATTGCCAGGCTGCAGTCTGTATTATCAAAACAAGGGGCAAAATGGCACAGAGCATCACATAGATGATGAAATTGGATGCAGAAAAGGTTGCCAAAGCAGGCATAATATAAAACACTAATGTAATACTGTGTGTTATTAGAAACAAGCAAACCCTCCACATTTTAACCCATACAGAAAGATGACATTTTTCTTTACTGTTATCTTTATTTTCCAACTGCTTCACTGAAAGCCCTTGGGATATTTTGGTGGAATGTCCTCTTACAGGTTTTGAATTTTAAACTAAAATTTTAACTCTTAAAACTACTGCCTTTTCTTAAAGCTTCCTTTTTTTTTTTTTTTTGCATATACTATATAACAGCTTCCAATCGTGGACAAGAGAATATTTTTAAAACCTTGTTATATGCTGGTCTTCCTCCAACAGTGAAAACTGTAAGGTTTCCTTAAGATATTCCTGAAGTAACTCTGCTCTCTGCCCACCTTGTTATGTCAGCCATCAATGAGGTCTCACCCAAAAAGCTAATTAAAAAATCTGTCAGGGAGAGACATTACAATGCTGATCTGGAACTTGTTAAGAGGATTTATTTACGGCAGTGTTGCCTATTGGAGTTAAATCCTTCCCCAAAAGATGTATATTGACCTACAAATTATGTAGCAAAGGTTCCTTTATCTTGACACTGCAGACACATTACCCTATGGACTTGTATAAAGCAGCCATAAAAAAGGAAGGGGGGAAAAATACAGGGAAATTGAAAGCAGCTTCTTTTCTGTACATTAAATCCTGTATGCAGACTTCAACTTGAAATCAGTTTGCTCCGATTATGCTATATCTTTTCCCATACTAAAAGGCCACATATTTTGCTTTTAAAGAAAAGAAACTAAATTATTTCTGTTACTATTAATTTAGAAAGAATATTTTTATTTCTTGCTATCACCTGCATTAACACTGATCACAAAGATTAGTTCAGCTGTTGAGGGAGTGAAAAAAGACTGAATAAAACCAGACTAATACTGATTCCTCATACTAAGCTCTTTGAAAGTGGATTTTTCAAGTGAAGTTTACAAATAAATGTATAATGAGTAGTATGCATCTTGATATACTTAATCCAGGGAAAACAGGTTACCCAGAGAGGCTGTGGAGTCTCCTTCTCTGAAGATATTCAAAACCCACCTGGCGGCCATCCTGCGCAATGTGCTCTAGGTGATCCTGCTCGGCAGTGGGGTTGGACCAGATGATCCCCAGAGGTCCCTGACAACCTTAACCATTCTGTGATTCTGTGAAAAAATCTCTGGAATCTACTTAATTTTCCTATCTTTGATCATGGAATAATAATAGTTTAAGAGAAGAAACATGATAAAAGATAGCAGGAAAACAACTTTGACACAGACCGTGTGTTCAGAAGTGAGGACAATTGGGAGCCATGAGAAAACTGAACAGAGGAAGGAAATATTTGGAGCAACAAAAGTGAATTCTTTTATAATGTGTCTGCCTATTGAAGGGAAAAAATATTAATAAAAAGGCTACTGAATATCTAACTTTTCTGATGTTTTAGATATGGAGAGCCTCGACAGAGAACACAGCAGGTTACAGTAGGATGCTGTATGCGAGAGCTCCATTTTCCATCTTTCCAACTAAAAATTCTCCTGCTGGGAAAAATTTCTCACAACTTAATTAACAGCAAGTTTAATATAAAGTCTCTGAAGTACACTGGTGGTTTTCATAGAGAGAAGAATCATCAAAATAAAGAGGATATAAGCAGCAGAGGGCATGAATGCTGCTTGGCACACACGAAATATAGGCGCACGGCCTCCCTCTCCCCCTCTCCTCCTGCTGGGTGGACAGGGAGGGGGATGTGACCACACGGCTCGGCTGGATACAACCTCCACCGCTCAGAGCTGGCCCACCCGGCTGCAGGATGGTATCAGATGGACGACGGGTTCTTTCCTAAACATTCAAGTTACTTTTTGGATGCCGACGGAGTTATTTCTGGAATTATGAAAATTTTTACAAATCTCTTCCCATGACCTTCCTGACATTCAAACTCCGATGAATAGCTCCCACACTAGACTGCTCATTCTGAGAAGGAAATTTCACGTTCCTTTTCCTTAGTGGCAGATAAGTTATGGATTGTCCGCAGCAATGATTTACCACAATGTACAAACACAGTGGCATATCAGCCATTTGTTCTTAATTCAAAAATGCCTGGCCCTTTTTTTCTGGCATGACCCTTTTCTTTCCAACCCAACAACAGACCTCGTCAAAATAAACTTTGAAATCCTACTCTGTACCATATCTCATTAATTGCATAGGTTCTGTAGGCTATTCCTAGAGTTATACAATTACAAACAAAAAACATTAAGTTGCAAAATCAGGCTCTCCAAAGTCAACAAATGACAAAGGCATTGCCAGAAACAACACGCAAAATGCCTGGGATCCTTAATTTGCTCTGTGTATAAGTTTTTAATTATATGATCACATCCTATCTCCCCTACAAGACTGCTCCCTGATTCAGTTGAAAAATAAATTAAAAAACACAAACAAACAAGAAATCCCAAACAACAACAGAAATCCTCAATTTATTTACCAAGTAACTACTCAATATTTAATTTTCTTCTGGCATTCAAAATGTAGCCTGAGACCTTTCACACTGAGCACTATTCAGGTATTTCTATGAAGGTGAAATCCTCAGCTTCCTGCTGCGGTGTTTCACAATGCTCATTGTTATATCAACTCAACATCTTGAGTTGATACATCTCAACATCAAACACTGCCCTTAAAATGCATCTGTGAAATCTATAAAGCATTACACCAAGATTTGAGATAATATACAAGAGCTGTGGATGCCAAACTGAAACACCTAGCAGCATATTTTCCAGACCAGGTAGCCTTGCATAGTATTTTCACTGTAGAAACATAAAATGGTTTGGGTTGGAAGGAACCTTAAAGACAAGCTAGTCCAACCCCCACCATAAAAGTTGTACTTTATGCTTAGTCAGCACAAAATTACGATTAATTCAATTGCAGCTGAGACCACATAGCACTTATTTTTGCAAATTTATGTTCCATGTTCTTAAGCTGAACCAAAAGAAAAATATAAGTAGCGACCACCTACAGAAATTCTGATTTTAAGTGATTCATCATAAGAACACTGGAAGAGGTAGGAATACAGCCCAGCTTTCAGCACTGCACTGAGCTGTACTCTGTAATTAAATTCTAAAGCCAAGTTGATGATATGGCTGGTAGTCCCTCAAATACAGGGTCTGGAGGCTCCTCAAATACATACTTGGACAAAAAAATGTAGGTCACCACACTAAAAATAAGAGGATCACACAAGAACAGCTGAAATTTTGTAACGGGTGGGGTGGGAACCAACACACAGTAAACTAGAGTTAGTTTTGGTTTAGAGTACCAAAACCTACACCCTGAGAGCAATTTTGCACCTCAATGCAATCATATGCCAAACAGAAAAATACTCCGTATTTGATACCTTATTACTACCACGTAGGACACCTTTCAGCAACTCAAAAACAGACTGACAGGAGCACTCTCATAGCAAAGCAGCTAGGCATGCCAGCCAATGCAACACTTTTTTCAGTACACATCCAGTGTGGGAAATGCCAAGTACTACAGTCACACACAGCTGACATGGAACAGCCTAATGCAGATTAATATATATGTATATAATTGGAGAACATGGTGAAAAACTTAAGCTAGAGAGGTTCTAGATGCTCTTGGGACAGCACATGTTAAAATAATACCAGTCAAAAGTTACTAACATCTGATAACTAAGGTCTGTGTTAAACAGTAGCAAGACTGGATAACAGAAGCTCTATGCTGGGACTGGTTTCAGAAAGAAGGGCATTTAAGAGGAAACTCTGAAAGAATCGTGTTGTTATTGTTTCATTAATCTCCATAATTTTATAAAAAGCTTGTACAAGATGGGACTGAAACAAAATCTTTTAACTTCAGTCAGTTTGTGACTTTTGTACTATAAACGCACATCGCATGTAAATGCCAAAGGGAATAACAGAACTCCAAAGAACCAAAAAACATGGAATTGAAACTAAGAACATGCAGCTGTTTTTAGTCATACACATTTTTATTATAAAGAAAGACAGAGCTGTAAAGTGTTACTAGCCCAAGAAGATCAATTTTAAATCACTGTTATAATAAATACATTTAAATCTTTTGCTTGCTTGTTTTTAAAGGAGCTCAAGTAATCCTCAGAATAAAACTAGCACAAAATTAGTGTCATCTTCATCCCTTGATGTCTTTAAATGGAGGATGAATATCTTTAGCTAAGCACAAACTGCATTTTGGTCAATTAAGTCAAAAGGCTCATTAGGACAACTGGATGAAACGAAGACATATAGTACGTAAAGATGGGCAGACTAGATGATTTAATATTCTCTTCTGCACATAACAGTATCACGATTTATCCCAAAGGAAACCATACAATAAACGCGTCATTATGATCAATTAAACCATGCTCACATTCATTAATCTAAGTGTCCCTCACTGTCCTCATTGCTCCGCTCTAGAGGTGTTATCACAAGGTAGAATAGCCAGACGAATGGCCTACATCCTCCTCCTTCATTTCTCATCTTCAAATGCAATCTGCTGTATACTTGAACTTACCCCTTCCCTGTATCTTGCTTAGATGCACTGCTCTTTAAAAAAATAGAAGTGTTAATGATTGATAAGTAAGCAGTGGTTTTTTTGTTTGTTTTGTTTTTTGTTTGTTTGTTTGTTTGTTTTTTCCCCATTACTTTCCCAATTAGACTATTTTCTGTCAACAGGCAGCAGCAGCCTTACTTGTGGACATGGCACTTAGGAACATGGTTTATTGGTCGACTTGGTAGTGTTTGGCTGATGGCTGGAATTGATGATTTTAAGAGTCTTTTCAAACCTAAATGATGATGAGTAGATTGAATCTACTGCAATATGCAAATCATGTCTACTCATCAAAACAGTAACTGTCTCTCTCAGTTCCTAAAGCAAAGTCAAGTTACCCTCAGAGAACAGAACAGCACCTATGCTGTTAGCAGGCAAAGAAAGCTGCATTCAAAGCTAGATAATCTATTCTCTGTGATATATAATATTGTATCCATGTCTCTTGCTGAAGAAGCTTAAGCAATGACACTTCTAATGCAAAGTGATCATTAGGCCTAAAAAGTATTTAAAGTACTTGTGACCAGATTCAGAAGGGTATTTAAGGTGTCTCTGATTGTCTCAGAATGCCAGGTATCTAAATATCTCTACGGATCAGAGCCTACTTGTACCTTAATCCTATAGAAATCAGCTTTATTATGACAAAGACATAAGTTTATTTTGTTGGTCTGTAGAAATAAGCAACAGTAGTGTGATATAAGATTATTTCAAATAGAAATCTCATTAATACATCACAACTAGGAGCTGACAATCTGAAGTTACCAAAAGGACAGGGAATTATGCTAAAATAAAGGGTGTAAGATTCCTGTTCAGGCCAAGCGCTGAAAACAAACTTGCCATTTCCCGTCCTCTACAGAACTCAATACCATTAAACCAGTGGAGAAAAACAATGATGAAAATCTGTATGACACTACTCAGGTGCATGTTAAAATTTTATTTAACAGGTAAGTTCAGAGCACTCTTGAGGTTCCCTTGTTAAACCAAAAATGCGGCAGCTGGGAGTTTAAATGCTTCAGTCAAATGCACATGAAAGCATAAACTGCAAAGGATCGCCTGTCACTGCACAACTCCTTTAAAAAATAAAAGAAAAAAGCAGGTAACTAAATTCCAAGAAAAATCCCTGTGCCAGACATCTATAGTAGTTACTGTCTCAGGTCAACAATCCAGTCTATGCAACAGTCACAGAATTCCTTGGCTGGGCAGGATGTGCAATTACTGAGTTCTCACGCATACATTTTAGATTAATTTAGACTGTATACAAAGCAATCCAAAAGCATACATAATTTTTTCTGAGAAGGAGGCAGACTAACCATTACAAGTGGCCTAAAGCTGAGATTTTAATCTGCCACCTCAAAGCATCTCAGTAATTATTTTGCTACTGAAACAAAATACATGATTTTGGGAACAAAGATGCAAAGAACCATCCCAAACCACTGTATTTGGTGTATCATTTTCACAAGGGGAAGGAAAAAAAAAATACACACACAAAACACACTATTGAAACCAGTATCAATCTTTCATTTCGACTACATTTCACTGTTTATGGTCTGCAGATTTGCTACTTAGCACATATCCTCTTTCCACTCAGGCTGGGACAACAGTCACAAATGCAGGATATTTGGGCTTTCTGTTTTTCAAAATTCTTTTTTAAAGCTTCCAGCTAATTATCTGCCTCCATTTCAGAAGAAAATATGCAACAGCACATTAGTATTGCAGTAAATTTTACTTGTGTATTTTCACCTCACTTGGAAACATCTGGTACAATATGTGCATCTATACAAAAATCATTCAAAATCCTCTGGTGGCTATTTCCACCACACAAGGAAGATGAAGAAGAACTGAAACAAAATTAAACTATTTTCATCTCAGCTTTTCTAAGGACCATGGTGTCCACCTACTCTTTCTTTTCCAGCTTCTTTCTATAACTTCCAAAAGACCAGGACAAACCTGCCATCCAATTTTGACAATGTATAATGGAGTGAAGGATATCTAAAAGGTCATTTGCTCAAATCAAAACCAAAAGGTAGAGAAGACAAACAAATTAGCAGTCCACCAAAGCAACAGCTGCTGCCCGGTTATCTTTTATACAGGAGATAGATACTGTGAGAACAAGGATACGAGGCCACTGGTGGCAGCTATCATATCTGAGGGTTCTCTAAAGAACCAAGGGCATGGCGTTTTCACAGAGAGAAGGTGGAGTTGTTCTGAAAGGATTTGTAGATGATGACAGGGGGAAGAGGAGGAAAAAAAAAAAAAAAAAGCATCAACACTTCATTATTTCTCCCATATGAAGATCCACTTGTCCTAAAAAATGACTCAAAATGCTCCAAGAAATGAAATGTTTTCTCTTGGGTCTAGAACCTAACTCAGTAACTGTAGCAAACTTAAGTCCCATTTGCTTCACTGTCTTCTTGACAGAATAACAGTTTCCCACGTGCAAATTCTAGTTTTTGAAAATTTCTTTCCCCTACAACACAAGAGAACCAAAGGGTTAGAAATGTAAATTGTTTAAACACCCATTTAGGTCTTCAATAGTCAATCCAAATTGTGCAATGCTGTTTTCTATAAGCATCGTGGGAAAGAGAGCCATAGTCACAACTGTACTGTAATTCTCAATAATAATATGTTTCCATCTACACATTTTAATACTGAAAAGCAGATGATCTTATTAGAGGATTATTCAACTCTGGTATCTATATCATTCCTTAGGAAATTTCCTTAGGGGAAACATGCCTGGTTATGGCACTACCATCACATTGAAAATATTGCTTTCACACATAAGCTAGAAGTCAAAAGTAGTAATTACAAAAACGTGTTAAGTTTGTTGGTGCAGTTCAACAGTAAAGTATACAATCACAGACACATCTATGCCATAGAACACAGACATACCTATTAGACAACGGGTACAGACTATGAAAAAAAAAAAAAAAAAAGAAAGAAAAATGTAACTTAGGGAATAGGTTGCTATCTGAACAATCAACACTGCTTTCACAGAAGTGTTGTTAAATTGCATCTCCAGTCAGCTATCAATAAAGAAGACATACAATCTTATCCCAAAATGGTATGAATATTTAAGTCTGAGTTTAAACTACATCATACTTCCCATTTCAGTTGCATATTTACAAAACATAAAAGGGCACCATTACATTTGTTTTAATGTTACCGTTCTAGACATGATCTAGTTGATGATACTTATGAAAAAGGAAACTCTTGTGTAAGCAAACATCTGTTTATATGGTAAAATGTTTCCTTTTTACTTTTTACTATTTAATACAAATACAAAAGTATTTGTATAAAAACCATCAAAACCAAAACTTATTGGAATAAATATTTCTTTGGAGTATATGCATTACAAGTAATGAAAGTCCTGTTAACAAGTTTTAAAAAGTTGATTAAATATATAAAAACCTAACGTGATTCTGATTATTGTGAAACTTAGGAAATTCGATTACATTTTTGGCTGTCTTTCCATTAAGTTTAATTTAAGGTAATGTCTTGCACTGCAATGAGTGAGGAACCAATTTTGTTGACAAGGCTAAATTTCTGAAATAAAAGACTGTGCCAAAGCAGGCCACTCATCTCTTACTCTCTAGAAATGACTGACATGTCCCCCAAAATAAATTGGAGTAATTTCTACTTTGGCAGGAGTTATTCACACCTCTGCTGACTATAACAAAGAAAAGTGTTTGCTTTTTCATATAAGCAACCATCCAAGAGCAGATTCTGATAATTATAATACTCAGAAGAACCCATGGGTCAGGACTCTTCACACTTAGGCTCTCTGAAAAGCAGTGCTGAAAAGCACTGTTTTACAAAAAATGAAAAATATTGCAGCTGCTCCACAAGACTGCTTTATCCACTTCTTGATATTTAATTAGTCTTGCTGTCATGTCCTTCAGTCCTGACTACACAGTACAGATTAACTGCGGACAGGACTGCACAAGAATCTGCAACCAGATGTCAGGTTCCGCAGATGGCAGTCAAATAAAATAGCCAAAAATTAGTTTTTTTTTCACGTCCAAATATAGACTCATACCATCAAATACAGACTCCATACCATCAAGCTCAAAGAAATACTATCACCTATAAACATTTCTATAAATGGATAGCATGTCTTCTGTAAAGATATTTCCTGTACACCTTCCCATGAGTTTGCAGCAGGCATTTTACAAATCCTTCTTCATCTATAGATGGCTAAATCCCAGCAGGCTTCTGGCAGGCCACCAAAAGTAAACTGCTGTGCAAATAGCAAGACAGCTAGGGGCTACATGAACAAAGCGCTCAAGCAGAGTGCTTCTCTCTGCCTATACGCAAGACCAAACCCTCCTGCTGTTACTGCCATCACACATGAAAAAATGCAAATTGGAGAACTGCATTTGTGGCATCTGATTTACAGAGGCCATCACTCAATGCCAACAAACCAGAAATCTGTAGGAAGTAGGTTTACTGTTCCTAGTGATCAGAGAGGAAGTGGTGAAAGGAGATAAATGGTATTTCTTCTGAGTCATGCTGCGCCTGAGTTGACAGTTGGATATCCACAAGAAAATCTCAGAGAACGAGGCTGAGACATCACGTTAGGCACCAGAAGTGCCACACCAGCCATCTGCACAGACAGATGTATATGAATTATTGTCACCACAAGGACAGCAGTGGGCTTTTTTATTCTGTCTTCCATGACCATTTACTTCTAGTTCTGACTCCAATGTACCTTGGTTGTTCTGTCAAGGTTTTCAAGGTAACTGTGTACTGTTTTGTTTTGTTTTGTTTCCTGACCTTTTTTTCCTCCTCCGTATTTTACCTTTGGGTTATCTCATCCACAAATAAAAATTGAGAACAGCATGGATCATGATTTCAAAAGCTGCTGACAGAACAAGGTAAACAATGTAGCTGTGAAAACTGTTCTTTTTTTTTTGTCTCCTCCTTCTGGAAATCTTTTACAAGAAATATGCTAGAAATGGAAGAATAATTCCATGCATGCTACATATATCCTAAATAGTTTGCATCCAAAAATAAATAAAATCAATCATGAGAACCAATGTATTCCTCCTCCACTGGTGAGGAAGTAAGACACTAGGACACTTGCAAAAGAGATTTTAGAGCTTATTTGATATGATCCTCTTTATCTGCTAGAAAGGAAGACCCAGATCTATTTCAACAACAACCTTGCTCAACCAGCCAAGTTGCAAAGTACGAGACCTCCTCAAAGACCAACCACAAAGTAATCATAGAATCATTTAGGTGGGATCTGAGATCATCTGGTCTAACCTTTAAGCTAGCACCACCAAGTCCACCATTAAACTATGTCTCTAAGCACTATGAAGACCTCCAGGGACGGTGACCCAACCACTTTCCTGGGCAGTCTGCTCCAATGCTTCACAGACTTTTCAGTGAAGTTTTTCCTAATATCCATCCTAAACCTCCCCTGGTGAAACCTGAGGCCATTTCCTCCTGTCTTATTACTTAGTGCTTGGTAGAAGAGACCAATTCCCACCTCGCTACAGCCTCCTTTAAGGTAATTGGAGAGCATGATAAAGTCTCCCCTGAGCCTCCTTTTCTCCAGGCTAAACAAGCCCAGCTCCCTCAGATACAGACATTCAGAGAGGACTATATCACAGATGAATATCAGAAAGGTCTTTTACATCAAAAGAAAAATGTTTGGCAACATACAAAAAGCTGTGTAATACAAATCCATTAAAGTTAGAAAGAATGCTTGCAGGATTTCAAAAGAAGGCAAGAACAGACAGCATGAACTTCCTCATCAAAAGGTTCGTGTTTCTACCTTGGATATGACAGCAATTACTAATTGTAAACCCAACCAACAACTTGAGATTTGCAATGTTAGTTTATAAAAAAAATAACCACCACATTGTTGGTTTCATAACCTTCTGTCATACACCAAAGGAGTTAATTTTATTTTTTTATTTTTTTTTTGCAAAAATCTACAATGCTCAAGCAAATATTTTGCATCTTCTAGCGAGAATGAAACTGGCAAATATTCAAGAGGTGCTATACTTTACAAGGATATAGCAATGACACAGACTTATTTTTTATGATTATTTTTTACTGTTTTAGAAAACACTTAATGACAATCAAAGGAGATTTGGAAACTAACTGTGCTAGTTTCCAAAACAGCCTAGAGCTACTCACTCTCCAGAATCAAACTATGCATGGTTGGTAAATCTCACACATAAAACCCAAGGGCTGTCAAACAAGGAAGATAAAATAACCACTCTGGTGACTACATTTCTGATCTAAAATAATGAAGACATAATTCTGTCACTATGAAATGACACAGAAGATTTTCCAAAGAATTTTACTAATCACATTATACATTCCTAAAACATGGACTGAAGTTAAAATAAGGCAGTGTGAAAACACAGTTAATAAAGCAGACTTGAAGTGTACCATAATAACTACTCTAAATCACATGTCAGTCAGATTCATTATGGCTATTTAAATCTTGCATCAACAAATCCAGAATATATAAGAAAATAGGCTTTTACAAACAACTGCCTACTGGTTTAAAGGTGCTGAGAGATCAAATTTTTTTTTTAATGTAGGAAGTTTTCATAGAATCATAAAGGTTGGAAAAGACACCAAGATCATCTGGCCAACCATCAGCTCATCTGAAGTTATATATACTTTACAATATTTCTATACAATAAAGATTACTACATAATTTTCTTTCAATGAAAATTAAGTATTAACGATAATATATTTAAATTCACTTCAGAGGTCTTTTTAAAGTATACTTAATATCCACAAACAGTTGAACTTTTTTAAATCTAAATATCCTGATAGTGTTTCTTTACCTTAAATTTTAAATACTGAATGCAAACACTTAACTACACAAGAAAAACATGAGATCCCAAAGATGTACAAAACAAGAGATCGAGGTGGCTAATTAAATGTCCAAGTTAATTATTAGAATACAAAAATTATGTATAATAATTACAGCCATACCACTCAATCCAAAATTGTCCTCTTGCTCCCAAGTTGCTCTAACAGCAATTTAAGAGGTTATTTCCTATAAAAACCCTGACAACTTGTCCCCAGAATACTTCAAGAGTTTAAGAGAGAAGCAAGCTCCCTTATGCTTGTCATTGTGGACCAGTCTACTGTCCTCCCAGTCAGTTCAGAACTGTTCCAGCCATTTGTTTGCCAGTGCTTTCACCGTTTGTCTTCCTCTAACTCAAAGTCACCTTGTTAAATTGAGGTTACTATTATTCATTCTCATTCCATTGTTAACATTAGACTGGTAAACTTGCTTGGACATGTTAAAAAAAAATCTAAGTAATGCTACATTGCAATTCATATGCTCAGTACTGTGCACTGTGATCAGAAGAATGGATTCCATGACTACTTTATGTAGGTCAAAACAAGAATTCACGGTTTCACACTATTCATTTTTAAACTCCTTCTCACAAGTGCTACTGAAACTCACTGGATAATACATATTTTACTTTAAAAATTCAGATATTTAGAGCTCAGTGTATCACATGAGCTACATAACTGCTTTGCAAGTTTTTCAGGTTTCATGTCCCATCTTTGATTTTAGTTCAATATATTTAAGATGCCAGATCATGTTTCTAATAAGATGACTGTATGAACCTCTTTTCTAGCAGAGAAATCCCTTTTCAGGCCATCAGGACAAGATGGAATGGCCTCAAGTTGTGCCAGGGGAGGTTTAGGTTGGAAATGAAGAGACATTTCTTCTCAGAAAGAGCAGTCAGGCGTTGGAATGGGTTGCCCAGGGAGGTGGTGGAGTCACCGTCCCTGGGGCTGTTCAAGGAAAGGTTAGACATGGTGCTTAGGGACATAGTTTAGTGGGTGACATTGGTGGTAGGGGGACAGTTGGACCAGATGGCCTTGGAGGTCTTTTCCAACCTTGATGATTCTGTATTTCTAAAATGGCTGCAGGTAATCACCTTTTCCCTGCTATATGTCAAGACATACAGACAACAAACAACTCCACGGTTTACAAGAAACTATGCACGAGCTATCTGAAAAAACAGGTATGCAGGAACTAAACACTACTCTGATTACGTGGTCCAATCTACCCCTACACACCAAAGTCCCTACAGGCATCAGCAAGCTGTTCCCATCTGCCATTCTTCTTGAAGGGGGAAATGGAGGGGTTCAATTCTTCTGTATTAAGACTAGACATTCATCACAGGTGACGTCTTTTTCCAAGAGACGTGATACCCAGAAGTTTAGTACCACTTGTTTCTAAAGTGTCCTTAGGCTTCACAGAAGACAGATTAGTGTATTGTCTTGGTAGGGAGTAAAACAACTTTATGTTTACTAGTGGAGCTTGATTTTTCCAATAAAAAATATTTAACTATTTGATTAATATGAAAATTAGATTTTTCTATTGTATGCAGCTGGACTGGAAAACACCATCTGGTCAGTTTGGTAACCTATTAAATTTTTCATGTCATTTTCCATTAATTACCTTTCCTAAGACACCAGTGAATATTTATAGATTGATTTATTCTCATATTAATAGTTGATGACAACTCCAAACTCTAGATTTTAGGTTCATTTTATAACTATTTTATGAGTCACCAATAGTCCTCCCCCTTCCTTGAGAAGTTAACAAGGTCTTTCTAACATTGACTGTATATGGTAACAATTATAACATAAGAAGCATGAATGCATTAATTGACAAATTTCATTCTTCTCAATATATAGTACAGATGCTTTCCTCTCCCCATCTCTAAAACTACTGCATTATTAATAAAGACATGAAAAAGAAGAGCTTCAGCTAATAGCCTTCTAATGTTTTATAGATATATTCCTGAGTAACAGCAACGCAGTGACCTTTGGAACCTACCCTTCTCCAAGAAAAAATCAGCTGTATGGGAACAACCTCAGATAAAGCTTCACCTAGCCCCCTTTGTGAAAACTTCTAATGATGACAACTCCATAATCTCCCTAGGAAATTTATTTCAGTCTTTATCCATACTTACGCTTGGGAAGGTTTTTCCCCCTAACATCTACTAACCTTTAACCTGAATGCTTCCTGCTGCAACTCCAAGTCAGAGCTTCCAGCCACATCCCGAGCAACGTGTTGAAGTATTTATCACCACCCTTCTGCATATCCAAAGTCAATCACCATAACTCTCTCAGCATAGTCCTCTCTAAAATAAATCCTGACTTTCAAAATCCATGGCTTTTTGACATACATGGGGTGTGGGAGGAGTGAAGGGGGAGAGAAGGAAGAAATTCTCATGACAAAGAAACTGACAGTTTTACTGGTAGATTCTCCAATTTTAAGAGAAATAGGAGGGAAGAGGTTCAGAAAACTGAAATTAAGAGATTCAGGGATTTCTCAGTTTAACAAACTAATTTATCATCTATTGAAGAGAAGCAGTACCCAAGGGAAGACAGCATCCTTCATTACCTGGCGGCTGTACATCACCCCAAGCACGAAGACTATAAGGAATGAGACAATTCTCCTGTAAAAGCAACAGGAACAAGCATGTGTTCATGGAATTCAGTACATGCCAGTTCTATTCTACAATACCAGTTTGCATTGACACTAATAGCATTTAACTTTTTTTGTACACATTGTAAGCATTGCCTGTGAATTATTTAAAATTTGTTAAGATTTCAGTTCAGTTGTTTAAGAGAACTGCACTCCAGTCTGAAAGGAATAACTTGACATAATCTGGTCTCTGCTTGGGATCTTAGCGCCATATCACTCATAGTTCAGCAACACTGAAAGAGAAGTCCACTCATCTCCAACAGAATTCTCTTTAGACCACTTCTTTATTGTTGTTTTGGACAAAGCACAGCACAGATAATTTGTTGAACTGCTATCCTGAAACTAACCAAGCAATGCTGCAAGGAGAAATTTACTATTTGGAGGAGTTTCATTTGACTAGGTTGGCCCAGCTAGCAGAGTACAAACTGAAAACAGAGTTTCTGAAGAACAATTTAAAGTTTGAGCATGTGAAAAGAGCCTGAAGAAACAAACAAAAAAAAAAAAATTGGGAAGATAACATCTCTAAAATACAGTGCATTCCAAAAGATATTTTTGGCTGCAATAAACAAGACCTTGAAGTTGGCCTTCAATTTGTAGCATGAATTGTGCTACAAAACTACATTTCTAGAACACTGCATTTCAGACACTTCTCAGGAAAGGATGCACTATGTTCTTGCCCAACCAAAAAAAAAAATTATTTATATATTTAAATATAAATATATATATATATATGGTTGCATTTTCAGTGGTCCTTTTCTTCTTTGGAAAGATTCAACCTTGTGTCAAATTCCAGTCTACAGGTACACCTTTATTAACTTGGTGGCATAGTTGTGTTCACAAACATAACGTGAGATCTAAAGAAAAAGATGCAGGTGATTGGATTCAAGCTTTCCCAGAAGCTAACCTCCCATTTCAAATTAAGTCACAAATAGTGCTTAAATTTCATTGATATTTCACCCTAAGAACAAGACAGTCCCTTTAAACTTCTGTTTTCAAATAGAGGATTTTTTTTTCTGGATAATATTTTTACTTAAAGAAAGATTCCAGTGGAACCTGCCAGCACAAGAGAAGGCTGCATTCAGCTACCCTAGGGTATGCTCCTCTTTCATTTTTTACAGCTGCTGAAACCTCCTCAGTGTCCTGAGGGTCCTTGCTTTAAGTGAGGGCAGGCAGTGGCACAATATTGTACATGAAAGGTCGGTAGTTCTGAAATGCATTCACTCCCACTGGTCAGAAAGAACTCTGGACATCATGACCTTCAGAGGAAGGTTCATCATTTTTCCCAGGCTTTGTGCAAGAAAAATAAACCCCAGATGGCAGGGAGCCTTGATAACTAGCTAAGAAAGCAGCCAGTGCCAATCGTATTGCAAAAACAAAACAAAACACCAAGCCATACTGTAATAACGTAATAATAAATAACAACAAACAGCAAAGCAAAAGTCACTTTGCTACTCCTTCCTGCCAGCTGTTTGGTATAAATTAGCTGTACCTTTTGATTAACACAGCCGAGGAAAATCTCACACATGCTAGGCCAGTGCTATCACTGAAGAACCAAGCTGACCTCCTCCGTTTCCTATGCTGGCAAATGAACTTTACTCCATTTCAGCCAACAGTGCTATCAGAAGGTGGAGTCGTCTTACAAAGTGAAAATAAATTTAGAACCATTACATATGACAGCGACAAGGTGCCTTCAGAAGAAGCGTGCGTAAGTTTAAGAATAAAATACAAGACAGACCCCTCCATCACCTGCCAATAAACACGCTAATGTTCATTATTTCATTCATAAAAATGACAACCATTTAGTTTGATTTTTTTTATCCTCCGTGTCACGGTTTTGCACTTTGGTTTCAGCCACACCTTTAATAACTTTACTAACCTCTAGCTAACCTAATAGTGGATTTTCCAACAGAAAATGCCAGGTAGCTTGAAATCAAACTTGCCTATTGTTCCAAACAAACAACTATACCATGTTTGTTCTTCACTGTCCAAACTGCAAGAAGTCAGCTGAATTACTCAAAACATATTTATTTTGCATTTATGCTTTTATACTGCCTTGAGACAAAGCACAGTCGCATTCCACCTAGCAAGGGGCACAGAAGGACCACGCACTGCTGTGCCTGAGGGAGCACAAGGTCATAAAAAGAATTCTGAATTAACAGCGAAAGACAAAGTTTTGCAGACTCCTGCCTACGTATAACAAAGATGCAGAATAATCAATCCACTGTCTCATCTGTAATGCAAGCTACAAGCCTGCCTTCTAGGTCTGTCCCTTATGAGGACATCTTTGGCCAGAGCCACAGAGCTTCACTGTCAGAAAAGATTAGCACAAGATAAATGAGGAACAGTAAGAAAAGTATTTCAGGACTGAAAAACACCCACAAAAATTTTTGAAACTCTACAGCACTACTGGTATTACTGTCCTTAACAGCTGCCTTTTCTGACCTACTCTATATATATATATATATATGTGTGTGTGTGTGTGTATACATACACACACACGTATATATAAATATCCAAACTCCAAGAAGAGAAAAATAATGAAGATCTCAATTCTGTGCAGATAAACCAGGACTGTCAGTGCATCTCCATGAGCCATTTCAGCATCTCATATGTAATACACAACCCACAGCAAATGTGAATTAGAAGCACCTGTTTAACCTTTTCTTGGCAGGATCCCCATCAAATACATTCATCTCCCCATCCAGACAGTTAGCAGTACTGGAAAACAATCATACAAGTTCTAAATTTTAAGGCTGTGTCTATTTTAATCAACTCCTCATGTTTCAGCTTAGTAACAATGAAAACACTTCAGCCTCACTCTCAATTTCCATGTGCTAAACAATCCTACAGGGCTTGGACTGCAAAGAAGTCTTACATACGAAAACTGCTTTCTGCACATAGAAAGCACACGTTTGGAGGCCAAGTACCATCTGGCATTTCTGCCTTCAAATAATTCTCTTTCCCTTTCCGTAACCTCATGCCTTTAGAATGTCCACCTTTTCACAATTCAGGGATCTGATAACAGGACAAATTTACTATTCACATTTATTATGTCCTTTTATTTGGCTTGTTTTTTCCCTTGAATAGTTATTGTACCATTTACTTTAATATGTAATGTATCTTATGTATACAGCATGTAATACATTGTTTAACTCAATTTTTACAACTGGGAAGTATTTGTATTTTGCTCATTTTGCTTTGGGACTGTACCTAAACTGCAAGAGAAAATCTTTCACTTAATCTGATGAATTGCCAGCCTGTACTCCTTTACTGCTGAATTTTAATACTGTGCGGTACTTCCTACACTGCAATGAGTATTTACTGGGGAGGTCATATTCAGGCTTTGTTTTAGAAGCATTTTGCTTCCCCATACCTGCATTAATACATTAGATTTTTATTCATGCCTCAGTTATATCTTATGGTATCACCTTCCTTTCTGTTCACAAGACTATTATCACCATGTTTATTTTTCAATGTTAGCCTCTACCAAGAGATACGTTGGTAGGACAGAATATACATTAGCATTTCAGGGTGCAATGTAACTTAAGTACCTGGCTGTGTAGTTCAACACACAACGTGCTGGACACACTGGATTTTTCAGTTATTGGCACTATGTATATCAAAAGTTATTACTAGCTTGTTTATAGGTACTAACCAAACATGGACATACAACTGTCCCTGAAGTGAAATTAATTTTCAAAACCAAATACTACAGCAGATGTGTCAGCTCCACCCCACTACTTGTTTTTTTTTCCTTCAAACTCTTCTGCAGGCATTGAAAAATCTTCTGAAATTGTCAGTGTCAGAATATGAAGGCAAGAAGAGCTGGCTTGGAGATACGCTCATTCTGGAAGCACAGCATAAATCTTATCTGGCAAGATCAACTTCAGTGGCAAGTTTCCATGCTCCTTAAGTCTTTGACCTTTATTTTGCAGTCAAAAAATACTTGCAATAAAGCTGAAATTAAAAGCTTATTTCAACAGTGAGTTAGTTACCTTTGCAACAGATGTTGCCTCAATTAATCTCTTTGTATAGAGCTGAGTTACAAACCCATGTTCTCCTTCCACAGACAACATTTAGTTTCTGTAACAACGTCTACTGCCAGCAACTGTTTAAAAAAAATGTTTCAGAAGAGAAAATAAACATACTTTTGCCAAGAACAGTCAAGTATTAGGTAATATCACACCTCCAGACTATCATTTAGCAACCTGAACTGTTGGTTAAAGTTTTCTAGGCTGCAGTAACAGAAAGGTATGCGTATAGGGAAGGGCATGTTTATCTTCCAATCAAGCTGGATGTTGGCGCACTACAGTCCCACTTACTGGGATCCAAGCATATCAGCTGCCTTCCTCATATCAGGCTGTTTTGTTTTTCCTCGTTCACAGCCAAATGCCTGTTTCCCAAACTCCTCAAGTACGAGCTGAGGAAAAAAGCAAAATATTTTATCCCACCCAATTTTTATACACTTTCCTCTGAAATGCCTTTCCACTCCCAGCACACACACATATTTTGATGTATTCAAGTATTGGAAAAGAGGTTCAAGCTTCCAGCAACTGGCATTAAAAAACAGTGCACAGGGTAGCCTCTTTACCAGTGCACAGTAAAGGGGTCTGGGGTTCCTTACATCTGAGCAAAAACATCTTTTACTTCAAAGGTGAACACTCACAGCAGTGGTTGAAACTCTTCTTTGCCTCCCCAGCCCAGGCTAAAGAAAAAGGCCTTCTAAGCCCTGTGCCTTGTAAAAGAAGAATTATTATCCTCTCAAGGTCTTATATTGAATTAAATTCATCTCTGTCAGATTTCAGTCCGCAGCTTTTTGCCCGTCTCCCGCTCTATAGACGATTCCTTCTGCTCTGATTAGTTTTAGGTGTCTTATTTAACAAAATCATTTTAAAGGCCAATTCTTTTATTGCACTGTGAATAGAGACATCTACTCCAACTGTCTCTCAAATGCAGACCATTCAATTTTCCATTAACTGCTTTACGATTCTTCCCCCATCCTCCTAAGGTTAAACTTTCAACATTAGCAATACCAATCAAACCAAGAAAACAACAGCCACCCAACTACACAGCTGAATGAAAATGAAGAAACAGGCAATATCCCCAGGTCATTTGCTGTCTCATCTGAAGCGTGGCAGAAATGGCAAGGATTATGAGAATACTCTTTTCCCGGTTCAGCTTAGCATATATTTGAGCTAACTCAGCTGTTTTCCCACAAAAGCAGGTGAAGAAGCGCTCATGCAGCTTTTTCCATGGGCTTTCTTGTTGAAGCCATGCAATACGTTGGCTCCACAGTCTGGCTGTGGGGAACTGAGAGACTACATGGGCAGGGATGCTGGAAGAGTTGCATCAGCTATTGCTTCTCTGTTGTGTTACAGAATTGGGTACAGTGTGGTTTTTTGTTTTTTGTTTTTTTTAAATATTACAAAAAGCAAGACATGAACAACTAAGAAGCACTTAGTGTGTTATTTAAAAGATGCTACAATTCAGTTTTCTTAATTACAATTCAGTTTCCTTTGGAAACAGAATACAGTGAAGTAGTCAAAACTCTGTAGATTCTCCTTAAGCAACCAACAGCCTAAAGATGTGCTGCTTGCACTCGCACAAATGCGAAACACCAAACTGAGACTACATAACAACAAGGTTCCTCAGGCTGGGGTACAATTGCAAGCCTTAGCTAGGACAACTTGACAATGTCCTCACTCACTTCTCTGCTTCTTTGCACTAGAAAACATATATTTCTGAGTTTTCAGGTAGGTAGTCAGCTCAAGGATGTAAATAAGCAGACATTTTTTCTCTGTGTGGGCAGAAGGGGTTGAAAGGCTTTCTGCAGAAAGTGAACTTCCTGAACTGGTTCACCAGTGGGTGGGGTGAAGAGTCAGGCAAGAGAATATCTAAGGCCTGGAAAAGTCTAAGAGATATCTCCATCCTTTTCAGCAGCTTATGGCCATTAGATTGGCCTCGCTGCCACTGAATCTAAGTAGAGAGGATGTACTTATGAATTGCTCCAAAACTTTGTCTGAATTCATGAACAGTAAGAATGCTGCCCCGTCCCCATCAGAGAAGGAGAAAAAAAAAAAAAAAAAAAAAAAAAAAAAGGCAGAGCGCTCTACAGGCATGAAGATCATCCTGAAAAACAGTGCTTTAAATATGTAGTACGGGGAAATGTGCCTTTGGCTTCCACCAGCCCCAGGGAAACTTAACAGTGCTGTCAGAGAACGTAGAGGTTCAGTCTATTTCACCCAAATAAAATTCATTGATTGATTTATACTTTCTCTTCCTTTGATTTTATTTTAACACAGTTTGCAATCCAGAACTGACACCTGTCTTACTAGATATTTTTTTTTAAGCAAATCCATGTTTAAAAGGAGTTTGGATTAATCTGACATACCCCAGGTAGTACCCTGCCCCAACGATAACAAACCCAGTGTTAGCAGCTTTTCAGACAAACCACTTCATCATTTACATCTGAGAGCCCAGAAGCTGAACATGTAATCAGTTAAGGTGCAAGACTCAGTCTGAAGCTGGAAACATCTAGCAGCAGGCTGGAGGAGGAAGCTGAACCCGCAGAATGTGAACAACCAGCTCAAGCATTGAAAGACCCCATGATTTTACACGGCTGCACAATGATATAGGTAAATGCAATATAAATCACAAATACTAATGAGAAAAAGTGTGTATTCATCCCTTCCACATGACAAAGGGGAAAAAAAAGTCTTTCACCTTGACCTTTACTCCCTTCCTACCTCTTCCACAGCAACAGCACTGTTGGGCTATTAAAAGCAAACAAGTGGCTTGGGAAGTTAGATGGACGGAAAGAAAAGTTCAGAAAATTTAAGTGAGATACAGATAAACTGATGAACACAACAATTGCATTCAGGGACATTCTTCAAGAGTGAAATTGATTTTATTTAAAATTGCTGCTGCTGTTTACTTGATAAGACACCAATACAATTCAGCATAAGCCAGATGGATAGCGGAAGACAGAACTTGATGGGGAATGGTACATAAGTCAAAGAAAGCAGGAAAAAAAAAACATACCAGAATTCTTGGAAAATGTGCTTTGAACTGAGAAAGCTATATTCAAAAGTAAGAAAAGAGGGGTTAGAAAGAACTATGACTATTTCACTTCTAAAGTTCTGAATTCTATTGGACTGATGCCCAAAATTCAAATCCTAAGACGATGATGCTGAACTAAGTTCTCGTGAAATATGCATGCAGTAAGTGGGTTCTTAGTTCTTAGGAACTAAAACAAGATTAAAATTATCTCCCTACATATACCTTTTGCTGTCTTATAGGAAGAAGTTGTCAGAATTACCACAGATAATACAGAATGGCTGAGGCAGGAAGGACCTCTATCATTTACTTTATCATTTACTCCTTTATCATTTACTCCAACCCCTCCGCTCAAAACGGGAGCAGCTTGATGAGACTGCTCAGGTCTGTAGTTGGACAGGTTTCAACACCTCCACAGCCTCTCTAGGCAACCTGTGCTCTCTGGGCAAACAAAATAAAAACAAACAACAAAATCCCCCTTTTCTCATGTTTAAATGATACTTCATTTCGTGTTCATTGCCTTGTCTCGTCATTGGTCACCACTGAGAAGAGTCAGGTGCTCCATTTCATTTTGTTTTTGTTGTTTTAACTTCTCCTCCCACAGTGAGGTACTTACACACACTTTAATAACATCCCTCTGAGTCTTCTCTTCCCCAGGGTAATCCAGCAAGGCAAACCAGAAGTGAATATGCTTTTTACACAGCATGCTCCAATCTATATAGCATACCATACAACACATTTTATATACCAGTCCACTCAGAGCAATGATCCAAGTTTACTTTGTTTCCCTACTCACTGCCTGCCCAGCTCTGGAGATAGTTCAAATCTTGTCTGATGTTAGAATTATCTTAGAAGTTGTATTTTGTCACCATATAGAAGCATTGTGAGCAACAGCCCTGAATAAACCATGTACACATGAAGAAACTTTATTGCAGAATAACAATACTGACGCAAGAGAAGTCAATGCTACTCCAGGTTTTACTCTTCTTCTTGCTTTTAACTGTTTTGTGTAGCTCCACCTGAGGAAAAAATACAACTCTTCCACATTCTATTACAACACTAGAAAGCACTTTTTACCAAGAAGTCAGCATTTAGTAAGAAACATCTGTATAGACAGCTATGCCATGAAAACCCACACCAGGAACGCAAACAAGCACACCAGTGAAATTTAAGTACAGGCTGCTCTTACACTTGCTTCTTCCCTCAAACATGGCATTCATAACCAGTGGGGTATCTGACAGGTGTACTGGACACACGCACAAGCAGGACTGGTGTTCCCTGACATCCAGACATCTCAGTGGGGAGGGTACACAAAATTTATTGATATCAGTAACAAAAGTGCCTCATTTCTATTCCTTTTTTGATGGGAAAACAAAAACAAAAGTTTCAGCCCCTTGCCAGTGGCATTTAACCTACGTTCATAACTCCTAGTAGTATACTGAGTGATTATACCAAAATGATAAATTCTGGTATATCCGTTCCCTACTCTTAATTTCTTAGAAACCAAGATGTACTGATATGCATAACAAGCATATAATACAAATAGACACATCAATTTCACTCAATACAAACGATCTAACAGTTATCTTGCTTTTAAACTCTAACATGAAATTCCCAAACTGCAGATTTTGCATGTCTTAACTTCCGAGTTCAGGGTCTCAGTTTTCAATTTAATTCTCCATATTATACTGAATCTCCTGCAAGTATTTTTATTAAAAGAGCAGGGCTCCCGCACATTCACCACAATAAATGCATTCTGCCAATATTCACTGCAGTAACTACCTTAAGGAGAGGGCAGGAGTGGAAAAACAAAACAAAACCAGCTGTGATCTCATTAGCCAAGCTCATTAGGTAAGACCTCATTAGCCACCATCCCACAATAATGTGAATAAACCCTGCAGACACTAATGAAAAGGAAGCAATCACGGACCAAAAGCCAAATAATCATACAGCACTGCAGCCCACTGTCAACCAAGCAGTTAAAGTGCTGGAATGAAATTGGGCAAGATACCCAGCGAGGCACACAGCTGAAGTCCCACGGCCAGGCTTCTCAGGCACACACCATCCCTCACCTCATGCCAGCAGCACAAACAGGAGCTCTGGGTGCATCAAAGCCTCTTCCAGTACGAAGATGTGCAACTGAGTAAGGAAGAGGGTGTCTAAAACAAAACTGAAACTCCAAAATGCTTTGGCTTTCCTTCTGATAATTTGGCCTAATAAGTCCTCTAAGTAAGTTTTTAATGTTAATAACATTTAATATTTCCACAATGTAAGAAAAACAAATAATTTTATTTTTTTGCCAATTACACATTGACTTTATCTTGATTTCGGTCCGTTTCTTTGGTTTGTAAAGAGTTTAACGACTTTACAGTTTTTGTATTAAGTGCTAAAAAAAAAAAGATATAATTACACAGAGTTTAATAAATTTTGGTATTTCCAGCTGACTTCAGGGAATTTTTCCCCATGCACAAACCTTTGTTGGGAGCCTGGAACTTTAGTGATCATCTGCTACTGCAGCTTCACTTCACTATAAGAATCACCAGTCAGGATAACAAAAATTTCCTAGATAATGTTGTTGATATAACAGTTTAAGCATTTTAATATTACTATCATTAACGTCCCAGAATTTCAAGATTGGGTTTGACTAGGCTATTTTGAAACAACCACGCAGCTTAGAAAGTTAAAAATATTCTCACAGCTTTCTCTTCTTCTGAAGTCATCTTCAATTTCTCATCACTTAGTTCATTTTTGAATGTTCAGAGTAGCAGTTTAAATCTGCACTAGAATAGAGCCCATTTCCAGTAGAAATACAGTATAAAATGCTTTGTTTTGATGTTGTTTTAATTACCTAGGATGTACAACTTAGCTGTTAAAAAGGAATTTGTTTTAAAATGTCCAGTTCAAATTTCAGCATTATCAGTTCCTACTGAATCTATAAATGAGTCTAGACATTTTTAACAAAATATTTTTTCTGCTCCAAAAAGGAGTGAAAAGACTACTTTCGTTCAAGTCCTACACAGACTAATAATTTATCATTTCATTCTGAAGGATGACAACTTCTTAGTAATCCAAATGCCAGCTCATCATCTATATACTTTACATTTTGTATGAAATATCATTTACAAATCAGTAATGCAACACAGCTATTACAGAAAATAAATCATGTAAGAACAAGGATAGTTATTCCACTATGAATCCAAATTTTAAAATGAGTAAAAAGAACACTTTACATGAAGCTAAAAATGTAATATGGTCCCTGAGAAACTGACTTAAAAAAAACTTTCCCTCAAAGTATGAAAATTACTAGGGGTAGACATGAGAGGAGTCCCAGATCAGGTCATGTGGAAATGCTAGCCTTCTAAGAAACAGTAATAGAAATTATTTTTTTCCAGTAATGCAAATCTAACGTGATTCTCCCCATACTAGTCTCTAGAAGACTCACTACACGCTTGTTAACATAAAGGAGCAGCAGTACCTACCCAGAGAAATCCAAACCAACACAGACATACTATACAGATTATGTGGATATACACCTCCAACTTCTGAGTGATTCATTGAAATAGATTTTTATTGAAATAGATTTTTAATCAGACAACTTCCACAAAATCACAAGTCTATGCAAGAGCAATGGATATTTGAAGACGTAAAGGTAAGAAGACCAACCAAACTTTTGAAATGACCTGTTTCTCACTCTGAAATGGATATCAAGAATCAAAGATGAGAATTTACACCTACCTACAGCAACCACGCCGAGCGACAACAAAAGCAGCAAGTTGTCCCCCATCAGACTGCTGTGTAATTTTCACTCTTCCTTTTGGAGAAGGACATCAAGCAAAGGAGACCACAGACATTCACATTTCACTCTGCAGATGCACATGCATCAACGATCAAAAGCCATACAGCAAGTTCCTCGAGGTCCTGAGAGGACACGGTATCTGAGGAGCCAACATTACTTCCCACACACAGCTACATTCTCTATTTTCATGTCCCTCCACCCCCACAAAGAAAAGGGGAAAAAAAGGTGGAGAAGCTGAAGCTGAAATGTAAGTAGAACACTAAGTGAGAAAGGAGTAAATTAAAAGATCAAAAATTATGTTTGAAAGATGATTCTCTATGGAGTAATATAAGGCCATCAAGAAAATGTAATAATAATAAAAAGCTGCTTAACATTTCACTGTCTTTTGGAAAAGGAGTTAAAGTGTTACAAAACCATAAAATGCCTCTGCAGTTTCAGGGGAACCAGAGAATGCATGACTTCCAAAAATAGGTTATCCTTCTGTTATCCTCATAGAATTTTACTCTGGGAAAAAAAAAAAAAGAAGAATTTAATAATTATCCATTTCCAGATAAAAAGACCTAGCCTTGAAACACAGAACTACATGGCCTAATATCAAATGCTATTAGTATATTTCCAGGTTAAAAGGATTTCATTTTGTATCATATAATTCATTCAAAGCAGGTTTAAAAGCTTAAACAAGCTTACCTGCCCAGTGAAGTGGAACTTTGAAACAGGCTAAAACCAAACTGCTCCCTTTTGGCCAGAGAGAAATTATAGGTGAAATACTCTCACAGAACCCTCAAAAACTAAGAATATATGAAGTAAGCAAGCTTTTTGTGATCAAGGAAAGGAAAATCACCTGTCAAGGAAAACAGTATTAAATAGACTTTGCCCCTGAAAGATATGTGATTCTGACAGTTAATATTTTCAGGGTAAATTAAGTGCAAAGAATAAAAAACAGCTGGTCAGAATGCATTAGGAATTTGCCATATCATTTGGTAGATCTATGTAAACTATGTACAAAAAGTAAGCCCAAAATAAAAGACTAGGCTTATTGCATTACATGTCTTTTTCACTAACATGGCAAAATGAGAAACGGAAATATTGCTCTGTTTTAATTTAATTACATTTTTTGAAAAAAATAAATAAATAAATAAAGAGGGGAAAAAAACACCCATTCATCACTGCTTTTGCCTATGCCATTAAGCACTACTAAGCAGCCTTCCATAGAGGAAAGGATGCAGTTCTCCATTGAACAATCATTTTAGTTTATGTGTCGTAATTTTTACTTTAAAGGCCATCTTGACATCTTCAGCAGGAAGTGTCCTGCGAGCTTACAGTAGCCTTTAACAGCTGAAGTCAGAACTGGTAGCACTTCCTTCTAAGCAATGTGCAGTTTACTCACATCCTACAATGACCACGTCCTTAACCTACTCGTCTTAAAAGCAGAGGAAGAAATATAAAGGTTACTAGATGGAGCACACGCCACATACTTGGAATACAGCCTCACATTAAGAATCCACATCTCGTAAGAGCACGAAGCACAAGCCACGAGATGAAGATGCCTGTTGATGCCATGGTAAAGCACTCAGCTTGCTAACATCGGTGTTTACACACAGAGGCTCATCACAGCGAGCAGCAAGTTGCACCACTTTACCATCGCGTGTGCTATAGGCGTTCAATATTGAACCACCTACATGGCATCAGAAAGGGTGACTCACGGAAGTCCTCCAGTCACACTGGTTTTCAAAGTAGGAGGGATGGAAGAGGTTGCCAGCAACCATAAGAGCAGATAGGAAGCAATGATTCGTACACACATACGCATGCACAATCTCAGTTTAAATAATTTTCCAATATCCACCCTCGGGAAAACAGTGCAATTACACAAATGCCCACCAAAATCACGTTTTAGCTAGCTCAGAAAAAACTCTCTAGTTGGTTGAATCAGTGCAAGCGTCAAATTATACCAGAAGTGATAGTGCTGTGACTCACAGTTACAGAGAAAAGAGCTGCACTGCTTCAGCCCTGCCGGCATCCAGCCATCTGCTCCAACCTTCTCCGAGTTACTGACCCTGCAACAGAGCTGACAGAAGAAAACCTGACTGTGCCCGAGCCAGTTCTGTTGCGTCGGCATCCTCACTCACATCCACCTTTTATTGGAAGCCTGAACCGAAGCAGCTCCGGTGCAGACACATTCCCTCCTGTGCCTGCTGCAAGGAGGAGCTGTGCTGGCAGCCAGGGGCAGCTCACAGCCCATCCACCACAGCTCCGAACTCGTGAAGCTTCTGCATCCGTATGACACTTACCGTTTAACAAGATGCCTGTTTCACACATCTTCCTGTGTTAAATATGCCATCCAGCCTCCTTGTTGCTTTTCTGTAACCTACTGTACCCCAAATGGCCCTAAGCATGAAGGGTTCTCTTCCCTTTCGAGAATGCACACCTAACAGAAAAGCAGTAAGTATGAAGTGCCTTAATTTTGCCTGTCTTTATTGCACCAATAAAGGGCTTTACATATATGCAAACACAGTGGTTGAATGGACTAGGCACAGCAGTAATATCTGCCCTTCAGTTACTGATGCTATCTTTGCTCTGGGGAAAGGAATTTGTTTTCCAAGCTGGTCATGCAGATACTTAAACATGAGCACTGGACATTTTTTTTAAAAAAAAAAACAACAACAACAACAACAACTGTGTCTCTGTATAATGGGGCAAGGCAAAGCAATGTCCATCATTAAGCCAAACGTGCAAGAAAAAAAAAAAAACAACATACGGTTAGACTCAGGAACTGTATTTCCAAGACAAAGTAACATCCCCAATTTTAAAGACAGACTGAAGTGAATTGTGGTGCTTGGTCCTGAGCATTTTGAATTAGATGTAATTTTTAAGAGTACCTCAAGCACAACATCTCTGTTGGGTCCCCAAAGTACTTCCAACACATCACATTGCATTTAATAGACAGGTTACAGAAATAAAACTGCTTATTTGCATTTCCTTCCTTCAGAAGCAGGGGAAGATGCAGCAATTAGATTGCAACTGCTTGGAAGCTTAAGGTGGTTTTTTTTTGTTGGTGGTGGTGGTGGTGTTGTTTAGTTTTTAAAGCAAAATCTCTTTTACCTCTTTGAAAATTAAAAAGAACAGTGAAATGTCAAAAGGAAGAAGCAGTGCTGTACGTGGCATACTGGGGAGAAAAACACCAGAGAGAAAGGAATAAAAACAGCAGAAAGCAGGAAGTGGGAAAAAAAAAAGTAGGCAGGAAAAAGCACAGAAGCATAAATATGAAGAAACATAAAGATTACAAAGGCATGATTCAAAGTCAAAAGCTATGCAGGTCAAGATGTGTTTGCTTTTGGAGAGCTACAATTTGTTGATTCAGTAAAATGCATTTCTACCCTGGCGACGAGTCGAAAGCACATGAAATAGCTCTGGATGAATGGGTGTCAGAGAAAAATAAGAGGTACAGGAAGAGATGACATTAGAGGAACAAATGAAGCCAAAAGGATACAGGACAACTATTTGTTAGCACTACTCTCTCGGGAATCAGCTGTCAGGTTCATCTCTTTCCTACTCCCCCCTCTTCACTGCCTGCAACAGGGGAATGACTCGGAATGTCAGTAAGCGTTTTCCAAAACCCAAGTGCACAAAGTGCTTTCTTCCCACTGTAGGGAAGAACAATTTCAAGAACGTACGTGTTATCTTCCTCTTCACTGAGAGCTACACCTTACAGTTCAGATACACAAGGCATACACCCATTTAAAAATCACTTGGGCCCACGTGTACACAAAGGACTGAAGCACTTTGCTATCCCGTTCTGTAAATGGCTGGTTGAGGAGCAGCTTCCTAACCAAATCAGTTAAATAACAGAAGTGACACTCTAACAACTCAAGATGTTCTCAGCTGATCAGTAAGTGGTAACTTCAGACCACTAACGTGATACAATGAGAAACTGCTTCAGAATAACACTTTTTAAGCAAGGAGAGTCCCCTCTTTTCTTTAGAACCTTATCAAGTTTTTGTGGTTCAAACATTCCCACTGAACACCATTCCCAGTCTCAGAGTTTGAGGGATTTGGTGTTGTTTTTTTTGTTTGATTTTCCTTCAGAGGATGCACAATAATTCCAACATAAGTGCCTTTTAAACACCAAACCTACCTTATCATTATTGTAAAAATTAAATCTCATTGCTGCCCCCTATTTTTAATTTCCTTAAAAGAAGAGTGCAAGTGACACGAGAATGACTCAAGAGCAGTACACATGCTTTTGCTCATACAGTTACATAAAGCCAAGGATTTTTTCCTTGCTTCAAGATTTCTGGTTAGAAAAAGCACCAGTTTTGTATCAAAATGCTGTAACTTGACTCCAAACGTGGCTCATCCCACACAGTTACACAGCAGGTAAGCTCAAAGACACAATACCAGTTGGAGCATTTGAGTCTCACAGAGCACATAACTCACGGTGGTAATGGAATCAGGTGACGAAGAGCTAGCGGCTCATCCTGCTCTAGCAGTTCTGAATCACGCTCCTGCAGAGAATATTTCTCTCTGAAGGATCAAAGTGTTAAAACACATAAATAAGCCTTAAATGGTGGTTTGGCAAATGAGATCTACACATTTACAACAAGACACTACACTTTTGATCCTACATTTACATTCTGGTGTCTGTGGGAAGTCCAGCACTTGCCTTTGGAGGCTCTAGTGAAGGTGATGAGACCACACACAGACGCGAGTGTCAGCCCACACGGAAAACCTTTCCAAAATTAGGCCTAATCATGCCAACCAGAACAGAGTAGCAGCCAGTCCTGATGCAATACTATCAGCAGACACCTTTGATACCCCTTTAAAAACAGGAAAGTAAGCGCACGTGCAGTAAATGGACACCATCATCCACTGTGCTATTGCAGTTACTCAAAGGATGCTTAAGAAGTTTCATAAGGTCTGCAGATTTACAACGAATCACCCCTCTAACATCACCCGGAGCCTATTGAAGACAATTCACAGACACCTTTTTCGGTCATACGGATTTAGACTCTGATCACCTGCTGAGCATTTCTACAATTTCTATGATTGTCTTCTACATCTAGCTGGGACAAGTCAGAGTTTGCTAATGTCGCTATCTCTTCCTTTGAAGGCATCAAGCAGTAATCTATGCTGTTCAACTGTATAATTTTTCCTGCCACAAACCACAAATCAAGCTAGGATAGTTTTAAACAGGTGAAGCTGGATGGTATCTTTAAAAATAATTCAGTAGTTCCAATAGCAAGCATTTTAGCTGAGCACCATTGTAACTCTATGTTTTAAATAACTAAATAAAAGGTGAACTGCATTTTACATATCAAGTACCTAATTACTAGCATGCATACTTAATTTAGCCGCTCCAATATAACTGCAAAAAATCAGTACTTTAGATTTGCTGCCACTGTGTCTTCACTTCATAGAGACAAAAGAGATTCCTGAAGACTCACAGCAACAGAGAAAATGCCCTAGGAGGATGTCAGAAACCTTGAAAAATAAATCTGAAACTCTAAGACAAACATCGCTTACAATAAGACCAACCCCACGTACAACAAGTTGCCATCACAAAGTAATGCTGTTACCTAGTGGTGAAAATCTAGGTACATACAAAATTGTATAGCTCTGCCTTTAATTTAACTAACCTGGCATTCTTGTCCACAAGCTATTAAATTACTTCAAGGAAAAGATGGGAAAAAAGAAAGCCAGATTTATGAACTAACAGAAGACACTGCTTTCCTCGCACTCGGTTCTGCGACAAACGGTCAGTATTTCTGCACCTGCCGGTTTTGATTCTAATCAGAGTTACTGACGGACAAGCAGCTACCTCATTTCCTGACCGTCCCAAACCTGTTGTTTTACGCTCCTCTTGCAACAAGAGCTGGAAATCTGCAGTATAAGAGCCGCACCGCCTTCATCCTCAGAGCCGAGCCTTCCACGGAGCACAGGAACGAAAACAGGACCGCGTGCCCCTCAGCACCTTACCAGAGCACATCCTCAATTACATAAACCAAGGGTAGCTGATTTCAGCCAGCACCCCCTATGACATCTGGATAAGTATGTTTACGTTGCTTTCAGTCAGCAAGTAAATAGCCACAGGAAGAGATCGAAGACATGTAGACTTTAACATCACTTACTCAAACGCAAAGAAGAGTCCACTGGTGACCAGGATGAGAACAAGAGTCAGGTAGAAGACTCCAGTCTGTCGAGCCATCATGATCCTCCCATTGCAGAAGAACTTGTTCCTTCCAGGAAAAACCTCCCATTTTCTCTTGGGGGCTGTTTTCTTTTTCTTGTGGGGAGACTCCATGGGAGACGAAGAGCTGTGCGTGCTGATCTGGCTGTACTCGCAGTCTTTCATGGGCCCACTGCCACCTCCAGGAGTCATCAAGAGAAAGCGAAACGTGGGGAGAACCCCACCACCAAGTACGTACAATAGATACACAGCGTGCAGAGCTGCTTCTGGCCAAGGCAGCCCTCTCCAGCAGCCCCGGCTGGAAGGAGCAGCCCGCTAGCAGGCTGGCGGTAGGCGCCCCGCGCAGACCCCGCTTAACTCCTCAGACCCCGCAGCTGTCATGCCAGCAGCGCTGGAGAGGGCTCCGTCTTTCGTCCACCCGCCACAAAACCACCTTTTTTAAAAGGAACGCATCGCAAACCGGGAGAAAAAAATAGGAAGATACAGAGAGCGGTTAGGCCGTCCAAAAAAAAAAAAAAAAAAAAAAAAAAGTCTTTTTTTTTTTTCTCCGAGTTTATTTTCGAGCGGCGGGGCTTCTCCGGAGAGGGACGCGTCCCCGCGGTCCGCAGGCTGGCCGAGGCACGGTGCGGGAGCGGCTCCACCATCCGCGGCGGCGCCTCGCGATGCGAATCCTCCCGGCAACGCCAAACCGCCGCCCGGGGAGCCCCGCGGAGCCCCCGCTTCTTCCCCCGCTCCGCCTCAGGGCAGGGCGGCGGGCCGGGGCCGGGCCGGGGCCCGGCAGGCGGCGGCTGCCCGCCGGCTCCTCA